>QLTV01000974.1:2263118-2274366 GCA_003457575.1 Thermophis baileyi | reverse complement strand
CGTCCGGGCTCCGCGAGAGACAAGAGTTTGCAGGGGGCCGATCTAGCAGGCGCTTTCTCTCGGACCGGACGCCTCGCAGACTCGCAGAAGGAGAGATGTAGGCGGCTGAACCTTCCCCACCCCCCGGCAGCCATTCGGCTGAGCGCGGCGAGTTCTTGGTCTTACCTTCCTGTTACAGCTCGTGTGGCTCGCACCGCTATACTCAAGGTGAGGTTTGCACTCGGCCTTAAGAGTGGGGGCTGGCATATGGGCGGGGTGATGTTGGGCGGTGCAGCCTTGTGTTCCTGCGTGGTAATTGGAGTCGGCCATATCCGGCCTAGGAGCCAAGATTTCTCCACGGACCACCAAAATTTTCTCGCGGACCACCAGTGGTCCGCGGACCACCGGTTGGTGACCTGTGCTCTATAAGACACACAGACATTTCCACCCACTTTTTTGGGGGGGGGAAGTGCGTCTTATAGTGCAAAAAATACCCGAAAAATTCAGATATTGTGTGAATATATAAGCAGATAGATAAAAGTGAAGAAAATGTTTTTTTTAACAATTGGGGAGAAAAAAAGGTAAGTAATCCAATGCAATATAGCAGTAATGAAGTTTCAGTAATTCTAATGTATTTATTATAACATCTTTATCCTACCTTTTTTTAAGGGAACAACATAGCTTTCAATGGGCCTTTCCTATATTTACATGTGCATTACCAGCCCTATAGGCAGAACTGAAAGAGAATAACTGGCCTAAAGTCACATTACATAGAAACAAATTATACTGGCACTATAATTCCTAAAATTCCAAGCCAATATTATCTGTACATTGTTCAGGTTCTCATAACATGCAAAGCCATAATGAAGTTTCTTGGTTTTAAATTAGAATATGTGAATTAAGCCACCCTATTTTGTAAATAATGGTTTATAACTGAACATATTTTGTGAACCCGTCCAACTATATGTATTCAATAAATCATTGTTAAATCGTAGCTAAGGACTCAGGTGCAATCCAATGATGTGGCTCATATCATACTAAGTCATGATTTGTTTATTCAGTAAATATGGTAAGCCAAACTGTCTAAATATCTGTTATAAATTAGCCAAAACCAATCAATCACATTAGCTAAATTCTATGCATGGAACTACTTTTAAGATATTTGATTTATACTCTGCCCTTCTAATCTGGTTAGGATCAGTGTTATCAGAAGCTGCTGAGAAGCCCAGGAGCGTGACCAGATCCCCATAAAGTTTTCTAGTACAGGACATTATGACAAGCAAAGAAATGTCAGTACTGTAATCTCAACTAAAGTCCAGAAAACCTATTGCTTCTAAAAACGTCACTGCATGCAGGGGTTAAACGAATTCTGACAGATTTGCAACAGAAATATCCAAAGCCCTATTTTTCTAATAAGATTATTGGATTTTTCTGGACATCAAGAAAGACAGAAGGCACTACTGTGCTGAAGAAAAGGATGAACTGCACCGAGTTAAGAAACAAATGTACAATGGGGGTTTTTTTTGTACAAAACCAACTGAAGTTCACATAGTATAAATACTGTAGAGGGAGATAAAGAGCAGGAGGCTGATGATATTTTAATCTATTTATAACACAGCACAAAATAAGTGGTCCTATATCTCAACAATCCAAATATACTGATAGTAACATTTGATAGAGCAAAAATGAAGGGACTTGTGCTGTAATGTAAGCTATTGTTTCTTAATCTTATTTGAATCTTAAAGCTGCAGTTCCAGCTTTAAAACAAACACTTGTCAAGGATCTTCCTTATCCCTGTGTCACACTGTTATCATTTCCCAAATGTTATCATCTTATTTTCCTAATCCCTCACTGCCAGTGTCTAACCCAGAGGTCTTCAAACTTGGCAACTTTGTGGACTTCAACTCCCAGAATTCTCCAGCCAGCATAGCTGGCTGGAGAATTCTGGGAGTTGAAGTCCACAAGTCTTAAAGTTGCCAAGTTTGGGGACCCTTGGTCTAACCCAACACACAATTAACTTAACCATGGTTTACTAAAGAAATCCAGCTTCTTGGGTTTGCAGATCCACCTAATCATAAATTATCCTGGCCAGTCACATTTTCCTGTAGCATGATGTGGAATTCACATCGAAATCAATGGTTTTTTAAATCTTTAATTAGCATACTGAAGATATTTCTCAATATGGATTTTCTTTTTCCTCAGGAGAGCTACTTTCGTTTTATTTCGGAAGAACAGAAATCAGAAAAGACTTGGACGCTTTGATCTAAAAACACCCTACAGTATCAGCTCTTCAGAGGTTGCTTCGAAGCGATGCTTCGGGATGGATAGTAAACTGAATCAATACATGGCAAAGGAACGGGGCGAGGAGATTGACACGCGTGTACTTAACTGGGCTGCACTATCTTTCATTTACGCGTATGTCGTCCAATAAATCACAACTGGGTACCGGCCAAAGCCACACATTGTGGTTTAGCACTATCTGGACCTCAGCCAAACTATATTTTGCAGAATCAGCACCCTTTTAAAGAACTTGTGTCGACCACGAAAAATTACAGCGTTTTGGGCGGCGCTAGTAAAAACGTCAACGCCACCCGGGCGCCTTCTCGTTGAAAACGCTTAAGTTTGGGCTATGCGCCCAAACGCCCGACTTGCCCTCCCCACCCAACTCCGAAAACAAATAAACTGCTGCTTGTCCTTCCTCCCGGCGAAAGCACCCACTCCCGGCCTTCCCCCGGGGTGGGGGGTGGGGGAAGAAGGCTCTTCCCACCTTCACGCAACTTGATCAAAACCCGTGAACTCCCGTGTCCGGTCAAGGTGCCGAGTCACGCTTCCCGCTCGATGAGAGGCCACTCTCCGCTACCGGCGCTAACTTTCGCGCTCCTGGGCTTTCTTTGCATAACGGCTCGAGTCCCTGCCAATTCCGCCTGGCTGCTTTTCCAGGGCCGGTGCGTCGCTCCCTCCGACAGTACTCACCTACTTCCCCTCCCCAAAGGGGAGAAGCCGGCGGCAGCCACGCTGCGCTATTTGGAACCGATTGCGTAAAGCCCCGGCGACCAGCGCGTCGGGCAGGGGGCAGCATCGGGCTCTTTTTCCGCCCATAGAGGGGAGGATCTTGCTGGCTCTTATTGAACCGGAGGGAGGAGCCGATTGGAAGATCTTGGCGGCTTCTGGACGTGTGATCCCTACTGTATTTTGCCCTTGTCAGCAGCAGCAGCAGCAGCAGCGCAAGTTGAATGCTCCGGCGGCGGAGTTTGGTCGCGCTTGCGGAGAAATGCGACAGCAGCGGCTCAGCTGTTGGAAATCGTCTGTCTGCTCTCCTAAATACAAATAGGCTGGGAGGAAGCCCATGGTGGCGTTGTCTTTTGAGAAACGGTTCAGACCGTACAAGAGATCAGATGGTAATTTTTTTTTTTTAAAAATTCATTTTTAATGTGTGCCGATGTGTTCACTGAAAAAAAGTGACAATAAGGTTATCTTATCTTAAAACGGCTCAAATGTGCAGAATCGCAATCGCATACCCCAAGGGACTTGCAGAATGAAGATTAAAAACGCCGACTTTTGTACAAGTTGAGTAAAGCGCGTGTTTAGGCGATAGCGCTGTTAAAGGGGTTGGATGGGGCGACTTTACTATTTCAGGTTAGCATTATCCCATCTGCAAAAGGAGTGGCTCGCATTTCAAGCTAAGTCGTGGTTTCCTTTAACCATGGTTTCTTTAATAAATCAGTTGATCGGGTTCATGGATCACGCCAAGGCAAAATCAGACCACAACATGATTTAACCGGTGAATACTACGGTATCATTGGTAAAGGACTGGTAAAGGGTTCTATATCTGAAACTCTTGATGAGACAGAGGCAGAGGCAGGCACTGCATACCGGACAGCAGAAACTTAATACAGTACACAGCTTGATATCACATGGCTGGTTCCTCTATTTCTAATAGGCTTGCTTAAATTTAAGTTTTAGATCAGTTTTTTTTTTAAAAAAGAAAGCTTATAAATACGCTGAGGCCATTTCTCAAGATTTTTATGAACAGTAGAAAAAATGCACTGAAATGGGCTGACCTATTTTAGAAATGATATAAGCAAAACGTATCTAATTCTGATTCATTTGCTTGCAGGAATATCTGCCTGCCTCTTGGGTGTATCCCGTGAGTCCATCTGCTCAATGCTGTTTTGGAAACAATTGGACCTGCCCATCAATTTTTTTAAAAAGGCATGACTGCCTGTGGTGCATGCTTTGGATGGTATATCATCGTCAACTACATCTTACCTTTGTGTATGGCATTGTGTTTCCCATGACAATAATCCATAGAAACAAGGGAGATTAATTTTAAATTGTTTGACTTAACGTGTTAGAATGTCTGCCACTTATAGGATTAATGTGCCTTATGTTGCCATAACAAAGCAAGAATTATCCATTTAATCTAGTGTAGGAAGTTAGCACCCACCCCTCCCCTAGGAAAAATGATATATCCTAGGAAATATTAAAAAGGCAGAATATTATATAGAATATCCCTAGAGAAATTGAGAAACATGCTTTTAGAAAGGAAACAGACTCACTCTTAGTAGCCCCCACCTTTGTCAATGGGCCATCAAGGAATGGCCCAGCTCACTCATCTCCCCCCCCCTTTGTTAATAGCCTGGAGCAGTCTATTCTACATAACAAAGGTCTCCTTCAGACAGAGCCATATTAGGAATTGCCCAAAGCCCTTTCATTACACCACATGGGACCTGGGAAGATTACATCAGCCAAGCCTGGGACTCAGGACAGCCCACAAAAGTTGCCCCAGCATGCCCCTGGGAGTCTGACAGCCAATCAGAGTGCATTACATACACAGGAACAGGAAACTAAGAGGTGGGGCCCAACAGAGGTCATAAAACCAAGAGACTCAGCATCTTTTCTTTCCTTTTCACCCAACATCTGGAAGCATGTGATCCACCTTTTCTGTTCAGGAGCCCCTGCCATGTGCTCCTGTCCACCATTAAACCTTCTTTCCAAGCAACTTCCATGAATCCAGTGTCTTTTTCCCCACTTGGAACCGAACCCAGAAGGATATTCCTTACAACACTAGGGATGAACAAATGTTGGCTGCCTGAGGACTGCCCCAATGTTTGTGTGACTTTTAATGAACCACATACTGGCGGGGAGGGGGGAACGGACTATGGGCATTTGGGAAAGAATTTTCAAAAGTTTTAAAGGGTAAAATTAGTGCTGCAAGCACCTGCAAACTTTCATGCACTGATATTATTCTTTAAATCCTCCAAGGTTTCCCAAAATGTGCCTAAAATTTTGACTCCTCTCATTTCGGGAGAATCAGAAAAGAATGATGGACTGCTTGCAACCTCTAAGCCACAAGTACTGTGTACTATGTTCTTGTTTGAGTCACTCCAAATGTTTTGGACCATGATTTCTATAAGTCTTGCATTGGTTAATGCAAGAGTTAATGAGAATTCAGGTTTCTGAGATTCTTCACTTACAATTTTTACATACAAAAATAATCTAAGCTTCTCGCACCTTGGCTAAAGCCTCATGTCCCTAACTTCAGAAAAGTAGTTGATGAAAAATGGGGTTCAAAGATGGAAATCACTAAGAAAAACACTGAAACTTGTCACTTTGTCAGAAAGCATTTGAAAGAAGCCAAGGGAGGTCAGGAGGAGGAATGTTTATGAATAAGTGAGAAATGTATGGAATATGAATATCAGATTTTACAGGAGAATATTGGTCAACTGTCAGATGAAGTGCAAGTGGGGCAAGACAGTGACCCCAGACATATAAGGAAGTCTACAAGAGAGTAAATAATGATGAACAAATTCAATGTTTTAGAATGGCAAAGTCATTAAGTCCAGATCAAAACTCCACAGTAACACTTTGGCAGGACTCAAAATGAGCAGTTTATGCCAAGAAAACGTCTAATGTTACTTGGCTGTTAGAGAAATGGGACTAAATCCCCATAGATGATATATGATCACCAATTCCAGGAGGTGCTTGCATGCAATTCTTGCAGCTAAACATGATGCAATCACATACTGAAACTAAGGGGCGATTGTTTTTCACATTGATCTACTGCAAGCTAGATTATTTTGTTATGAAATAAATGAAAAATCACCAATGTTTGATGTTACTTGTTCATTCAGACTCAGTTTTTATATCATTAGGACCCAACAATGCTTTGATAAGTGTCAAAATATATAAAAACTTAAAAATTCCAAAAGGAGGGAAGATACTTTTTCATACAATTGCAGATCTTAAATTAATGCAGAACCATCCCATATTACCAAATATCTATTTAAGAATAGTCGGTAAAAAACAGATAGTTTATTTGTTCTCTAATGCAAATATTTGCAATGATGGGAAGTTGCTTCTGTTAAGTATATTTTTTTGTCAACATGTAATATTTGATCAATATGTTGTATGGATCCATTTTACAAATTCATTAATCAGCATATAAGGCACCTTGTGCAGATGTAGAGGGGAAAAAATCCATAATTCTGACTTCACTTTCATTTGGAACAGATTATACATCTGTATCCCTCTAGGGGATTTGGGAAGCTGCAGCTCTCTAGAATGTTGCTTAATTACAATTCCTAGGCAATGGTGAGGAATACTGGCAGTAGCAGTTCAGTGATATCTGTCATGGACGTGTTGTAATGCACCCATTTTGTAATCCCAAATTCAGAGTTTCATGAAATCAATAGATCCATTAGCCACAGAGAAACATCTTGTTATAGCTGGTAACTTTGTTGTATTCCATAACTCAGCTAGATCTTCTGTTGTTTCTTTTCACCCAGGACTAAGTTACATCATCCTTGATTAACTAGGTAGGGAAACGAGGATATCCCTTGAGGTATATGGAGGAAGTCTCAGTTTTTCAGAATAATTAGTCTCTCTATTAAAAGAGGTATTCAGCAATTTTGCAAGGGGTATGAAGGGAAATATCTTTTTTAAAAAATAATTTTTTATTTTTATTATATAAAGAAAGAGCAACAATTTCAATGTCTGTATAAACAGAGTGTTGTCTGGTTACAGTTAATTTGAGCAATAGTCATAGTACGGTAATAATAATGTTCATTACCGGTACTAGTGATCATATAATAACAGTATATCAATAAGCAAAAAGTTTCATTCCTTAATCCTCATTTACAAAATCCTTTCCCAACATCTGTTTCAGTCCCCTATGCTGGTCAAATAGCAACTTTGCAGAATTACTACCACAAAATGGTAGAATGAATATTTTCTAACAAAAGGATTCTAACAAAGGAGCCAACTGATAAAGATTTACTCTGTAGTTATAAAAAATAATGAAAATCTGACATAAGGAGAAGTAATTTTCCAAGTTGAAATTTAAAGATGTATCTGTTTTGAAACAAAATGTAAACTGGATGCAAGCAGGACAAATATTAACCAATGGTTAACAGTTACAAAGCTGTTTACAAAAAACGATACCTCCCTTCCCCATATGTTCATAATGTTCTTTTAGGGATTACAATGCCTCTGGGCATTTTTTCAATACATACTACTAGTTTTTGCAGAACATATTTCGTGTGAATTTCATGTGAATAAAGTTCAAAAAACAAAGAGAATGACAGAGGGAGAGTAATGTAAACAAAGACTGAAATCATATCTCTCTGCAAGAGAAAATTAACATTAAGTAGATGGCTTTATTGATGTGCAGTGACTTGTCTGATCTTTAGTGTCTTGCATCCACAGAGCTAAGTGATACTGCACTGATAGTGACGCCAATGTCTTAAACTGATTTTTACGCTCAAAAATGTTTATTAACATTCCTAGGTTGATACAGTATGGATGAAAAAGGGACATAATACCGGTATAAGATGAAAAGGGGACAGAAAAGTGATGGTAATGTCAAGAAACCAACAAAAGCTTTCTATGGGTGAAGAAAGGTCTTCCCATTATTGGTGGGGGGATTGATCCAGCAAAGACTGACTTAACAGGAAAGAAATTTCCTCTTTTTACAGTCTCCTTTCTTTCCCATGTCCCTTTTTGGGAAAACTTCCATAATACAAATAATCCTCGGCTTATGACCACAATTGAGCCCAAAATTAATGTTGTTAAATGAGAAGTTTTGCCCCATTTCATGACTTTTCTTGTCACATTTGTTAAGTGAATCATTGCAGTTGTTAAGTTAGTAAAACAGTTAAGTGAATCTGGCTTCCCCATTGACTTTGCTTGTCAGAAGGTCGCAAAAGGTGATCACGTGACCCAAGGACATTGCAACTGTCATAAATATGAACTAGTTGACAAGCATTCGAATGTAAATCACATGACCATGGGGATGCTGCAACGGTCATAAGTCACTTTTTTCAGTGCTGTTGTAACTATGAACAGTCACTAAATGAACTGCTGTAAGTCGAGGATTACCTGTATTAAGGAAGATGGTAATCGAGGCTATGGTGGGAGAAAGAAAATGAAAATATGCAGATGTCTTCCAACAGGCTAGAAAGTGGGAGACGGTGAGTTGAAGTCCTGCCTTAGCCATGAAAGCCAGCTGGGTGACTTTGGGCCAGTCATTCTCTCTCAGCCCAAGCCACCTCACAGGGTGGTGGTTGTGGGGAAAATAAGAGGAGAAAGGTGTTTTGGATATGTTTTCTGCCTCATTTGTAAATAATAAAGGTAGGATACAGTAATAAAAATAAAAAATCTGCCCAAGGACACACCCACCAGAAAAATAAGCCTCTATATAGGCCTTTAATCTATGCTGCTTTGCTGTCTTAATTTTAAGTTTTGAAATTTAAAAATAAATAAGACTAGACCCATACTCTTCAGCCTACAGATTTATTTGGATATTACATTTCATTTGGTAATTCTGCAACCCTTAATAAGTTTCTGTGTAGTACCATTGTTTTCAGAGAAGCAAGTGAGATGGATGATTCATATATAGCAATAGCAATAGCACTTAGACTTATATACCGCTTCATAGCGCTTTACAGCCCTCTCTAAGCGGTTCACAGAGTCAGCATATTGCCCCCAACAATCTGGGTCCTCATTTTACCCACCTCAGAAGGATGGAAGGCTGAGTCAACCTTGAGCCGGTGAGATTTGAACCGCTGAACTGCAGATAGCAGTCAGGTGAAGTAGCCTGCAGTGCTGCACTCTAACCACTGCGACACCTTGGCTCTAAATATATACGTGAAGAGCAATGATTCAAGGATTAGCTGAAGGTATATTCAGCACACTAAATGCGGTAGTGTCTATATGAGTTCTCAAACAACAAAACCAAGGACTTTCTGCATAGCGAAAGCATCAACTGAGTACTTTATTAAATTCTCTATTTTCTCTCATAAGATACTTTTCAATGACATTATGCAATAACATACAGTATATGCTAAATTGGTTGTACTTGCTTATTGTTGAAATCTTTCTGAATAGAAAAATAGAAATCTCTTGAAGATAACTTATGAACTTTTCATATTGCAATATTGCTGATACAGTACTGTATTACAAATTGCCTTTGGAAGACTGCAGTGACCAGGGAAAGCATGCATAAATAAATAATAGAGCCCACATAAAAAGGGAGGAGGCAAACAGTTTAGAAAAAATCTAGGGAAAAATAAAACTTCCAGCAAAAGAAAGAAGGAAATGCTGCTGCTCCTTTACAAAAGAACTGGATTTTGTCCTCCAATCTTTATAGTCTGGAATGTTCACCTATTTGCCATATTATTCCTGGAAAAAATATTTCAACCGTAGAAACAAATTGGCAATGTTTACCTCTTTTGGTTTGATTTAGAATAAATTTACTGGATGTGACTGATGTTCAAAAATATGTAGAGGTAGTCTTCACTTAGTGACCGTTCAAAGTTACAATGTCACTGAAGAAAGTGATTTATGACCATTTTTCACACTTATGACCGTTGCAGCATCCCAATGGTCACGTGATTTACATTTGGATGCTTGACAACTGATTCACTTTTATGACGGTTGCAGTGTTCCGGGGTCATGTGATCACCTTTTGTGACCTTCTGACAAGCAAAGATTCAATTAACAACTGTTACTAATTTAACAACTACAGTGATTCACTTAACAAATGTGGCAAGAAAAGTTGTAAAATGGGACAAATTCACTTAACAAATGTTTCACTTAGCAACATAAATTTTGGCCTCAATTACAGCGATGCATACAATTTACATCCATTCATTTAGTGACCATTTGAAGTTAAAACAGCACTGGATGATTTATGACGGCTTTTCACATTTACAACTGTTGCAGCACCCCCATGGTCACGTGATCGAAATTCAGCCCCTTGGCAACTGGAATGTATTTATGATGGTTGCAGTATTCTGGGTTCATTTGATCACCTTTTGTGACCTTCTGACAAGCCAAGTCAATGGGGAAGTCACATTCACTTAACAATTACTAACTTAATTGTTATTAACTTAAACAATTTTAGTGATTTGTTGAACAACTGTGGCAAGGTAGGTCGTAAAATGGGGGCAAACCTCATTATTTTGGGGGGCAATATACTGATTCTGTAAACCACTTAGGGCTGTAAAGCACTTTGAAGCGGTATATAAGTCTAAGTGCTATTGTTATTAACAGTGTTGTTTAACAACATACATTTTGGGCTCAATTGTGATCATAAGTTGAGGGCTACCTGTATATGTATTGTTTTGGACAGCCTCTAAAAGTTGGAAATGGGTGGCACTACTGTTCACTAATTCTGCCTCTAGATAAACAGGCAGTTCCAATCAGTGGTATAGATCAGACCCAATGTTCTTCAGCTGTATAATGCTGCAGAGCCAAATGCTCTCCCCACTCTATTTTGCTCAGATTTGAAGCCACTGAGGTTGTTGTCTAGCACAACTGATGATACTTAATACATATTCAGTGAAGCAGTGGACGTAATAGACCGGTGCCTGGACGATGTAAGGGTCTGGATGGGAGTTAACAAACTCAAACTTAACCCAGACAAGACCGAGTGGATGTGGATATTGCCTCCAAAGGACCATGTTGATCGTCCTTCCTTGGTTCTGGGGGGAGAAAACGTAATCCCCTCAGAACGGGTTCACAATTTGGGTGTCCTCCTAGACTCACAGCTAAGATTAGATCAACACCTGACAGCTGTGGCTAGGGGGACCTTTGCACAGGTTCGCCTTGTGCACCAACTGCGGCCCTATTTGGATCAGGAGGCTCTGCTCACGGTCACTCATGCCCTTATCACCTCACGACTTGACTAGTGCAATGCGCGCTACATGGGGCTACCCTTGAAGAGTGTCCAGAGACTACAACTGGGCCAGAATGCAGCTGCGGGAGC
>QLTV01000974.1:2241540-2262985 GCA_003457575.1 Thermophis baileyi | reverse complement strand
TAGCTGCACCGACCCCCGAGATCCGTACTACCCCCACCTTACTGGCTTTCCGTAAAGCTGTTAAGACCTGGCTTTTCCAGCAGGCCTGGGGCCAATAACCGATGGATTGGCCCATGTATGTATGTGTAAATGTTTTATTGATATATTTTTAAATTGTACTTATGTTTTTTATTGGTGTTTTTTATTCATGTGTTGTGAGCCGCCCAGAGTCCTTCGGGAGTTGGGCGGCATACAAATTTTATTAAATAAAATAAATAAATAAATAAATTTGGCATTACAGCAAATAGTTGACGACATTGAGGGGTCACCAGAGGTCTGATGACTTAGGTTTGGGTTGGGTAAGAAAGGTTCAGTTATAATCCAAGCAAGATGGAGTGGTTTTGGTTTCAAAAACCATCCCATTCCAGACATGAATTCAAGATGGGCTCGTGGTCCTTGGTGGAATTGGCTAGTAACATTGTGACCCTCCTAGATTCACAGTTCTTGTTCAATGAGCAGGTGGTAGCTGTGATTAGGAAGACTTTTGCTTATCTCCATCAGGTCTGTCATTTACAACTGTTCCTGGAATGGGAAGGTATCCAAACTGCTTCAATGTGTTCTATGTGGGGCTGTCATTGAAGGCAATTTAGAAACTACAGGTCCAAAATGTGGGTGACTTCAGATTTTCCATTTGTCTTATGTATGCAATTCAAGGTGTTAGTTATTGCCTGCAAGATTCAGCACATGAATATATGTAGGATTATATATTCTCAATAGTATTTGCCCCTCCAACCAGATCTGGTAAATCTTCAAGTCCCTTTGTTCAGGGAATGCCATATCCAAAGACCATGGAAGCGAAGCTTGTCAATTTCTGCCCTCCTTCTGTAGAACATTAATTCCTCCAGATAACTGGATGGCCCCTTCCCTCCAGTTTAGGAAAGCTATTAAAATATAAATATTCCATCAGGTCTTGGGGGTGGAATGCTGTAATCTTGCAATGTTATACTGTAGTAACGAAAGGTCTTTCGTTTATATTATATTCTTTTGTTTTTATTATGTTCTTGGTGTGATATAGATGGTGTATCATTGATTTATTCTCTTTAATGTACTGTTTTCTACCCAATTTACAGTGGAATGTACTTCACTCAGTCATTAGAAGTATCGGAAAATAATAGCTCCATTCTCCCCCTTTTCTCAGTCTACTCTCCAAATAAGTTCTTTGCACATAGTGTGATGATCCCATTCCCAATGAAAATGGGGAAAGTAAACCTTCCCATGAACACAGATATTCGTCATTCAAAGCCTGCTGTTGAGAGCAATCAGCTAATCCTCCTAAAGAAAAGGAACTAGTTAGGCCATTCACCAATCCTGTGAACAAACCCAATACTCTGATGACACATGCCTCAAACAACTTAGAGCAGTTTCTCCTAGCAGGCTGACTATAAAATTACGGTTGCCTTATTTGGCTATATTCACCCAAAGCATTAAGCAATGTATGCTTTTTGAATAAACCACAATCAGATGGATTAATGCAATATGCTAAATCACAAAAACGAGCACACCATATCTTGGCTTAGTGTATGAACAAGCAGAAAAAAGTTTCACATAATTTTAAGATTCAAGAAACTAGCTGAATACATATGCATATTTTGTATAAGGTAGCCATTTAAGTTAGAAAACAAAATATATTCGACTGGAGTTTTACAGGCAGAGTTTTGTGAGTACATTTCGGGGAGCGCCACGCATTACTTCAGGTTAATTAGCAAGAAGCACAAACATCGAGCTAATAACTTCGTTACTCTCCAGGTGACAATCCTTCCTATGGAAGGATCAATGGAATGAAACGTGTTGAACAGATTTCCATTACTTACGGAGTAAAACATGCTTTTCTAAGAAAAAAATCCTTTTTAATCAGATTCTGCACTTTCTCCATTCCGAGAAAAGCAAATACTGAATCACAGTTAGTTACCGTTTCTGAAACCCAGTTTCAGCAGTTTCGTTCAGTTCCCAAGAGGCTCCCTCCTAAACATGCAAAATACTCCCGCCTCCCTCACCTTCATTGACCCCGCCCCGTTTAAAACAACCATAGAGCACGCCATTGCAGAGCGCCGCATGCATTGCATCACGCATAGAAAACATCAGAGCGTTCCCTACAGGCACTTCCGGCCTACAACTTGACTGGTTTCCCCCCCTTTAGCCGCCGATGTAAAAAGTACAGTACAGTATAGAGAACCTCCACCATAGAGATGAAAGAATCTAGAGAGGCACCACCGGGGCTCATAGACACTCCCGGCCTATGACGGCTTTCAATCTTCACCGGAAATTCAGGCTGCATGTCACGCTCTCATCATTTTCCAGCTCTATGTTGCCAGGTGTAGGGAGGAGGTGGAAGAAGAGCCGGCCCTATGAGAGGTGGCGGCGGAGCAGCGCCTCGCAGTGGAAGCGGGAGGCTTCGCCGTGACCGAGGAGAGAAAGGGACGAGAGAACGAGTAATGGCGGCCAGTTAGTGGTGGGTGACTGAGCTGAGAACGAAGAGGAGGAGGAGGAGGAGAAGGAGGAGCAGCGCTCCGCGCCTTCGGGCCCTTGTTCTTTAGCTCAGCGGCGGCGTCGCTCCTCGCAGCAGAGGCGGTGGAGTCAGCGGCAGCGCCGCCCTTCCCGGGGTGGCTGCAGTGAGGCCATGGTGAACACCCGAAAGAGCTCCCAATCTCAGCGTCTCTCCGGGAAAGCGGCGGCGGTGGTCCCGGGGTCCGGCAGCCATTTCATCTCATCCAGGACCCGCTTGTCTAGGACTAGTGCCAAAGCAGCAGCGGCAGCAGCGGCAGCAGCGGCGGCGGCAGCAGCGGCGGCCGGTCAGGATGAGGACTCGGTCCGGGTAAGCCGAGGAGGAACACGGGCGAGAAAGAGGGTGGGCTCGACGGGAGCCAAAGCCGGGACAAGCGGGGCCTTTTGGAAGAGAGTCCGAAGAGCCCGGCGGCTCGAGTCATTTGACGGGCGGCTGCTGCTGGTGGGGGGGTGGGGGGGGGAAGGGATCGCCGCCGCCGCCGCCGCCGCAAGGGGAGCGGAGCGGCGTCTCATTGTCTCGGTGCGGCCGTCAAGGTTGGAGTGTCAGCGGCTGGCTCGGGAGAGAGGGAGAGCTCTTGCTTGAACTCTGGCATGAGCGGGGGAAAGGCTCTGCCGCTGTGGATGGGGGGCTTGCGAAGCCCCGTGGGAGGTTGAGGAGTAGGAGCGGGGGAGGGGGGAACGGGGGGGTGTCTTGATTTTGGGAAGGACGCCCTCGGGAAGAGCGCTGGTGGTTGTGGCGGAGAAGCGCCGTTTGGCGGCTGGGGAATGTTTGCAAGAGGGAGACGTGAGCGGCGAGAGCGCGCTGCGCTCAGGGAGAGAAGAGGAAAAAAAAAGAAGAAGAGGGAGGCGGGCTGCGATTGCGAGGGAGGTCATTTGAGGTAGAGAGCCTGAGTGTAGCCGAAAAAGAAGCTGGCGGTCGTTGCAAGTGGGGAGGAGGAGAGGCAAAGGGACGGCCTGGCGCGGGCGAAGAGGGGTGGCGGAGGGGAGAGCTTTGCGCAAAAGAGGGGATTTGTCTGGCTTTGAACAATTGACAAGACAGCGCTATAAGAATATGTGTGGGTTTCTCTCTCTCTCTCTCCCACATTTCTGTGTCTGTTGTGCCAGGCAGCAAGCTAGGTTTGGAGCACAGCTCCCTCTCTGGTTGAAAGTGGAAGTGCCATTTAAAAGAAAAACAGAAAGTGACTTAAAACTGCACCAACTTTAAGTAATTTGGAAGAGCGTTGTTTTTCCCAAACGCCGTTATCTTTGGAATCTTTTTTCAGATATCAATATCGACTTATGACCACAATGAGTCAACATTTCTGTTGCAAAGTGAGACAGTTGTTAAGTGAGTTTTGGCCAGTTTTACAACTTTTCTTGCCACAGTTGTTAAGTGAATCTCTGCAGTTAAGTTAGTAACATGGTAAATGAATCTGGCTTCCCCACAGACTTTGCTTGTCAGAAGGTCGCAAAAAGTGATCACATGACCCTGGGACACGGCAACTGTCATAAATATCAGTCAGTTGACAAGCGTCTGAATTTTGATCATGTGACCATGGGGATGCTGCAGGCGTCCTAAGTGTGAAAAACGGTCAGTGCTGTTGTAACTTTGAACGGTGACTAAACGGTTAGGTCAAGGACTACTTGTATGCTTTTCAGTCTGTGTTTGAAATAAATGAATAGACTTACAAGTGAATGTGATAATCTAATGTTTCAGATTATTTTTTATACATTTTAATTGAATGTTTTACATTTTTGGATGCAGGTCTCATTTCTTTACCTTGGTGAAAAACAGGATAAGTGATTACTTCATGGACTTTTAAAAATAGCTGCTTTTAATTTTTTTCATGTGTATGTTAACAGTGTGAATCATATAGTTCAGTGTCATTCACATACTGAATTCATATGCTATTTCAATCTTGCAGAGCATTGAGAGAATTTAAAAGCTCTCCTGTGTGTTATAACGAGGGGCTAGTGTGTTTGCAATTTCCACACAGACATAGGCAACAGTGTTGTTGATTTCCTGGAAAATCTTAAGGTTACTTTGGCAATGGTTTTGAAAAAGTAGTACCCCAAAGTAACTCACTTGTCCAATACATTTGGCTAAAACCTGTTATACACTGAAAGTACTTCAATTATTTCTAAACTAAGTACATGCAGCCATGAATATTCTGATATTGCATCATAGAAATAAGTGTTTGGAGCTTAAAAAGTAATGGGATGGATACATTGCATACTAATTGATCAATTGATTTTTATTTGTGAAATTTTTAGACCACCATTGCTTAATAATCCAGGAATTGACTTGTATAATCAGTATCATCAATGTAGTGATAATACCTGACCTGAGCCAATTTCATAAAACCAGGGTAGGCAAAGACTAACAAACAGGTGACCACAGCTTAACAGTTCCAAGCTTCCTATCCATTTTCTCTGGAGTCATAGGCTTGAGCTCCTGCCATGTAACCAAGAAAAACAATGCTTCTCTCACCTTAACTGGATCTGCCCATTCAGTCTAAATCTGAGCAAGTTTGTCCCTTAGATGCCTAGAATATTCTTTACTCTGGCCTGATAGAGGGTCCTTAGTCTCATTCCTTTTTTTCTCTTCTGTTTAGTCCTGTCTGATTCTCAGAAACTGCCTAGACAAGTCCGTGCTGTTTTCTTGGCAAGGTTTTTTGGAAGTGGTTTGCCATTGTCTCCTCTGTAAGGCTGAGAGAAAGTGACTGGCCCAAGATCACCCATCTGGCTTTATGCCTAAGGCAGGAATTAGACATGATTGAAGAGAAGAAGAAAAAATAAATAAAGTTATGCATCTTTCAACCTAAAAAAGATATGTACCCATGCTGTAAAGTGTCAGATAAAATTTGAAGTATTCTCACAGTAACTTTCTTTGGCTCAAATAGTCATTCTGTTTGTAAGTGAGAAAGCATATATTTCATTATCTATGATGTAGACATAAAAGTTGTCATTTTAATAAATATAATGATGCTTTGTAAATTATTGCTCCCTGGACAATTAGAGATTCTTACTTAGTACCACTGAAAAAAATTGTACGTGCAGTCTTACTTATGCATGTTCTTTGCAAGACTTCCAGAAAATCTTGATTTAAAAGTATGAAAGCACTTTCCAGTGTAAATTTTAAATGAGGTTATAGATTTACTTCTAGGCATCTCTTGGAAGGCTTAGAAAGTTCAGGGATTTTGAAAATGGAGCTGGTTATATCAACATAAATTAACCACATCTCTTCAGTGGCTAATCTAATAACATTGTAAGCATTTGGTTTATATATGTTTTCCTCCTCCTCACCCCTCCCCTTCTCTTCCCTCATCCTGCTAGCTTTAGACTCCTTGTTGTCTTCAATAGATTACTGTATTTCCAGTCTCTCCAGATTACTCTCCACCCTCCCTTCCTAGTTTAAACTTACCTGCTCTGCAATTATCCACTATCTTCTCTTGAAAAATGTTTTGGAACCAAAAGTGAGTGAGTGAGGCATTCTTTGCAAAGGAAAAGAGGAGGACAGGTGGCTGCAGGGTGGAACTCTCCAACTTTCTAACTGCAAGTTTTCCCTCCTCATGTTTGTAATTAAAGTACCGGTATGTTTAGGGCAGAAGGCTTTATGGTTAAGAATCCATTATTGGGTTATTATTGAATATCTGCTTCACACTGTCTTCTATATTAATGTAGGGTTGTATAGAATAAATATTGAGTTGATTTAATTTGTTTCATAGTGATTTTATTTAGGTATGTTGCAGACTTAATTAGTTATACTTTGTGCAATACCTTGATAAAATTTATATTCTGTATTCAGTTAATGAAAATATTATTCCATATTTTCTCAGTTGTATCTTATTTAAACTCATTGTAAACTGGACTTTCATAAATTTGATTAGAGAGCATCTGAATAAAAAGTGTAGTTAAAGGCACTCGCATAGCTAAAATTTTGAGAATATGTTTTTAGAGAAACCACATAAGTTGTAGTAGTAGTAATAATAATAATAATAATAATAATAATAATAATAATAATAATAATAATAATAATAATGTAAATTTATTTATTTTATTAGATTTAGGTGTCACTCCAAAACGGTTCTAATCTGCTCACAATATTAACAACAAAGACATTAAGCATAGTGATAAGCAAGGTAAACATCTGTCCCATCAATGCACTACATACAAGTAGTCCTCGGCATACGACTAATGGAGCCTGCCCATTATGGTTGTATATTGTATAACCCTACCCTACCCTGGGAAACAACCAGGTTTCAAGGCCTTTGGAATGCCATTAGGATGAGAGTCACATGGATCTCTGAAGGGATCTTGTTCCAAAGATCAAGCACTGCGATACAGAAGGTATGTTTCTTGGATACTGATAGATGGCATTGTTTAAATCAAGGGAACTTGGAATATGCCATCTCTGACAGCTCTTACTGTATAAGCAGAAACCATGGGAGAAAAACGGTCCCTCAAATAATCTAATTCTGTGCCTTGGAGCCTCTAATTCCTAGGCCAGGAGGCTAAGTTTTGTTTTACTGGTTGCTTCATTTAGCAACAGTTACATCAATGAAGAAAAAGGTCTGTAAAGATCTTCCCAGGTCTGTAAAGCAAAGGAAAGCCGAAATCACAATTGCGTTTTCACTTAGTGATTGCTTTGCTTTGTGCCCAGATTGCTGGCTCCAGTTCTGGTTGTTAAACAAAGACTACCTGTACTGTGATTGATTATTTCAAAAGATGTTGAGTAATCAAGGAGCACAAGGATGGATGTGCCACCATCCCCAACCTGGCTCGGCCAAAGGCCATCAACAAGTACAGTATGGCCTCACTGTATTCCATTCTGGAAATATTTAAGATACGTAACACAAATATAACCTGTTTAAAAGTAACATTCAGAACTGAGCATCAAGACAGATGGTAATTGTGAGATACCTGGTTGGTGTTAAATTGGAGGAGTTTCATGTAGCTAATTCAGTCCAAATCAGGGATTAACCTAATGATATCATTTCACTGTACAGAAATGTGGTGAGAAGACAGTATTCCTCTAGCAGACATATTTTGTCCTGCCAAAGTTGCTTTAGGAGATTTATAAATTTTCTGAAGTAAATTTGGGAATCATGCAGGGTTTTGGAAGGAGGGTGAAAAATATACTCTGGTGGCAAATAAGCCTATTTTGTTGGATATTGCCCAAGGTTTTATATTTCTGCCATGAAAATGTATAGAGGACTCCAAAATACTTATAAGTATTCTTTTCCTTCTAGTGTTTTATTTTAACTGCCAGATATAGTTGTATTTAATTTTATTTTCAGATACCACGTTTCCCCGAAAATAAGACCCTGTCTTATATTTTTTTGAACCCTGAAATAAGCGCTTGGCCTTATTGCCATGCACTCAAAAGCCCGATTGGGCTTATTATCAGGGGATGTCTTATTTTGGGGGAAACAGGGTAGTAATACGTTTGGAGAACAAAAACAGGCAGTATATAGTTTTGCTTCAGATTTATGGCCAATGTTTTTTCATTAAAAATAAACATTGACTTTTTCCCCTTCTTAAAATATTCCTCTAAAATTGTACAGTTTGACTATTGTAATCCACTTTGTTCATAAGCTAATTAACACATCTAATTAATATATGTGGAGAACATAATTGTTTGGACTATTAAGAATATTTTCTTAGTTTGCTTTATTAGTGTTGGAGAAAAAGACCTGTAAGAAACCATACTTTTCCATTTGTTGTTTTAATTACAGTAGTAACATCTATTGTCCTTGACATCCAAAGTGGTCTCTCGATACCTCAAGTGGTAAAAGAGGAAGTAAAGAAGAAGAACATCTATGAGTTGAGAAGTACATTGTTGTTTCAGCTGGCTAATATTCTACTTGAATTATATTTAAAAAAACTAAAAGAAAAAAAAAGCAAATGCTTCATGTAAATATGTAATTTTTATAACCTATCCTTCAGCCTAATTATTTTTATACATAAATATTAGTCACATAGAGGCTACTGCTCGCTTAATTTGCTTTGGAAGATACTTGTTTTTCTTTGTAAAGGGCATGTGTAAAATCTTCAGAATTTCAGCTCCATTCCTGCAGCCTGCCAAAAGATTTCCCCTCCCCTCTGTACAAAAAGGAGAAATCCTTTGTGGATCAGCTCCCCTCCATCCCCTCCACCTGCAACCTTCCCTGCAACTTTCCTAATGATTTTGTGGGAAAACCAATAGAGAAGATTCCAAATGATGCTCATGGTAGGGCGCTTGGCAACCAGTTGTGAATGCAAACTATTGGCCAAGTGCCCAAAATGCAGTCATGTGATGGGGTGGGGGGAACGGGACAATAGTGTGAAGTTTTATGATGGCTAAAAGTGCTTTATGGGTCGTAAAGCGCCCTTTCTGAGGCTTATAATAACTTCATTGTAACTTTGAATGTACACTAATCAGCATACATTAAAATGAAATTTCGGTGCATACAGCTCTCAAAGGGTCACCACCTCCAATATACACTACATAAACATGACAAAACAAACAAACAAACAAACAAACAAATAAATAAATAAATACAAAATTATCCATATACTATATGACACAGAGAAACAACACAGTCTAGCTCGGATGTATACATGCATATGGCAAGAAAACCGAACCTTGCAAGTTTACCAGACGGATGGCATAGGGAACAAAGCTGTTACAGAATCTGGTAGTCCTGCTAGAAATACTTCGAAACCTCCTCCCAGAGGGGAGCACCAGAAACAGAACTTAAAGTGGGTGTGTGGGATTTCTAACAATGCTTTGAGCTCTAAGCGCATAGCGCTTATAAGCAGTATCTTGAATGACAGGAAGCGAGCTTCCTATAATCTTCTCCGCTGTCCTTACCATTCTCTGTATGGACTCTCTGAGGCACTGCTGCCATCAAACCAAATAGTGATACAGTTGGTTAAAACGCTCTCAATTGTGCCGAAGCGTGTGCAAAGCGCACTGTGCATGCGCGAAGCATGTGCACACCCGCGCGACGCGTCACTGAGCGAACCGGCAGCGAAGAAAAGCAGAACCCACCCCTGGGTTACTTTTATTGCATCAGTCCACCAGAGCCATCACCTCTTCCCTATAAGCATCTTCATTGTTGTCCTGGATAAGACCCACCACTGCCGTATCATCCGCATACTTCCACAATACGATTCATAGCAGATTTGGCACAGCAATCGTGGGTCATCAAGGTGAATAGTAGTGGACTCAAGACACAGCCCTGTGGGGATCCTGTGGGAGGTTGTGGTAATTTTGAACAGTAAAAAAAACAGTGGTTTACTAGTAAACCTTGATAGAGAAATATATGTTCTTCCTCTTCAATGATTTCTCATGTGCCCTCAAAATGTGTTACAGAAAGACTGGAAATCATTATAGAGGTATGAAGAAATACCCTTTTTTCAAGTAGATTTTTGTGAAAATTTCCCCTTCTCTTTCCTTTTCCCATCATAGCTCTATAACATTCACTAGGGCTGTATAGTTCTCTTCCTAATGTTTTAAGGGGGTGGGTTGCAGTCAGAATAAAAAGTCTGCATCTTCAATTTTTACTTATTCAGAAAAAAAATATTAAACCTATCTTTGCTTGACCTGGGTAAAATTATTGTACACATCCTGAGTTTTTGTCATTGCCTTATACTCTGAGTTTTGTGAGATAACTTCACCCAAAGAAGTTCAAACCTTTCAGTTCTTACTTAAATTGAATTTGACAATTTTATACCTAGTCTCCCCCTATTTATTTTGTGGAGCCTTTAGAAGATGAACAAGTGCCTATTAAGCAGTCTTGAAATAGTCATTGAAATAAAGAAGAAATATCTCTTGAAGCTATTGGAAGTGTGTGTGTGTGTGGGAGGGGGGGTTTCATGTCCTTTGGATCTCAGTTATTGGTGCTAATTACACTACATTGAAAATTGCTTGCTTAATGACTTCAGGCAATGATTCTGTAATGTTTTTGCCTTGTCTGCTTTATCTAGTTAAGCTCTCCCACACCACTGAAACAGGTTTCAAACCAGTTGTGTAGCTTCAGTTTCTACATAGAATAGAATTACTCAGAACCCTTACAAGATTGAATCCCAGCATTTTGTATGTTATTAACAGTATAGACACACCTTTGTGTACAAAGTAGGGTGTGACATGGCCATTGACTATTTAATATTTAATAAAGTATATAGTTATTTTTCCTCCAGAACTCTGTTTCTTATTGTATGGAATATATCTGAAGTTTCTGAATGTACCGGTAGTAACTAGGTTTGTATGGAATGGTACAAACATCCTGCATAATTATTGAAAAAAATGCAGGGATTTGTTTTATGTATGTTTTGTACTGTCACATACAATTTTATTTCCTGTGTTACATTCAGAAACACCATTCTGTGTACTTCAGAGGCCCTGTGACAGTGTGTCTGTAAATGGAGTGGAGAAATGGTGTTGATCAGCTCCTCTACTTGTTTTGTGGGCTGGTGATATCAAGGGTATGGAGCATAATGGAGAGAAGTCTTGCTCCCTGATATACAGATAGTCCTTGATTTACAACCACAATTGGGACCAACAATTCCCAGTTAAGCCGGGTGGTTATTAAGTGAGTCACAGCTGATTTTACACCTTTTTTTGCTTTTAAGCAAATCATTGCATTTGTTAAGCGAATGTCATTAAACAAATCCAGCTCCCCCCCCCATTGATTTTGTTAGAAGCCAGCTGGGAAGGCTGCAAATTTTGATCATGGGATCATAGTGACGTTGTGATGGTCATAAATGCAAGGACCAGTTGAAAGTCAGTTTTTTTCAGTGCTGTTGTGACTTGGAACAGTTGCTCAATAGATGGTTGTACTACCTGTAATTATTTGTGGGGAGCCATAGTTTCTTGTTACTGAAACATGGGGGAAAAGTTCTGTCCAAGACAGGGCAAGGACTTCTGACTTTCTGCTTGTGTTTGCCTGGAACAGGTTCTTTAGTGTGTGACTTTCCCAAAAGGGCAAGACTTCCACCAGCCAAACTGTTCAAAGTTGTCCTGTGCATTCTTATTAGGGGAAATAAGATAGCAATCCTCCTGGAGCATTTGTTTATCACCTGCATTCAAAGCCTAAATTGGGTATCAGATATTTTTGAGGAGAGCTCCTTCTCTATACATAAGTATGAAACGTAGAAAAAGTGTAACGTAAAAGTCAAATATATAGTGAGTTAACACCATAAAAAACAATATAGGAAACATGTCCTAAAATCAATTGCAGTAATTTAAATTCTATTGGCTTAGTGTGATCATTCTGAATTTTGATATTCTTTATATCATTCTTTAATTCATGTTTCAAGTCATTTTAATTGTTCATTTAAGCTACTTGTTTAAATTGGTTTTCATTTTCATTTTTAGGCTGTATGGGTGGCTTTGATTGCCCTAGGGCTGAAGTGATAAAGTATAAATTGAAGTAATAATAATAAAATATTTGTTAATATAAATGTTGGCATTTGGAACCACTTCCAGTGGAAATCAGATTGGCTCCCTCCCTAATTGCATTAAGAAAATTCTGTAGTGCATTTATAATGCAGAATTAGCCATTAATGCATATATGGATTCAACATATGAGTCCATTATGTTTTATTGATAGTAGACATTTTAAAATTAGGCTACTGTTGATGTTTCAGTAATTTTCTATATATCTTGTAAATCACTAAGAGATGCATTTGATCGTTGTGAGATATAAATACAAAACAAACAAATAAGCTCAAATCTGATTTAATCCCCAGAAAAAGATATAGCAAATTCCTCAATTTCTCTCATACTTTCCTTCTAGAATTAGATTTACAGTTTTCAAGTGAGGATGATTGCTATTATCTGAATAAGAACCAATTCCTCCCTCCTCCTCCTGAATTGGAGAATATTTATCTTGAACAATGTCATGAATGAGACTACTAACTCTTTGCTTTTTTTCTCTCTCTCTCTAGAGAGATGATGGTAGTGATGGTAGTTTGAGTGATAGTCACATATCTCCTCCAGCCAAACGTACCTTGAAACATGCTGATTCTGTATGCAAAGACAAATCAAAATCTCGCAGTACTGGACAGCGAGAGGAATGGAGTGTCTCAACTGGTCAGTCCCGGTAAGCATATTAAAGATTTTAAAAACCTGTGTGTGTGTGTGCGTGCGTGCGCGCGCGCGTCTGCATGTACTCACACATACACAGTTTTGATCATTTAAGAAAATGTTTAGCTTAAATTATTAATTAATGCAAAATCTTTACTCCCTTTAAAGAAATGTTTCTTCTGCTTAAAATAGCCTCCTTATATTGGGTTCTGTTCCAGCCTATGTACTAAAATCTATTGTATGCTGCAGAGAAAGGGAAAACTACATTTGGGATGCTACATTCCCATCCCATCTTTCTCATCATGTGTAATTTCATCATTAGTAACTGATTTTAGCCAGATATTCTGACTTCATGCATAAGTGCATGAGGTACAGCTTGTTCCTGCTTCCTCTCTTCTCTCCCCCCACTCCAAACTTTATTTCAGATGACAAATTTTGTTTGTGGGAAAGAAAAAGAGCAACTCCATCTGTTGCTTACATTAAGACATCTGGAATTCCTTGTGACTATAGTACAGTTTTTGTCTGTTCCATGCATATAGTATTATGTTAATAAGTTTAACTAGTTCCATGTTTTCTTCAGCAATAGAAAGCATTAGCCATGTTTGTTTCTGCTACAAATTAATAGCTTTTTTTTGCTGTTAACTCCAAATTTGACCTGGAGATTGCTCCCTAGCAATTACATAGTTTAACCAATGTAACACACACAAATTAGACTTTGGAGTTGAATTGACCACATATTATTTAGGATTCTTTTCAGCATTTGTTACTTGTTCTGCAGGAAAGAGAACAAATGTTACTTTAAACAAAAATAAAACAAAGTATAGAGTTGATAGAGGTAATACATAAATTGTTAAAATTATTGTATTAGGTATCTGGAACTGCACAAATGAATGCTAATATTTCTGATTCCCCACTTTAAAAGCTGAAATGAGACAATGTCCATTTCAAGAGGACCATAATGCCTAATGGAATTTCCATTATTTATGAACATTTAAACATGAATTGTGTGAAATCAGAAGTGAAAGGCTCATACAAGTTTTTAAAAATGGCACTGCTAAATATTGTTATCTTGATAAATAATTTCCATATTATTTATGCTAATTAGAGCCGATATCTAAATATCCTTCTATTTTGTTCTATTGCTGAGAGAACCAGTTTGGAATAATGATGGTGGTGGTGATGTATACACTCCCCCCAAGAGAGAAACACGAGAAAATCTAACTCCCCCCTTCCTTTTTTAAAAGCCAGCGTTCATATGTTTTAGGCAAGAATTCTACAATTATACATTTAAAAATACAATTAATACTTGGTCTCTGGAAAGGAAAAATTAAGAGCTCTTATTTCCATGGTGAGCTCTAAATCCTGAATTTTTCAAAATTCGTTTATATACTGTATATTTCTTTTTCTCTGTTAAATCACCTGGTATACCCAAATATGGGAGGGAGCATACTGCCAAATATGGGAGGGAGCATACCCCTGGAGGGTATATGTGTGTGTGTGTGTGTGTGTGTGTGTGTGTGTGTGTGCGTGTGTGTGTGTGTTTCCTGATTTCTGTGGCAAGAATACTCAAAGATGACACATTCACTTCTCTTTCTCTGCTGTTTTGATTGCAGTAATACTTACAATGGCAACATCAGTTTAAAACTAACATTCATCTGTAGTATTGGCATGGAGGATAAACTGGGAAGAGGGTACAGGAAGTCCTCAAATTATGTTGAGTTGCTTAATGACCAAAATTATGGCAGACTTCTGAAAAGTTGCTTATTGCCTGTTTTTTAAGTTCTGACATCATGTGCACACACACAGACCGCAGTCACATGGCCACATTTTGGGCGCTTGGTAACTGGCCCTCATTTACAGCCGTTTGCAGCACTCCACAGTCATGTAACTGCGATTACAACTTTTTTTCCGGAAGCCAGCATTTACTTCTGTTTCTAGGAAAAAACACCCCATAGCAAACAGTGGGTTCACTTAACGACCACAGTGTTTGCTTAACAACCTTTATATTCGCCTTACAACTGCTTCTTTCACCTCACAACTGTTGCGTTTGCTTAATGACCATTGCAAAAAAAAGACTGTCAAATTGGGGTTATCCCATGATGAACTGCTTTATGATTGACGCAGCCCACGGCCATAATTGCGAGGCTCAGTTACTGTCATAGATTGAAGACTACTGGTACAGAAAAGCATGAATGCTTTGGTGCTGATGTCCCTGTTTATCCTTAGATGCTGGGTTTAATGTAAAAAAGTATGCCTGTGGGAACTTGTGAAGGTGAATTTCCTAATTATGGCAGGGCCATAAGAGCATTCACCTGAATGTTTTTACAGACATGTTTCCTAGCTTTGCATCAAAAACAAAGATTTCTTCAGTCTGACTGGATTTATTATAGCATTGGTGATGGGATATACACATATATCCAATGACGTATAGGAACAGGTTTGTATTGCTCGTGAGAGCCTATTGTTAAATTTTCTAGTATTTTGCAAGCCAGTAGATAGCAGAGCTAAGTTGCTATACCTAGTATTGTGTCAATCAGCTGTTAGGTGGCTACATGAAGCCAGCACAGCCGGTTGTTATGCATTTACCAGCACACCACTGCATATATCTATATCCTCTTTTCAGTTTAACTCCTTAGCTATTATGGACAGTAAATTATTTAAAGTTTTTACGTTACAAGTTCTTTCTGTGATAATGTTGCATTTTGTAATAGTGGCTAAAGCATATTAAAATAAAATAAAAATTCAAGGTTTTGATTATTGCCATTTTTCATCTCATAATTGGTATAGTAGATATTATTGTTCTAGTTGTAATATTAGATTAGTACTATTTGTAACATTAGTTTTAGTTAGCACTTTCCACAAGTGGAAAGTCCCTGTTATTAGGTAAGTACACAAAATGGAAGAAAAAAAAATGTTCTGAGTTGGAATAAAATAATCCCACTTAAAATGTTCCATTAGAATATTTCTTGTATTCCATCTATGAATTGAAGAAAATTTGAAAGATGTTGAACGTTCCACAATAGGAAACAGTACAAATCAAAATAAACCTCTTTACTCCTTTATTTTTTTGTCTTAGAACCATTAAAGTAGGTTATTAGGTTGGGTGGTAGGTGAATTCACAATAGGTTGTCCATTTGCACAGGCTTAGGACAAAATTCTAGAATAAGAATTGTTTCATTGACCTGGGAATACTCAAACTACAATTTGGAAGTCTGAATGTTTTTTGATCCCTATCATTTTATGTAACTTTCGCTATAATTACCGTTCAAACTAAGGAAAAGAAATTTAGCTGTTTTTGATGATGCTAAGAATTAAACACGTTACTTTCCATTTTGTATTGTGACTATGAGGTAGGACCCTACTTCAGCTTGAAAGTATTTTGCTTTCTTTTCAAAGAAAAAATATAGACTGCATTATAGCACTGGAACATATAAACTGATCAATGTAAACTAATTAAAGTTTTCTTTTACAACGGATATTTTCTTTTCAAATGTTTGCATTTGAAAGCATTTATCACATTAGCATACACATTAAAATGTTGTATTTAGCAGCTTGACATTGTTTGAAGCATGATGGTAGATCAATACAAATCATTATTTCAAGGGAATGAACTGAATAGCCTATACCAGAGGTCTTCAAACTTGGCAACTTTAAGACTTGTGGACTTCAACTCCCAGAATTCTCCAGCCAGCATAGCTGGCTGGAGAATTCTGGGAGTTGAAGTCCACAAGTCTTAAAGTTGCCAAGTTTGGGGACCCCTGGCCTATACCTTACTTGAATGCTTTCTAGAAAGGTAAAAAAATTAGGAATGCTAAACTTTATTAAATGAATACCAAATTTAAAGACTGATACCAGGCTTTCTCATTGATGACTTTAGACCAGAGGTAGAGAACTTGAGTTCTCCAAGCTGCACAAAGCTTCTGGAAGCAGATGTTGTTCTAGAGATATTCTAAAAATTATCACTAAATTGACTGCATAATTCAACTCAAAAGTATAATAAATTACATTTTTTTGTCTTGGCTTTGTCAATCATTTGAAAGTAGTCTCCTGTGTGGACATCTGTAATGAAAAAATTCACTTTCCTGCTTCCAATGAATTAAACTTTGCTCCTCGTTTGTAGAAGCAGCATAAAAATTATTTAACTGTTTTAAAATACACAGATGGGATATAAATAGTTTTCATATGACTTGTAGAGTTGAAATTATAACAGTTTACATCCAATATGTAACACTTGAGAATAGAAATAATATCAATATTATGTGAATTGTAATTTTAATACAACAAACTAATTTTCCAAATTAAATTGTTCTTAGGTTAACTTCTCAATCTGGTGCTACTCTACCAAATGGTCGTAGTTTATGTAAGTACTTCCATAGTTAAATTGCTTATTCTGATGCTTAACATTTTTATATTTTTAATGTTCTTTCTGTCTCCCTAACTTTTCAATATGCTATATTACTCTTTTCAGTGCAAAAAGTTTTTTAAAAAAAGCTACATTCATTGTTCCATGACCAAGTATCCACTTGTTAAGCTGGCCTCATTTATTTCCATTTTCTTGCTCCTGGCTCCATTCTACTTAGTCTAATTCTACTTAGACTGCACTCCAAATCCCTCAAAGCAAATTTGGCATGAAGGCTGCAGAGTAATATACATTTATCATTAAAATTGAAATATTTATTGTGGATAAAATAGTATGACTATATATGTCTGTGCATGTAAATATTTAACACAATTTTTGTACCTTTCTAATCATAAGAGACTGGGTAGCTCACCCATGTAAATGCCATTAAAACAACAACTATATAAACTATATAAACCCAACTGATCCACATTTGCGACAGTCCATGCACCTTGTTATACACATCCTAAATACTTATTATTTCTCAGTATTAATATTATAACTTGAAATTTGCAGCTCTCAAAAGCTGTTCTCTTCGAGGAGAAAAAAAGGGAGACGGTGACCATGCCTGTATAAATGGAGGCAGAGAAATTAGAAAAAGTTGTCGATCTAGAAAAAACAGATTCGAAAGTCTCAATCAGAGTTTACTGTTTGACCAATTGGTAAACAGGTATGTTGGAATAGTGCAATAATAATAGTGTATAATTTCATGGTATTGTCAAAATTATGTTTGTGTTATATTTCAGTCCATGAGAAGCATTTTATTTATATATTTAAAAAGATGTCCCCCAGCTTGAATATTCAGCTTCCAAACAATGTAGAGTAAACATTTAATCTATTCAGCTAGCCAATTTCAATCTCTGAGAACTTTATTGTACTTATTTTATGTAATCTGTATCCTAAGAAATAGAAAAGAAATGGGATCAGACATTTTTCAGCCTATCCACTTTACGGTCACACCATCTTAGAGGCAAACCTTTACATTAAAAAAATGAGGTTCCCAGCAAGAAAGGGAAACCCCTACCTCTGCAATAAATGATGTGAACCAGAATTTTAAGAGTTGAGTTTGTTCAGGAATTATGGAGAATATGGGAATAAACTTTGGACTGATATTTTTCTAATTTAATTTTTGCCTCTGAACTATATCTGTAACTCATGGATAAAATATGAATTTGCTCACACTGGAAGAGGGTAATAATGTTCATTTCCTTAAATGCAGCCCCTTATATTCAGTAAAAACTTGCTTTGGCACTGAGGATTCCTTCTAAAAAGGGTGTAGGAATGTTGTAACGCAAAAATCACTTTTTTTGTGTTTTCTACTTATTTACTGGACCAAAATTTACTTATTTACTGGATTTATTTACTGGACCAAAATCTTTCAAGGATCTTATTTAATTTTAACCATATTTAATTATGATCCAGCTTATTGTATTTACTTAACAATATCACAATGCAGTTGTTACATATTTGATTTGGGGCCAGTCACTCTCTCTCAGCCCAAGTCATCTCATAGAGTTATTGTTGTGGGGAAAATAGGGGGAGGTGGGAGTATTGCGTCTGTTGAGTTATTTATAAAAACAATAAAGCCAGAATATAAATAAGTAAATAAATTACTACCATTTTTCTATGTTAGTACTGCTGAAGCTGTTCTTCAGGAAATGGACAATATTAACATCAGACGGAACAGGCGATCAGGAGAAGTGGAGCGGTTGCGTATGTGGACAGATACTGAATTTGTAAGTTTAATTCTCTTCTCATCTTTTTTTCCTTACATTTTGTTTAAGCCTTGAGTATGTTGTAGCCTAGCATCGAAAGCACTTGTTAATAAAAATGGATCAAATGAATTTTGAATATTCTGTATACAGTTTTCAATCCTTATAACAGGGACAGAAGGGAAAGAGAAAGCAATGCAGCTGGCTAGGGAGAAAACAGGTGTCAACACTTACTATCTCATAAACAATACAATAATAACTCATAAGAAGTGACATGGGCTGTGGTGGATTATATGGTAGTCAACCATCTGTAAGACAGTATGATTAATGTGAAACAGTCCATCTACATATACATGTTTTACTGGTTGGCATTCAGGGCTTATGACTCCCTAGGTTCCTTTAAATAGTAGCAACTGATATCCAAAATCAAGTCGCAGGAACAGGAAAAACAGTTGCTCTGTCTTGTCTGTTGCAACTTTGGAGACTTGCACAACTACTAACAGGCTGTGGTGGATGAGTGGATAAATGGAAGCTAGCTGATGAGGCAACAAGGCTTTCCCTTCTATGAGCTGGCCAGCTTGCAACAGCCCCGCCCTTCCCAGCTACCTTATTGGCTGCTGGGAAGCTGTGGCTCTGAGTGGTAGAATTCTTGAGTCTCTGGCTCATTTCTGTAGATTCCAGCTCTTGGGGCAGCAACAACCTGTGCCTCACATTGCCACATGGTGGCAAGGCCAGAGAATTGTAACCAGCTAGTCAGAGAGTGCCTTGCTGCTGTGAGTTCTACAGTGCTGATTGTGCCTCCCTTGTCTCCAGATGTGGGGGCTTATTCAAGAACAGATGCTCCATTCTTATAAAATCAAATATTTCTATGTGCCGAATAGATACAATAACTGAATTATTTTCTGAACTCTCCCATGAATTCTTTTATAGTTCCTAAGATAGAACACTCAGTACTCTGATTGGAATTTCCAATAAAGATACTTACATATTTTTAGCCTGTGATTTTAGCATCTCTCTGTCTTGCATACATGCAGATTCTCTCTTATTAAAATACTTGTTATGACTATCAGAGTTTGGTTAACTATATAGTTGGAAGCTACATGTATATTTAGCTGTTAGCGATGCAGATCATTCTTGAGGTTTTTATTTTAGGAAAACATGGATATGTACTCAAGAGTGAAAAGGAGAAGGAAATCATTACGGAGAAATAGCTATGGAATCCAGAACCACCACGAGGTTTCCACAGAAGGTGAAGAGGAAGGTAATGGTGATAGTAATTTGACAGCTACTTTGATAAATGCAAGTGAAATGTTATTGTGTTGAAAAACAACACAAGTTATTTGAGTTCTTAATAGTCTGGAAAAACTTATTAATCAAACTATACTTTTAAATGTTGGATACCAACAGACAGGTCTTCTTCAGTTATGGATTCAGGCCTTGGTAATTCCTTCATGGCTTGATAAATTCTAATCAGTGCTGTTTTTCCCCCTCAGACATTCATGGTGCTTTTGAATGAATTGTTCAGGACTCTGATTTGAAAATACCTTTGCTGTTTGGCCTTTCTTGTCAATTTATAGTTTTGATCTTGAAATTATAACAGCTTTGTCATGTGTTCAAAGTCTCATACCGTGTTTCCCCGAAAATAAGACCCTGTCTTATATTTTTTTGAACCCTGAAATAAGCGCTTGGCCTTATTGCCATGCACTCAAAAGCCTGATTGGGCTTATTATCAGGGGATGTCTTATTTTGGGGGAAACAGGGTAGATACCTTATAATATTTCAAGAGGTGTTTTTAAAAATATTAAAATTATCTATATATTATAAAGTTCATTCTGGAATATTGCAAACTATCCAAATCAGTGTTGCATTTTATAAAATAAATTTCATCTGTAAAGTAACAGGTGCTCTTTAATAGATATTATCAAATTACCTTAATGCACTTTTATAAATATTTAATGGGGATTTTTCTAGAATCTCAAGAAGAAGATGGGGATATTGAAGCAGAGGAGGCAGAAGAAGAAAATGATCGTCCATATAATCTCAGACAAAGAAAAACAGTAGATAGATATCAAGCGCCTCCTATAGGTAAGATTTTTAAAAATGATTTATGTAACTGAAATAACTTGGTTCAGCAATATCTTACCCTTATTACAGCATTAGATTAGAACTAAATGGATCATGGATCAACTTCATAATAATAAAGTTCAGCAAATGATCGTTCCTCTAAATTTAATTTATTTAATGTTAAAATTAAATAGGATAAAATGGCTGAAGGAGGAATCATTATCTGCTATTCTCTGTAAGAAACCGTGTAGGAAAAAAAATAAACAAAAATAGCCATTTGTGTAATACAACCTACATATTGTTCAAAACAGTAATTAGTATTATGGCTGATGTTTGACAGCAAGCCTAAAAGTCAAAGATCACAAGAGTGTTTCTTTCTCTGTATACAATACATCACATACCAGGAATAGCATATTAAGCTGGACTTGTGCAACCTGATGTACAAAATAAACACACACATATTTATGCTCTAGACTATAGACATTGAATGCATGTAAATCCCTGAAAAATATGTGGTAGCCCTGGGCAAAAGAAAGGCAGTAAAATCACTCTAGGTGTAGCGACAGTGTAAAATATTAACACATGATAAATAATGGAACAATTAAAAATAATAGCACAGAGTTCTTTCTCTCTCTCTCTCTCTTCCTTCCTTCCTCTTCATTTCTACACACAAAG
>QLTV01000974.1:2191147-2240873 GCA_003457575.1 Thermophis baileyi | reverse complement strand
GTTGAGTTTCAAGTGGGACATCACTAGCCTGTCAAAGGTGTTCATAAGTACAGATGTTAGAGCAACTGGTCTGTAGGCATGCAGTTCCTTGATGGAGGGCTTCTTCGGCGCTGGGATGATAGTGGAGCGTTTGAAGCAAGAAGGAACATGGCATATCTCTAGTGATTTGTTTAAGATTTGGGTGAAGATGGGTGCCAATTGGTCAGCACAGACTTTTAAGCAAGAAGCAGTTATCTAGTCTGGGCCTGATCTTTCTTGGGTATGGAGAAAAGCGACCCTGTGAAGGGACCGAGCCTGCTGCTGAACTTGGAAGCTTAGAGGCTTCTTTTCCACCCAGCCGCTGGCTCAGGGCGCCCAAAACTCGGCTTCTGCGCATGCGCAGAAGGAAAAAACCCCAGAAAAAATAAAAAAATAAATAAATAAAATTCAAAAAAAAAAGATGGCGGCACCCATGGACCGGCACCGACCGACCCGGTTCGGTGACGTCATCGTGATGTCACCAGCGGGCCGTTACTGGTTCAGGTGAACCGGTCCGAACCAGGAGGAACCCACCCCTGAGTTGAACATACAGTATAAAGGGAGATTTCTATAACAGTTGATAATTTGGGCTGTTACTGTTTTGAACAGATACTTATTTGTCCTGCATTTTCCTTTCTTTGATTTACTTACTGAAAAAAGTAGGTACAGTCCTGTTTGTGGTTGTGTTTATGTGATCACGAAGAGTTGTTTGATTGTGGCAGGATATAAATGTAATAAATAAATGAATAATTCTGCCACAGCCTCTACTTGTTAGACTTGATAAAATTAGAAATGCCTCTAAGATCTCTGTCCACTCACTAAGCAACTCACTCAGAACATGTTTTGGGGAATTGCATGCAAAGTGTTTAGTATAAATTCATGCAAGACTCATAATGCTTACTCATTCCCCCATTTCCCTATGTTTTTCATAAAGAATAAATAGTTTCGATTTAACAGATTTCTACTTTGCTATTTTGTGCTTACCTGGAATTATTTCTGATACATTAAGCTCTGTGATTATTTTGGTACTTTGTTTAACAGTACAGAATTTGTTTAATATAGCTGATTATTACATGCAAACTCTTAAACTAACCAACTTTTTGGTTTGTATTACTTTTCTTGATCGTGTTGGAGAGGAGAGTTGGGAAGTATTTGAACCTGGCTTTTTTTTTTTACCTTTCTATTTATGTGGGTAATGTTAAATCAAGACATTGTACTAGGCCCGTGATGGCGAACCTATGGCACGCGTGCCACAAGTGGCACGCGGAGCCATATCTGAGGGCACGTGAGGCATTGCCCTATGTAAGCTCCAGCGTGCATGTGCGTGCTGGCCAGCTGATTTTCGACCTTCCGGAGGGCGGGGGGAGGTAGTTTTCGCCTTCCCCAGGCTTCAGGAAAGCCTCCGAAGCCTGTGGATGGCGAAAAACAGACCCAACGGCCCAACTGGAAGTTCATCTGCGACCCAACGGCCCAACTTCCAGTTCGGAAATGAACTTCTGGTTGGGCCGTTTGGCCGTTTTTCACCCTCCCCAGGTTTCAGGAGGCTTTCCTGAAGCCTGGGGAGGGTGAAAAACGGCCCAATGGCCCAACCGGAAGTTCATTTCCGAACTTCCAGTTGGGCCATTGGGTCCGTTTTTCGCCATCCACAGGCTTTGGAGGCTTTCCTGAAGCCTGGGGAAGGTGAAAACCACCTCCCCCCAACCCTCCGGAAGGCCGAAAATCAGCTGGAACCTGTTTTTCACTATCCACAGGCTCCAGGGGCTTCAGTGAATCCTGTGCGCATGCGCGGGGGGAGCAGCATGGGGGGGTTGTGCGCGCATGCACGGGGGGAGGGCATTGCATTATGGGTGTGGGCAAGTAGGTGCGCGCTATTGCGCGTGCGCGCCCTTTTGGCATCTGAGCAAAAAAAGGTTTGCCATCACTGTACTAGGCCATAGTGAAAGACACAGAATTGCACATGACTGTATTTCAATGAGAATTCTTTTGTAAGTCAGCAATACAGAGTTTGCTGTCTTAAAGCTTTTATCTTTATTATGCTACAATGTTTAGTCAAAGGTATTCTAAAACTAGAATTTAATATGTTTCATTAAAATACAACTGTGAGTAGGAGTATTTAATGTAAGGAGTATCTTACATAAAAACAGAATTAAAAAAAACAAATTTGGAGAAGAGAGGATGAAGAAATATATCTTATTTGCAAACACTTCTGATTGCTGTAAGATGCCTTACAGCAGGGGTGTCAAACTCGATTTCATTGAGGGCTGCATCAGGGTTGTGTTTGACCTTGGGGGGGGGCTGAGTGGGCGTGGCCAGCTCGATGCCACTCATGTCGGGGGGCGCCTGTGGTGGCCCCAGTGCTCTGCCAGAGAAAACGGGCTCCCAGTTCCATTTTTGGCTGCGACGGCCTCCTACAACCCTCTGCCAGTAAAAACGGAGCTCAGGAGGGCTGCATGCAGTCCTTCCAAGCTCCGTTTTCGCTGGCAGAGGCACTGCGAGCCAGTCCTTCGCTGTTTCCAGAGCGGCCCCACGGGCCAGATCTAAGCACCCTGTGGGCCAGATCCGGCCCTTGGGTCTTGAGTTTGACACCCCTGCCTTATACAGCACAGAACTAGATTTTTATACAATTCTGTAAAAACGTTTACATGTCAAAATTGATTATCTTATCTAGTTCCAGCTCACCAAAAGAAAAGGGAAAACACATTATTTGACATTCATAGATCTCCTGCAAGAAGAAGCCATATCAGGTAAATAATATATTAGGGTATTTCTACTGCCATTATGCTACCATGTTGGAATTTCAGGAAGAATTTTTGGAAGAATTGGCTGGGTAAAAAATACAAAAGCTAAGCCAATGCATCCTTCCTCTGGTACAATAAAATAAAAGAGAAAGACAGCATAACACAATGCAGAGGAATACTTTGCAAATCACCCCTCCAAACCATTGTCATAGTTTGGTATGCTGGAAGCCGTTCCTGCCAGAAATTTTGCTGAAATAATGTTTTATGAACGATCTTTGAATAGTTTTGTCATTTTTTTGTTTTTGTCGGTTTCTTACATTTTGTGTATATATAAAATTGTTTTCAGCTTTTTTGAAAACAGAGTTCAGAGGTAATGATGGGCTGGTAAATTAAATTTTGCAGTAAAGTTTGATGAATAATGAATGGGGTGATTCTTGTTCTGTGCCTAATAGAGAATGACCTACTGTATTTCCTCTGTGTTAATTTCAGGGTTCTTTTTTCCATTATATTTCAACTTAGAGATTGTGGCTTAATCTCAGTCTTAAAAAAAACTTGAAATGTTGATCCTCTATTGTAGTCAAAATTAAACCACAATTTCTCCTCTTACATTGGAACAACAGTGTTTGTGTGAATATGGGAAGACCAGGGATTGCTGTGTCTTGTTGCTTCTCTGATATATCAGTGTATTGTGGCATCTGAACCAGCTCAAGTGATGAAAACAAGAGAAGCATTAAACAAAAGACATTGGAACTTTAAATTATTTGTTTTAATTTATTAGCATTCACTAAGCACAATTCAGTGCACGCTGATCTTCAGTTAAATGTTCTATTGCTTCCGCAGGAGAAAGAAACATGCCATTCATAGTAGTGATACAACCTCTTCAGATGAAGAACGTTTTGAAAGAAGAAAATCTAAAAGCATGGCAAGAGCGAGAAACCGGTAACAACTTCTTTGTCGTCATTCAGCTAAGGGGAAAAAAATGGCTTGGTTTCATGTGCTTGGCCTGATGAACTTTGCCAACCATGTGGAAATTGTTTTATTCTAATTAAGGGTGCTGTTATGAGGCATGGTCATACATGTTATGGATGGTCCTTAGTGTTCTCTGAGCTTGATTGTTTTCTTGTAGATGTTTCATTACCAAACTAGGAAACATCATCAGTGCTCATTGATAATGTTATCTAGCTTGTTAATGAAATGTCTGCAATAAAACAACCACACTCAGAGAACACCAAGGACCCCACAGTTCAACTCTAAGCTACAAATATTCTAGTCATAGAAATTATACATATAAAACATGTTTTTATATCATGGGATTTCTTCAGACCTGCCCATCTGTGAACACAAATTTGCATTTCTATTGGAGGTAAGGAGTGAGGCATTGTTTTTTCTTGATGATTGTTCTTCTTTAGTCTTAATTGATACCTTCTGTGCCAGAACAGAGTAGAACATCTTTCTTATCATCATGGATCAGAATGCCTCCAAGGTTATTCTACAGAATCGTGCACCCATTTGACAACTTTTCAGGGCAAATGGAGCTGTAAAGAAAAGAATGGCAACATTTTTAGGCTGAATATTGTCTTTGTACTCTTCTGAAGGTTATACGGGGCACAGCCACTGATGTACTGATGTTATCAGAATGTATGGACTAAAATTTTTACCTTCGGATTTGTTTTTTTCCCCTTTGTGCGAGATTGCTAACAAGTGCCTGAAGTCTTAATGAAGAAGAATATGAAGAATAAGAAATCTGAACAAGGGCAGCCAGGGACTTTACATGAGCTATAGACTGGGCCCATCCCTACTGTTTCTAAAATGTAGTGCCTCCTTCCTCCTTCCATTGTTAGCAAAATTCCACTGAATGTAATTTCAGATGCAGCCCAATTTATTTCGATGTATTATTTGAATTTTTTTTTACTTTTGGGGGTGGCAGTGAGATTATTTTTCCATTATGTCTTCATGAAAATTAAAAAAATTTTTATTTGACTAACATTCTCATTCTATTTTTGGGACAAGATGAAATACTGTACCTGAAAAGTCGCAGTTCCATTCTATGCATATATGCATGCATGTATGCATCTTTATTCAGCATGAAATTTATGGATTTTTTTTTTATATGTCATAGGTGTCTGCCAATGAATTTCAGAGCAGAAGATTTGGCTAGTGGAATCTTACGTGAACGAGTGAAAGTTGGAGCAAGCTTGGCTGATGTGGATCCAATGACTCTTGACAAATCGGTGTGCTTTTTTTCTTTGTTTAGAATTGACTGTGCTAAAAGGAAAATCTTTAAGCTGCTTTGTAAAATTCAATCTTAAAGAATTAAATGTTTATAGCTACTTTGCTTACCCCAGATTAAAAGTAGACCATTTTGGATAATATTTTTGTTACTGAAATTTTGAAATACATTGATGGCTTTTCCACATAAACTGGGCAAATGATAAGTTAAATTTCCAAATGTTAATTTCTTTTATTGCTTTTTATCTTCCTTTTAGGTCCGTTTTGATAGTATAGGTGGGTTGAGCAATCATATTCATGCACTTAAAGAAATGGTTATATTTCCTCTTCTGTATCCTGAAATATTTGAAAAATTCAAAATTCAGCCACCAAGGTAGGCTTTGTTCATATTTACACTTGAATTAATCTACCAGAATACACAAACTTTGTTGGATTTAGGGTTATTTTAAAGAATAGCTTAATAAAGAAGTGGACAAAAGTTAGATCTGAATTAATTTAATTTAATTTAATTTAATTAAAATAAACCACATGGGCCAACATTATTATTTCCTATATTTCATTATTTCAAAATCCTATTATTTGTCAGATTAAAAGATACAATATGAGGCAAATTATTTGAAGGGGGGACACTCCAGGTTTTGCTGGCTGTAGTTGGGTTCAGCCGTTTGACTTAAGCATAAAAAAAGCCATTCCTAGATCAGATTCTCTCCCCCATGCCCCAATATGCCTCCAAATCTCTGGAAAAATGGAATAGTTGTGAGAAAGTTGCTGGAATTGAAGTTTGCTGAGAGAAGAAGATAATAGGCTAAGTCAAATACATTTGTGTGACATTTGATGAAATATCTTGCTTTAAAAAATTTTCTTGCAGAAAAGGTATTTTACATTTTTAACAATTTTGTGTTGTATAATTTCTTTTAAAGTTGCCAATCTAGAAGTGGGAGAAAGCTAAGGAAAATACAGCTGTCAGACAAAGACCATTCTCTACTTCTGTGAAAAATTTAACAAAGCAAAATAGTTCAGTAATATTGTAAAATGTGGAATCAATCAATATTGATCCATCCTGTACAAAGAAAAATGCAACTGAGTTTGTTTATTCAGAATTATCTTTTAAAATGAAACTTGATTTCAATAATGGTTGGAAAACTAGAATTTTTAAAAGGCTTCCTAAGTATGTCAAGTCTTCAGATATGTGTAAGACCTCACTGACTTATGTTCATATCCATGTAACTTAGGAATGCAGAATTTAGATTTGATTTCTTGGTGTGTGTCACAAGACCATGAAAAAAGCAGCTTGATTTTTAAATGTAACATAGAAGCAGAATAGCATTGTGGGTTCTTCGACTTATGAAAGGAGCTATTGAATTTTTAAAGATGAATGGATGCCAATAAAGATGGAAATAGTCCTCCAGAGAAACTTAAGAGTTGGCAAAATTCCTTACTGTAAAAGTTTGATGCTGTATATGTGCTATATGAGACAGCTAAGCATAGGATTTTCCTAATAAAGATTAATTTTTGTCCCAAGGCTCATCACTGTTTTCATTCCTCCTGACCCTATTTACCAGAACTAATGGTTGCATGAGACACAGGAAGCTTGGGAGATTGTTAATTTAGTTATAACAAAGCTAGTGTTATAACTTGATTCATTTGCATTTGTTTAGAATATTTGTTTGATTTATATAGCTGCCCGCTTGACACCCAACATCAGAGATGTCACATGTACAGCCCTATCTCTGATGTTCATGTTAATTTATGATGCTTATATGCAACAATAAATTGGCCCAGCATATTAGAAAAAAGTGAATGACATTTTTGTTAAAATAGAAAAAAAATAGCATAGATTAAAAATAATAACCACTCCTTGTAAATATTTTCTACTTTTCCCCTTTATTGTTTTTAATTAGCAATTACTTTAATTTCACTGTGTATCCAAAACAGATCATTGAGCTCTTGTGTCCTTTATGTGGGTAGCAAATACTGGGCTGCTTATGAAGAAAAAGAAATAGTGATTTCTGTATCTGTCCATTTGTCTTCAGGGGCTGTTTGTTTTATGGTCCTCCTGGAACAGGTAAAACCTTGGTGGCTAGAGCTCTGGCCAATGAATGCACTCATGGGGACAGAAAAGTTGCCTTCTTTATGAGGAAGGGAGCAGACTGTCTCAGTAAATGGGTTGGTGAATCTGAACGGCAGCTTCGACTCCTCTTTGATCAAGTTAGTACACGATTTTATGTATTCAATCCTTCAGCTGAAGCGGGAGATCCGTTTGAACATTTTTGCTAATTGCTAATATATCCCTCTATGTTTGCAAAGGTAATACCATAATGAGCAAAAGTATTTCCCATTCAGAATAGCTGGATAGAAACTGATTTTGTTTCCAGTCCCTGTTGTCGTATTGCCAGACTAAGTTCATTACTTTGGATCATGGTAGTTCCTGTATTAATATTTGCTGGAGTCATTATAGAATGAAGAAAAAGGTCATTAAATGTGAAATAACAGCAAAGAGTAGAAACAATTGCTGGGAGTAACTGTGAACCATAAGAAGACATGAAGGAAATATTTTGTTTCCTCCTGTTATGATTTTCATTCTGAAAATTAAGCAAATATAATTTGCCGCATCTCTAGTCCAAAGGACAAATTGTATCCATCACCCTTTTTTTTAAAGGCTAATTGTATTAATGAATGGGACAATATCCTCTCCACAGAATGTAGTCCTTTGACACTGAAGCTCTTGGGTACAGGAAGACCCATTGCTCTTCCATCATTAGATGATTGACACTGAGGAGTGAGGTTCCAGAAAGGGAAAGCGTCTCCACTCGGAATTCTATAGACTTAATAGGTCTTGCAGGCCGATTTTGGCAAATGTATTTTTTCATTGTTAGGAAATGCCCATAAAAACATTTATGTTTCAGAAAGATGAATAAGTGAAGTTGCTAATAAAAAAGAAACCAGAATAAGTTGTCAAATCAGTAGAAATTGCAGTGGCTCCTTTTGCTTCAAGAGATAAAAAAGTGATATTGATTACTCAACACCTCTGAAGTCTTGTATTTTTGCTTATACTCCTTCAAAGACACTCTTGATATTTTTGTACTGATTGAAGAATAAAATTAGTTTCCTCAAAGCATGTATGTTCTTGGAGGTGAAAATGTCAGGAAAAAAAGTATCTGTGTAACTGGCATTGGATGAGATGGTATTTACATAGATTACACCCTAGCCACTAATCTTGTGGAGTTGACTAGGGATGGACCTGGTTAGTACATGTATGAAAGACCACTATGAAAGATTACAGCTGTAGGGTAGTCTGTCGAAATATATCTTGGAAGTAGGAAGAGGCAAGTCACTTCAGTAAGGTTGCCAAGAAAGCTCTGTGAGTTTTAGATCATTAGTAAAAGTCATTGGGAGTTGAGCTTAGCTTAAAGGAAATTTTCAGAAAACTCAAAAAAATCAACTGCTTTTAAATGCAGAAATATTTTTCAATAAGCTTCTACAAAGATGGCCCAATTTCTTTTTTTCAGAGATTTTAAAGTTTATTTTCACATTTGACATGGGGCTACTCCCAATCCTAATGCACCCTATCACTACTCGTGTGGAGGCTACCAGGTTTTTGCATTGTGAAGTCTACCTATTAGCTGTCAAAGGTAATCTGCAGTATGTACACAGGGTAGAGTTAATGCATTTTCTTGGCTTTATAATTATGAGTGAACTCAAGGACCTTAGTGTTTCTGATTCAATACAGCAATTAAAGATACTTTTTCTCGTAGGTTTTAAAAGTATAAAAATATTTTCATATCTACAATTAATTTTGTTTGTTGCTTACTCCAGGCATACCTGATGAGACCATCCATAATCTTTTTTGATGAAATAGATGGCTTGGCCCCAGTCCGCTCCAGTAGACAAGACCAAATTCACAGGTGAGGCTGGCATATTACTTCTAGTATATGTAGCATTGGATGCATAAATAGTGGAGGTTTTCTTCCATTCTCCACCATTCAGTCAGAACTGAAGAAGCTTCTTGGATGAGAATAGAAATGTTTTCAAAGAAAAAAACCCAAGAAAGCCCAGTTGCCATTTTGAAAAGTACCTTTGGGACAATTAGAGATCTAGTTTATCAAATGCTTGTGCCACTCAGCCTAACTCAGTTCCTTTTGCCTTCCTTATTCCATTGATCCAGTGACTGTAACATTTGGCCTTTCTTAGATGCTGAATATGACTTAGTGGGTTCTTGGCATATAAAAAGGAGTCATTTTAACTTGTGCAATGAAAATAGGGCTACTTTACTGAGTCTGAGACAAAAAGGACATGGATGAGAATAAACATTAATTACCTACTTGGAGATAGATTGAGAGACTGGCTATTTCAAGAAAAGGATAGGCCTTTTTCAAACTTCCTCCTCTCCTTTCAGATTATTATCTAACAAAGAAAACCTTCATGATAATTAGATGGTGTTCTAGCTTTTTAATAGCATCACAATTAAAACATTTATGTTATCCAGGTTAATTCTAAATGAAAATATTGAAGAAACAATTGAGGGGAAGAGAAGTTTTTCTTTCTTACCTCTGTCCTAGACTTACTGTTCTGTCCAACATTAACATTCAGACTAAGGTTATTGAATGGATCAGGACAGTAACTATGACTCTCGGCTAGAATCTTAAACTCTACACCATGTACTAGAGCTTATTCTAGATTTTACATTTTCTTAGAATTGAGTTGGCATCTGAGAGTGAAGTTGGCATCAGATTGCATCTGATGAGGAAAGACTTCCTTGTCTTACACAATTAGTGCAACATTTGGTAGCTACTGTATGACACTAAGTGCATGAAATTTGCAGACTGTTTTCAGTTTTAATTTAAAATACAGATTTTAACCTTTAAATCTTAAATAAGACCACCTATCTTAGTGTGCCCAAACACTAATATTGAAAATAGGAGATCTCCTAAAAATGTACCCTGATTTCAAAATTCCATTTCTAGCCCATAGAAGTGATCTATCACTTGCATCACGCCCAGACTAAAAAATACTTCCTTAAGAGTTGTGCTTAGTTCCCAGTTTCCGTGTTTAAGAAAGAAGGTAAGACCTTCACTTTAGTCAGGATTTTCAAGTTGATTAATGATTTTAGATATTTAAGATTTTTAATTTTTTTTTGTTTTAATTCACGCACACACACTAACTGAAGTGTCTTGGAAATAGAAAGGTGGGCCACAAACTGGAACCAATTCATGAATTCATGAACGTCTAAATAGGATTAATTATTTTTTGGCAAAAGGAGCTGTGGTGGCTCAGTGGTTAAAGATGCTGAGCTTGTCAGCTGGAGTCGAGGTTTGAGACCTGAGTGCCACACAATGGGGTGAGCTATCATTACTTGCCCCAGCTCCTGCCTACCTAGCAGTTCGAAAGCATGCAAATGCGAGTAGATTAATAGGTGCCACTTCAATGGGAAGGTAACATCATTCTGTGCTTCTCGGCATATAGTCATGCTGGCCACATGACCACGGAAGTGTCTTTGGACAATGCAGGCTCCCTCGGTTAAGAAACAGAGATGAGCACTGCCCCCGTGGGTCGGACACAACTGGACAGGGGAAACCTTTACCTTTACCTTATGTTTTGGCAATATGTACTTGTCACTTCAGTATTGTTTGTTTAAAGTTAAGTTTGAAATGCTGCATGTATTTATTAATGCTTTGCCCTAAACAAAATTATGTTGAAATATGTTTTAGCTCTATTGTGTCTACATTACTTGCACTCATGGATGGATTGGACAACAGAGGTGAAATAGTTGTCATTGGTGCTACAAACAGACTTGATTCTATAGATCCAGCACTCAGGAGACCAGGTCGCTTTGACAGGGAATTTCTTTTTAGCTTGCCTGATCAAAAGGTAGGCATATTGTGTGTCTTATATTTTCTTGTGCTTTTATGTTCCAAGCCAATTTTTGAAATGATAACTTCATAGTCTCAGATAATGCTATTGCATGTAGAAAATTGTGGCAGTTAAATCATATCCGTCCCAATGTAAGATATTAGACCCTTCCGCATTCCCAGTGGAATTGTCAGCTTTTGCCTGAAACCAGGTATAATGCACTTCATTCCAATATGAGCTTGGAACTTATTCAAAACAATCATGCCCAACAAGCTCATTGATTATGAGCATACTGTTTACCAACCGAAGTATTGCTGCATAGCTCACATCATCAATTTTTATATTAGCATATGTTTATTGAAATGTTCCTTTGAATCATTACAGTTATATTTATTAGTCTGGCAATGCTATATTTATAATATTTATATAGAGAAGTAAATAATTAAAAGAGAATAATGCATACTTCTTTAGCTACTTTTAGAATAAAATATATTAGGGTCAGTTTTGTTATCTATTGATATTTCTACTCTAAACATTCCAATAGCAATCTTTATTATGATACTTCTTTAGTTCAGTAAATTTTCTATATTAAATGATTTGGGGGGAAATATATTAAAGAGAAGTTGATGAACTATTTGTATGACTGATGTATTTAATATAGTTTAGTGATGAAATTCTTAAAATCTCTTTATTTCTCTGTTAGGCAAGAAAGCACATTTTACAAATTCATACCAGGGACTGGAATCCAAAATTGTCCAATCATTTTTTAGGAGAACTAGCTGAAAAATGTGTTGGTGAGTGGTATCATCTTATTACTTTTGCTTTCTATATTTTCATTCCTGAAAGAACATTCAAGAATGTTTGAAGCTTTCTGATTAAATTTCTAATTGTGATCAATTTCTCCATTTTATATTTGAAGTTTCATGTTAATTCATGTCAGAAAATGTAAATATTTATTTTCATGCCACTTGCCAAAGTTTCCTATCATTACCTCAAATCTTAACATATTTTGAAAAATCTTGGCATGATCCATGTTCTTTTATGTGACTAAGCGAAACAACTCCAAAATATAATATGATAAAGTTTTATAAGGAAAAATTAATACCAGCCATGATTATTCCACAAATAAAATTGGGATAACTGCTTGCTTTCCTACAACATTTTTAATGATATGGTTTGTACTAAGAAAACATCTACGTTAATAATCCTCCAAATTCTAAAGTATAATTAGCATAAGTGAATGACTGGCACAGGATACGATTTTCTGTCTCTTGAGTTGGGCACTTATACATACCTAAAACATATTATGGAACACCAGACAAGATATACTGCATAGTAGATTTGCTGAACAAAATAAAAAAAAATCTTGCTACGCTAGCAAACTGTTGTAGTTGTTTCTTACTAAAGACAGAGCATCAGAGTAAGATTGCTAAGAGACATACTTTAGTATTGCGAATACATCACTAAAAACACAGTCTCTTCAAAACAATGCTCATCTTCTGTCACTCTTGTGTTAGTCTTCAATTTTGAAAAACGACGGCATCAGATCATTCAACTCTCCAACAGAACAGTAACATTTTAAACTGAGCACCGTCCATTCAGACAGCTACTGTACACATCCGAATTATCCTCTTCATCCACAGGAACATCTATCTCCGAAGCAGCATTCTTCCACTTTTGATCTGCAAAGACCCCAACATCTCCTGGTGAGAAGAAAACAATTATCCAACAAATGACAAATTAAGCTTTGTCTGGTGTAAGAAAGCATGTGCCAAATCCATTTCATGTAGATTCTCTTAGTGACTCTACAACAACCATTTAGCAGATAGAAAATACAAGTTGGGTCCTTCATTGGCCAATATTCCAGTTTGAAAAGTGATATTTTATGAATGTGAAGACACTCTTACAGATCTTATAAAAATATATGCCATATAATGAGGTGTGATTGCTTAGATTTACAGGAAAATCTGCTAAGTCTAAAATAGAGAAAATCCCAGAGCTTTTGTTCTGAATTTTCCACTGAAGATAGATTTATATTTTTAAATCTCACAAACATTGTGCCAGTCTAATAAAAGAATAACATTTTTTTTCATCATTTACAAAGATGAGTCATTTTTTTTTTGTTTTACAAGCTTGTAATACATAGTCTGGCATTTTAAAAATTTATGTGCATCTTTTAGACTCACATGTTTACTTAGTATTTTATTTGATGCCATTGATAAACACTTTCTATTATTCACCCCTTGTGGGGAATTCTAGGGAGAAAAGTTTGCTTGCTTTTGATATTGCCACTAAGAAAGATTTGGATCATAAAGAAGAAAAGGCTGCATTTTGCAGAAGTAATATGCTTAATAATCATAGATTTCACTCAATGGTTTGTGCTTAGTTTAAACGTTTTAATGTTTTATTTTGATCTTAGAACCTGCACACAAATCCTATTTATTACTGTGTGGCTTCTTAAGGCTGAAATTATTTTGGAAGGAAAATTAAAGTTTTAATAGACTTTATAGTTGTGTGGGGCTTTAAGAAATCCTGGATACAACCCTGCATGAAATACCTATATAATGCAACATGGCTAAAAAAGACATAAAAACAATGGAAGCATACTTTGTTGGGTCATCTTTTGAAAAAGGGATCCAGAATGCATTATCAAAGTAGGTGGTGATCTACCTGAGTCTTATGCCATTTGGGTCTTAGGAAACCACAATTTGAAGCCCTGCAGAAATTTTCCTGCAGTTTGAAATGCAGGTTTAAATGGAAATGTAACATTTTCTAAGTTTCTAGACCAGGGGTCGACAACCTTAAACACTCAGCCATTTGGACCCGTTTCCCACAGAAAAGAAAACACTGGGAGCCACAAAAACTTTTTGACATCTAAGATGAAGATAACACTGCATATATCGTTTTTTACCTTTATGCTATGTATAAAAAAAGTATAGTGTGTTGCATTTATGTAATCAATGAACTGCTACAGAGAAAACAAATTTTTATTTCTGCATGCAACAAAAACATTTTGAACTCTGAAAAAAAAAGATGGGTCGAAAAGCTCAATAAATCGCGTACTGGCGGGTGTCGCACATTGGCGGTTGTGACGCGTGTTTTGAGCGACGGAGCCGCAGCAGAGGGATGAAAGAGCCACATGCGGTTCCAGAGCCGTGGGTTGCAGACCCCTGTTCTAGACAATTTGAAAAAAAAACATGGATATAGAAGTAGTTGGTAAGATCAGGATGATAATGATAGAAGATTATAAAATAAAAGTCACATGTTTCCAGCTCTTGAAAGTTTGAGAATTTTTAACCCATACAAGTACTTTACATGCTAACAGAACCCCCTGATTGCATCAAATCGTACTTAATAGGTAATTTATCAACATTTACTTGCATACGCATGAGGACTCTTCAGTCAAAATTCTTTTCCAGTCTGCTATTATTTTATGGTATCTATCAGATGTATTTGATATGTGCTGATATCCCATATACTTTTTTTGGTGATAAACCAGTTAAAATCTGCTCTTAAAAATGGGGGTGTCCATTATTCAGGCAATTTAGTTGTTCCAGTTTGCAATTGCTTCTGTAATGTATGGTTTTTGACATGAACTAAAATTCAAGACTTTTCCTCCCCTTCCATTTCCATCTGGTAACAAATCTCACTGTTTTTGTCACTTAAATTTACTTTATTTATTCCACTTTACAAGAACATTTGTTTCATCTATAACTTCTTTATATTTCTTTATATTAATTCCACATCTTAACATGATATATCTTAGTTTATGTGATCTAAGCCTTCAGTCTTTGGACAACCTGATTTTCTTAGTACACTCTTCCGATCTAAATATATATTATGAATGAAAATAGTGTATTAAATAGGGAACAAGGCTGAATTATAGAAGGTTTTTGACAACTGAACTTTATTTACTTGGGAATTTATAACTTTTCATGTGGCTTATTTCCCTCGATCTTTAACTACATCATCTTCTGTTTAACTCATTGCTTGCTGTTACACATTCTGTACTCTGTGATTAAAATACTTAATTTTTGAGAGACTGCCTCATCAGAGACATTATTAAAATTCAAAAACCTCTCTTGAATTTCAGCTCCCTGGCAAGTTCTTTACCTAGCAGAGGTCATCAGATGAACCTGAAGTTAGATTATGTTACTTCACATTAGTATCCCTTCTCTATTATGTGTATAATCTAAGGCATCTTCTGCCTGTGAGGACTTACTAACTGATCCAGTGCTATTTAGGATGCTTGTAGTCCTCCCATAAAGCTTGGATAATTCTCGTTTTACTCCCACTTTAAGACTAACTTTTCTGAATTGTAGTTTCTTATTCTGATCTGAGCGCATCAAGCTATATTAGTTTCAGCTTCCATTTCTGCACTGTTTTACTTCACGCAAATTTTTCAAGCTGTATTCTTTTTAAATACTGAAGCAAAATAACTGTAAAGATCATCTTCCAAAATACAATTTGGTAAATGCAAAACATGCTATGGCTCTCATGTCAATCTCTTGCATGCCAGTTCTTTCCTGAAATCATACTTCATTTAATACTCTTTAACATTACATATCTTTTTACATGTGGAAATCTTTTCTATTTCTTATTCCATCTTTTTTCAAAATATTATGAATTTCCACATTGCATAAATGCATTATTATTTATTTGCTTTATATGCCATTTTAAATGCAGACAAAACATACAAGATATTTTACTGTTGAACAGTGTACACAGATGGAAAAATAAAATTAAACATAGTATAAAAATATAAAAATTAATTAAAACTTAAAATGTGAATTGTGTGTGTGTGTGTGTGTGTGTGTGTGTGTGTATTAGGCACATTGCAGGAAAGCAATTCTCCTATAATCTATAATTGGACTATTGAGAACATTATCCTGAAGTTTCTTCTTTCTGATTGTTACAAGACAGAAAGAGTAAATCAAAGAATATCACACTATACTGGCTTTATTTGTACTTTAAAATCAACAATGCTATGAGCAGGCTTGAGTTTTATTTTTAACCATTTATATATTGGTTCATTAAAAAGCTCACAGCTCCTACCTGAGGAACAGATGGCAGCTGCAGCCCAGAGACCTTTGTATAAATCCTTCTTGTGCTACAATTGCATTTACACCTAAATCGAGAGTATGTGGTGTGTGTGTGTGTGTGTGGCTTATTCACATAGTCTCGTGTCTTAGTTATTTCTTGACTGGATTATTACAATGCAGTGTACAGAGGACTGCTCTTAAGAGCCGAGGTGGCGCAGTGGTTAGAGTGCAGCACTGCAGGCTACTTCAGCTGACTGCTAGCTGCAGTTCGGCGGTTCAAATCTCACCGGCTCAAGGTTGACTCAGCCTTCCATCCTTCTGAGGTGGGTAAAATGAGGACCCAGATTGTTGGGGGCAATATGCTAACTCTGTAAACCGCTTAGAGAGGGCTGTAAAGCACTATGAAGCGGTATATAAGTCTAAGTGCTATTGCTATTGCTATTGAAGACTACCTGGAAACTTCAGGTAGTGTAGAACATGGGGGCATAAGGAGTTATGGCCATGGCATGCTATGCCCATGTAACGTTACCTGATCTGGTTATCAGTAGGTTTCCAAATGCAATTCAAGATGTTGGTGGTTGCCTACATCTGCCCATTTTGTAAGAACTGACTGTCCGCATGCATCAGTTTCCATTGATTAAGTGATGTAACCTGAAGATATGTAGGAGACATGCCTTCTCTGTCATGACACCTGCCCAGTAAAGCAGCTTCCTCTCAGAGATCCAAACAGTCCCGACCCTCTTCTCTTTGACTGTTTGGCTGCCTTTTCCCTTTTTTATGGTTTTGATTGTACTGATTCCATGCTTCTGCATGTCACCCAGAATCATTCTGAGTGGATAGCCAAGAAAGAAAGAAAGAAAAAGAAAGAAAGAAAGAAAGAAAGAAAGAAAGAAAGAAAGAAAGAAAGAAAGAAAGAAAGAAAGACATTCTGCAAGAATTATGTTCTCAAATTATCACATATTCTGCACTTTCACATCGAGTTGCAATTTTAATTATATAACTTTTGTAAAGATTCATTACTTCGTTTTAATATTCTTTTCTCAAAAAATAGTAGCAATATTTTACAATATTAATTAAGTACCCTTGTGTACTGTTTCTGACACTTTGGCAGTTTATTGATCTGTATTATATAATGAAGGGTAGCAACTATGTTGCGTAAAACTTTAGTTCGTAATGTTTCTAGGATGATATTGCTCTGGAATTTTGACATTCCAGAAGTTCCTCAAAACCTAGTTGTGTCATCAGGCCTGGGGTTCCCAGGGAATCGGAGACATGCTTAGATGGTTCCATTGCTGAGCTGGCTATTCTTATTCTCTCTCTATCTAGGGTTTGTATATTTGTTTTTATAATATTTATCTTTTAATGTTGATGCTTCTATTTTTGTATTGATTGTTTCTTACATGTATTGTTTTATCATATTGTTGTATATCTCCCAGAGTCATTTTTGTGAGATGGACAGCTACATACATTTGATTAATGAATAAATAAATAACCAGGAGCCCCTCACAGGAGTTTTGAATTCAATCATTTATCAAACTCCACTAGCTAACCAATGACAAAGAATCATTAGAATGATAGGGTCAACATTCTGGAAGGGGAAGGGTGCCTATTTCTGCTTTCCACTATAGAGTCAGGTAAATAACTTTATTGTTTTTTCTGATGAACTAGTGTATTATGTCTAGTAATCTGTAGTTCCAGGCCAGAGTTTGAACATTGCGTCACTTGAGTTCTAATTAGTTTATTCATCCAGAAACATCCTATTTTAGCAGCCTCCAGGGTCACTACACAGACACAGAGTATTGCCAATGGATGGTCAGATAAGCGAGTGATATGACAGTGGCTGCTAATAGCTACCTTTTATTTGTCTAAAATGTTTCAAAGGGAAGTTTTATTATCTAGATAGTTTTTACTAACACCTAGTACTAAAAAGTACTTATATCCACTAAGATACCAATTGTCAGTGAAGAGGAATGGTAAAATACTGCATTGAGACATAAAATGATTGCAGCCAAGTTGTATAAATTTTAAGTGTTGCATATTTCACTGTACAAGTATCTAATTTTTGTTTGAAACCTTGCACTTACTTTGTTGAGCAGTATAATTACTTGCAGAGTTGCCTAAAAGAAGGAAACATGTTGGAACGCAATTTGTTCCAAAAGGAAAGTGAATAGGACTTAATTTTAGATTGGATCTCCTGATAATTAAATTGAGAAAATGAGCCATAAGCTAATTTAAAAAATCCATGGAGAGCTAGAATTGAGGCTAATAAGGCACATAAATTAGATTTTTGTGGCATTTATTGATAGCAAATACTATGAAAGAACATGGATTTTGAAATGGGGATTTTTCTCTGTTTACACTGGAATATCGCTCAGAAAAATCCCAGTTTTTGACTCTCAGCCAGTGGAAATAAAATTGAGTTAGGTTTACAAACCACTTAATTTTGTTCAAACCTCCTTAGAAAATGGAAAATAATCTTGCAAGGTCCTCCAGCCCAAATTATTTAGCAATCTAAACATTTTGAGTTTTTGTGAAGGTTTGCAGGATTACATTAATTGTAGCTGTTCAGAGAATGATCTATGAAACTTGCACTTTAGCAGTGAGGTTGCTCCTTGATCTTTGGAGAGGATGATCATTAAATAGTTACCATGGAAGCAGAGGGACAGAACTCACCACCTTGTTTAGTTACTGAGCTTTCGGTGTAGGAAATAGAAATTCTTCCCTGTGAACCCAAAGCAAAGATTCTTTTTTTTAATTAAATCAGGGTAGATGTCATTGCCAAACACTTTCTTGAAATTGATTTGTGTGTGTGTGTGTGTGTGTGTGTGTGTGTGTGTGTGTGTGTGTGTGTGTGTGTGTGTGTGTGTGTGTGTGTGTAAATTATATGTGAAATGACAAAATTTTCAAATCCTTTCTTGCCTGATCTATTCTGGTTCTCATTTCCCAAAAGACATTTTGGTGTAGGAAGAGAATCCATTTTGTCATGGTTACTGCTTTATTACCTAGCTAGTTTGGGTGCAATTCCACTCATGTATGTATAGACCACCATTAACATTAATTTGTATGTGTATATTTTCACCTTTTTTTAATAGGTTCCTAGATTTTCTCTCACAGGTTTCTTCACATGGATTCTTGAGTATTCTTTGTTTAAAAGATAATTTCAGTATTTATTTTCTTAGATCATCTAAGTTACACACACTGCTCAGTGCAGTATGAATCCAATAGAATATTGCTGCTCACATTCAGCTTTGTGGACGTGCTTGACATGCACAAAATATCGATACTGCTTAATAGAACCACTGTATGTTTTATTTTCATGCCTTAGGATACTGTGGCGCTGACATAAAAGCACTTTGTACTGAAGCTGCCTTGATTGCCCTGCGACGGCGCTATCCTCAGATCTATGCGAGCAGTCAAAAATTGCAGCTTGATATTTCTTCAATAGTTCTCAGTGCACAAGACTTCTATCATGCAATGCAGAATATCGTGCCTGCTTCTCAACGTGCTATAACATCATCAGGGCATGCTTTGTCTCCCATCATAAGGCCATTGTTGGAAAGAACCTTCAACGAAATGCTGGCTGTTTTACATAAAGTATTTCCTCATGCTGAATTCAGTCAGAGTGACAAAAGAGAAGGTATTTCTATGTTTTTAATCCATTTTATGACAACCCCTTAGTTCCTGTAGAAACCTAAGATTGTGGGTTTTTTTTTAAAATGATAGAGCGGTAGAAGTGAATGGCAATAAAGTATAAAATAAAAACAAGTTGATGGCAGAAAACAAATAGGGCATATATGAAATAATTTAAGAGAGTTCTTTGCTCTCTGAATTTAGGGAGCCAAGGGGATGACTTTGGGGAAAACATTCAGAAACCATTATGAAAACAAAAAGTTCAGAAACTTGCCTTGAGTTTTGAGAAAAAAGAAAGTACAGGTAATCCTCAGTTAATGACCACTCATTCAGAAACCATTTGAAGTCACAATGACATTGAACAAGTGGTGGTTACAATTGGTCCTGGAAATTCCCGCTAGGTGGCGCTGCTTCTCTGTTGTAGCACTATTGCCTTGGAATACCCGTTGAAAATCAGTCTTGCTCACTTTTGTAAGACTTTTTTTTTTTTTTTTAATCTCTTTTAACCAAATTTATCTATAATAAATAGACACAAAACACTGGAAATTGATTGGGTTTTTGTATTTTCCTTCAATGGATGGAAAGAGATTTTCATTTTACAAAAGGAAAGCTTACAAATAAAAGAGGAACATTGTAAATTATCAATGGCTTTGACTAGTGCAGAAATGAATCTTAATAATAAAACGATTTTCTATTTTAACTCTTCTTTATAAGCTGTTTATCTACACTATTTTCTTCAAAGTCCAATCTCACTATATTTTCTATTCTATATTCCCTATATATTTGTTCGTGACCAACTTCCATATTTCTGTTGTCTTATTCCCAGTGTATCTCTGCAGAATTGCTCAAGACCACTCTTAGACACTTAGACATTTCTTTCTATAGAGTTCAATCTGTCTTTTCTTTTTAGTTTCTTTTTGCTATTTCTGTTCTGTCAAAGTCTTTACTTTTTTTTTTATCTTTGCTTACTATTACTTTTTTTTTAATCTTTTTTTTCTTGTTTCTGACTGGCCGCCTTGACTTTTTTCCTCTTCTGAGTCTTTATTCCATCTGAAGGAAAAGGCTTGAAGACCTTTTGCCTCTTAACAGTTCTGAGGGAAGGAATCATCTCTTTCTGTCCCCCACACTCTAGTTTTCTCAGACGCTGCCTCCTTTTTGTAGCCTCTTCTCATCTTTTAGTTTGCCTCTTTACTTTGACTCCTGGATTTGGGTTCCCAACCTCTTCCTAATGAGGCCTGTGTTAGCAGAACTTCCTTGCAGCCATCTTGCCTGCCCTCCTGCCCAGTGCTGCAATTTGATTGGCAGCTGTAGTTTGATTGGCAGATAAATCATCCTGACAATGAGGAAGGGCCAAGAAGAGAAGGAGAACACAAACTCAAGCAGTCAATCCATATTCCCTCCCTTCTAGCCTTTTGGAAACGATTAAAGAGTGAATTATTCCAGAAAGCATTTTCATGAGTTTGCTGACTTAATGTATTGTACAATATTTATTTCTCTTATTCTCATATATGTCAGAATTTAGATGTTTAAATTGTCATTTGATTATAAGCCAGCAAGAGGTGATTGACTGCAGCAGGGCATAAACCCAATAAATAAATAATCAAATACAGATAGTCCCAGCTTATGACCATAATTGAGCCTGGAAGTCATGCTGGTCCTCATGTGATTGCACCCAATTTTATGATTTGCTTTGCACCAGTCGTTAAGTGGATTACCATGGTAATTGTGGTCATTGACCACAATTGGTCATTGAGTGAATCCATTGTCCACAATGGGCCTTTTTTGCCAGAAGTAAATGCAGGTGTCCAGCAAAAAAAACTTAAATTGCAATCACATGACTGTAGGACACTGCAAATGGCCATAACTGTGGGCTGATTCCCAAGCACCAATTGTGTGACTGTGGGGAGAGAGCGGCCATTGTAATTTCAAATCCTGGTCATAAGTAGCCCTATGGAGGCTCATTGTAATTTTGAACAGTTGCTAAGCGACCAGTCATAAATCAGAGACTACCTGTACAGTAATTTAATCAGTTATATATTTCTTGATTTGATAGATGACTGTTACTGATTTTCAGATATTGCTGTGATCGGTCCTCAACAGTTAGATGAATAAAGTGAGATAATGGGCAATGAGTATCACTTCTGTATAAGTGCGACTCTTACTTTTATTGGAAAATATTGTGGGAAGAATATCATTCAGAGCTTCTTCTACATTAATGTGATGCAGTGAAAAGTCTTGCAAATGCAAAGTTATAATTCTTTCCTGGCTCAATAAATCACTAGACTATGTTTAGCCAAATTTGGGTGGGAAAAATATTGTGTTATCTGTTCTTAATTATTCTAAACAATGACAGATAAGGCATTGAAATAAAACAACTTCGTGTATGATCTTGAGTGAAATGCTAAATATTAGAAAAAAATATTTATTTTGGTTTTTTTAGATATGAATATTCTGACATAACTTGTTCTATGTTTATTATTGCTCTCTTCAGAGTATTTTGTTTAGCAATGTTTAGACTGGACTTGGCAATTTGACATTCTCAGAAACCCAAAAGGTGCCCCCTTTTTCCACTTGGTATAAGAATCCAGAAATTGCATGACTGATCTTTAAATATCATTGAGTTGGATTTTGTTTGTTATTTTGTCCTCAAGGTTAGAAAATGTTGAGACTACTTGGAACTTGTGTTCTAATAATTTTTTGATGAAGACTGTTAGGAGGTTTTTAAGTAGTTGATACAAAATACTTTTATTTCCTTTACTTTTTATCACTGTCTCTAACCAGAACAATAGCTCCGAAAGGAACTGTGTTGATAGCTGAGAACATCAATTTATAACAAGGTTGAAAGAACTTTAAGCAGATTAAATATTTGAATATGTTGGGGTTGACGTTTTAAATTTTTCTATGTCAAAGGATTGCATATAATTAATCTGTGTTAGAAAATGATTGTACTTTTAATACATTTAAGGGGATCAATATTATATATTAATAAAATTTTAATTTTAATTAAACAGGTGCACCAAATTTAATTTTGGATGATAGTGAAGATGAAAATGTTTCATCAATATTTGAAACAAGTTGCCAGCCGGGATCACCAAAGAAACAATTAGCTGCTGTACATAAACCTTATCTTCATTATACAATGTAAGTTAATAACTCTGGTACTGTATTCATCAAGAATTAAACAACATATCTCTTGCAGTGCCAAGTAAGCATATTAGTATATTATGTACAACATTATTTTAATATAAAAATAGAAATATCTAACCATTTTTTCATATATCAGATCTTGACATTAGGCTTTTAAGAACCAAACAGTCCAAATGATGATTCTTGGTAGCTATTTAATGACTTTGTGGGAAAATATATATTTAAATTTAGTAATCCAATGCATTTATAATAGGAAGAGTTTATGTGTGGTGGAGTAATATGGCCTCACAGTTTGAGATTAAATATTATTTTACAAATAACATTGCTGTGATAAATATTTAAGTGAAATTAAGTAAACTAGGCCTTGCATCATATTTTGTTTATTTTAATATATAGGCTGCACAACTCCATAATGACTCTGGGTAGTATACAATGTACTGTACAAACAATACAAAAAGCAAATGTTTAGAGAAAAATAAATTGAATTCCTATATGCCAATCATTTCACAAGGGGTCTACCATCCATTTCAGCCCAAGGCATTGAGGGAATAGCCAAGTTTTAAGGGCTTGTTTAAATAAGGTCATTGTGATGGACGCACAAACCTCTGGGAGAATATTGTTCCAGAATCAAGTGCTATGGCAGATAAGATGCACTTCCCCCTCAGGTGATACAGTTTAATTGATGGGACCCTGACTATGCCAACTGTGCCAAATAATTTAGGGTGGACAGGAGCTATGGATAATGGACAGTCCCCCAGGCCCCAGAGGTGGGTTGCTGCCGTTCGGACCGGTTCATTAGAACCAGTAGCGGAAATTTACCGCTGCTCGCTGAACCGGCAGCAAAGACTGGCGGTCCACGCCCCTGAACCGGTCCTCCGGTCACCGCGGCTTCAAAAATAACCCTCTGCGCATGCGCAAAGGCTTCTGCGCATGCGCAGAGGGTCATTTCCAGGTGTTCTGCGTGATGCGATGGTGGCACGCGCGCGCATGAAAAACGAGCACTTCCATCGCGATTAGAACCAGTAGAGAAGGTAAGTAGAATCCACCCCTGTCAGGCCCTATATCATGAAGGGTTTTATAGATAATAACTAGCACCTTGACTTGCACCCAAAAGCCTGCTTATAACTATTGTTACTCACAAAACAAAGATGTTATATGGACATGCCTTTAATGGCCTGTACTGCTGCCTCCTGGACCAGCTACACGTTCTGAATGGCCTTCAAGGACAGCCCCATGTAGAATGCATTGTTATAGTCCAAACGCAAGCATGAAAGATTGTACCTCCTGCTTCTGACAGGATAATTGATACAGTTGATGAATTTGCATAAAGGTTTTCCTGGCCACTGCTGCCATCCAACCCTTGAATAGCAACTGTGAATTCAGGAAGACCCACAAAATTGGGTACCAGTCCTCCCGTCCTCCCCCACTTTTGGTGGGGTCCATTGTAACTTTGAACATCACTAAGTGACTGGTGGTGAAATGAGGACGATCTGGAAACAGGTGGCTGTGTTAGTAGATCTGAAAACCTGACCTGAGAAGAGACCTCAGAAGTTATAGACTCAAACTAGGTCTAGGGCAGGGGTCGGCAGCCTTAAACACTGAAAGAGCCATTTGGACTCGTTTTCCACAGAAAAGAAAATACCGGGAGCCACAAAAAACTTTTGACATCTAAAATGAAGATAACACTGCATATATCATTTTTTACCTTTATGCTATGTATAAAAAAACTATAGTGTGTTGCATTTATGTAATCAATGAACTGCTACAGAGAAAACAATCTTTTATTTCTGCATGCAACAAAAACAACAAAAACAAAAATTTTGAACTTTGAAAAAAAAGATGGGTCGAAAAGCTCAATAAATTGCATGCCGGTGGGTGTCACACATTGGCAGTTGTGACACATGTTTTCAGCGACGGAGCCGCAGCAGAGGGATGAAAGAGCCACATGTGGCTCCCTGGTCTAGGGAGCCACAGAAGATCTTGCTATTGTCATCTTGAGAGGATTTGTTCAGTCAGAATCCAATACTAAATCAAGCAAATTCAAGTGACTATTTGCCAGATGCCTAGAACGTTTTTCACCGCAAACCTCTAGATCTGTGAAGGTGAACCTATGGCACGCGTGCCACAGCTGGCACGCAGAGCCCTCTGCAGGCACACGAGCCATCACCCAGCTCAGTTCCACCACGCATGCGCGTGCGCCTCCTGCCGGCTAGCTGATTTTTGGGATGTGGGGGTGGGGCGCATGTGGGAGATACGCATGTGGGGGGGCGCATGCGCAGGGCGGGGGGCGCATGAACTGGGCGGGGGTTGTGCGCGCATGCACGGGGGGGCGCCCCCACATCCCTTTTTGGTCCCAGGAGAATGCAGGGAGGCCTACTAGGCCCAAACGGGGCCTGGGGGGGTGCGGTGCGCGCCCCCCGGCCCATTTTTGGTCCCAGGAGGCTGCAGGGAGGCCTAGGCACAAAATGGGCGGGGGCGCACACGCATGCGCGGGGGGTCGGAGCGTGGTGGGGTCATGCCCGGGGGGGGCCCATTGCATTATGTGTGCCAGCATGCACGCGCGCTGTTGGCACATGACGACAAAAAGGTTAGCCATCATTGCTCTAGATAATCTTGTGGCTTGTCCCTCTCCAGCAAGAAACACATCTTTTTAAAAAGGACTGTTAGACAGCTCTCTGTAGACACAGTAAAAGGCCTATATGATTTTTGCCCAGTGAAAGGATTTCTGAGGCTGTTGATTTCAGAAGCTGGGGAAAACACAAACCAAAGCAGATAGGTCCATTTTTAAAAGTGTTTACTTCCTACACTTAATTTCTTACTTGTGCTTTTTAGAATAGAATAGAATAGAAGAATAGAATAGAACAGAACAGAACAGAACAGAACAGAACAGAACAGAACAGAATAGAATAGAATAGAATAGAATAGAATAGAATAGAATTTTATTGGCCAAGTGTGATTGGACACAAAAGGGATTTGTCTTGGTGCATATGCTCTCAGTGTACATAAAAGAAAAGAGATGTTTGTCAAGAATCATAAGGTACAACACTTAATGATAGTCCGGGTACAAATAAGCAATCAAATCATATTAGGAACCAGTCAATGTAAATCGTAAGGATACAAGCAACAAAGTTACAGTCATACAGTCATTAGTGGGAGGAGATGGGTGATGGGAACGATGAGAAAATTAATAGTAGTCAGCCCTCTTTTTGACTCGTGCAGTATACAAGTCCTCAATGGAAGGCAGGTTGGTAGCAATTGTTTTTTCTGCAGTTCTAATTATTCTCTGAAGTCTGTGTCTGTCTTGTTGGGTTGTAGAACCAAACCAGACAGTTATAGAGGTGCAGTAATTCCTCTGTAGAACTGTATCAGCAGCTCCTTGGGCAGTTTGAGCTTTCTGAGTTGGCGCAGATAGAACATTCTTTGTTATGCTTTTTTGATGACGTTTTTGATGTTAGGTGTCCATTTTGGATCTTGCGATATGGTAGAACCTAGGAATTTGAAGGTCTCTACTGTTGATACTGTGTTGTTTAGTATTGTAAGAGGTGGAAGTATGGAAGGGTTTCTCATAAAGTTTACCACCATTTCTACGGTTTTGAGTGTGTTCAGTTCCAGATTGTTCTGGTTGCACCATGAGGCTAGTTGTTCAACCTCCCATCTGTATGCGGATTCATCATTGTCTCGAATGAGACTGATCACTGTTGTGTCATCTGCGAACTTCAGTACTTTAACAGATGGATCGTTAGAGATGCAGTCATTGGTATATATAGAGAAGAGAAGTGGAGAGAGCACACAGCCTTGGGGGGTCCCTGTTCTAATTGTACAAGTATCTGATGTGATTCTGCTTAGCTTCACCTGCTGCTTCCTGTTTGTTAGAATGTTATATAACATTCTAAAAAACTGTCCCGTCCCCCCATGAATAGGAGGCATTGTGGCACCGAGACTTGTTGAGACACCCAATTCTCTGACAGAAAAAAAATTCTGCAGAGGTTTTCTTGAGAACAGATGGAAACAATTATATTCTTCCCTTCCAGTGGAAAAAAGACTCGTTTTCTATTCATAGATGGATCATGGCTCTGGTCCAGGCTTCTTTTCAGAATACAAACAACAAACAAAACAGTGCTGCAGGTTTTGGGGAATCAGTGGAAGTAATTTAGGGGGTAGGAAGGCACAAGTTCCATGAAGGTCAAGGGCTACATTTTCTTATTTTGCTATATACATATTTACTCATAATAGTTTTATTGCAATCATAATAAAACCAATAAAATATTGGGAGATTTATGATAAGGATAGTGATATTTTGTAATTGTTTTAAAAATCAGTAGCATGCTTAAAGTCTTTGATATCACTTCTCTAGTAAATATGCTGGTTTTCATCTGTAATATGAAAGTTTAGTTCGAGTTTTGATTCCATAAAAACTTTGTAGTGTTTTAAGGAAATCCTTTAGGGTAATTTTTCTAGGGGAACAACATGATTGTCAATTTCACTAGGCAGAAAGCAAAATGAAGTGGGCATAACAGAGCATCTTCCAGAACACCCAGAAGAGCTTTGCAAGAGACACGGTTGCTTTAATGATTCAAAGAAGTGTAATTTTTTGTGTTGGGTTGTGTGTTGTGAAACTCTTTTAATATTTAATACATCCCTATAATATAAGCAAAAAGACTATTCAAATAAACTTCATACTTAAAATTTTACAACAGAAAATGTATAGGTTATTTAAATTGCTGTGTATGTGTGTTAGAACTTTGTTTTTGTTTTTGTTCATTATGATCATTACAGTTTGTCATTGCCTAAATGAATTTCCAGTTTAAAACAGAATAAGTTATAAAGTAAAATAGTATAAAATAATTCAGGGTTATTCCTCAATAGTTTTTGATTGTTGTATTGCCTGGAGCAGGGAGGATATAGCACAGCTGGAACAAGTCTTTTATGTGGAATTAGTCATTTTGCTTTATTGCTTATATAGCACAATTCACATTAATCTCTTTGTGTGTAAATTGTAAACACAATATTTTGACTCTTATCAAAGTATTGATAAATGGTTAGACAATGTTGAAAATATACTACGATGAAATATTTCAGGCTATTCACATTCTGCTAACGTAGTAAAAATATAGAAGTTGTGATAAGTGCTTTGTAGATCTGAACAAAATATTATTTTTGTTGCAGGTCAGCTTATCATCAGCCCACATCTTACAGGCCAAGATTACTGCTTTCCGGAGAAAGGGATTCAGGTCAGACTTCACACCTTGCTCCAGCTTTATTACATTCTCTTGAAAAAATTGCTGTACACAGATTAGATCTGCCAGCACTTTATTCGGTCAGTGCCAAAACGCCTGAAGAATCATGCGCACAGGTTAGTTTGCATTTATATCGCTTTTGATTAATGTAGCACCTATTGAATTTTCAATGTGTATAGAGGCCTTCATTAAATTATAAATGCTGAATATCTCAGTGTTTCTCTGAGGTATAGTGTTGCTAGAAATACTTAAGGATCCTTCGGTGATAGATTCCATATATAAAACAAAGTTTTGAAAAAAAGATGGGCATAATCTAGTAAAGAAAGAACCTTCTTTCTGGTTATTTTTACTCTGATTTGACAGTCAGATAGCTTTTTATGCTTATATTGTTTTTGGATGACACAGATTAACCACACAGATAGAAGAAATACAGCTACAGGTTATATATGAAAAACAGCAAGTGGAGGAGAGGAATCTGTTTAAATTAGATTAAGATTAATCCTTACAGAATGAACTACTTGCTCTCCTTAGTGAAGTTTGAATTAAGCAAATATGCTTAAGATATGCCACTGAGCAGGATAACAATGGCTGCAGCAACCATTTCAGAAACCAACTTTTTTTTTTTATTAAATAGATTTAGCAAAATTATTCACCACCAAATTGTGTTTCAGGACAGCATAGAAAATCAGTTCACAGGTGTTTTCATATTTTAAAATAGTTTTTCCTCTCTTCTGGACTTCAGTTTATGCCCAAGCCAGGTATTGGAGTAGTGAACATTTCTTTCAGTTTTATTGTATTGTAGTTCACAGTACTTCATTTTATTTCATATCCCACCCCAATTATAAGATACACAAAAGCTCCAGAAATGAAATACGAAAAACACATTTAAACAGAGTAGTAGAATTTAACTTAATTTGTTGGAGCCACCTCTGGGATAGATCTGCCATCTTGTCTATGTTCTATTTGCCTTGTGAGGAGGTGAAACTCTCAGGCAAATAGAATATATTGTGTCCCTTTTTATAATGGAGGAGCAAGGACAGTATGAGACAGAGAAATAGTTTGTTTGTTAACTTTGTAAGTGAAAATTTAGGATTTCGTAGATCCCATTTGGTGTATAGAAAAATAGTTTTTCAATAAGCAATTATGCTTCAAAATTAATACCGGTAGCAATTTTAAATATTAATTTTTATGTATGCAGTACATGTAATATTTAATGTTCAGATGCAAAGCCATTGTTTATAGTAAAAGATTGAGGTTTTATTGTATAGCATTTATTTAACAATTTAATGGAAAAGTTGGGGGAAAAGTTCTACTAAAGTGAAATATTTGATAAAACTGAATTTGCAAAATTTATGTAATTTATTTCAGTGTTCATACTTTAGGTAATTCACATAAATAGTCTAGATTGGTTTGCGAAACAATATTCTTTTTCGCTGTTTGCAAGTAAAATCAAAGTTTGCTAAATGGGGGCCTATAAAATCAAGGTTTTACTATACAGTTATCCAAGGAGAATTTGAAACCATAAATATACTTTATATGACAAATGCTCCTATACACATGTAAACCCTAAGGGATATTCTACTAAAAACATCTGTTTGAAATGTTCCATAACACTATTTCTGTCCACAGTTGTAAGTATTGTTTAAATATTTAGTTAATTATAATATTTGTTAATGTTAATATTCTCAACTAGATCTTTCGTGAAGCAAGGAGAACCCTACCAAGTATTGTTTACATGCCTCATATTGGTGATTGGTGGGAAGCTGTCAGTGAAACTGTGAGAGCAACTTTTCTAACTTTGCTGCAAGATATACCATCGTTCTCACCAATATTTCTACTTTCTACCTCTGAAACAATGTATAGTGAGTTGCCTGAAGAGGTGAGCATGGAGTGATTTCTTGGGAAATAAATAAGCACCACTTAGGTAATAGTGAACCAGATCTGAAGCATCCTAATTTGTTGATGCAAAACTTTGTCAGTTTTTGTATATGGGAGGGAAACCTCCACTCCACTGCATTATGTAAGCATCTTTTTATATCTGAGGGAATTTAACAATTCTGTTGCTATGTGTTAAAAATACAGGTTGCAATTTGCTAATATGAATTATTAGACAGAGGATTTTTTTTTTAAAAAAATTGAATTATAAGAGGCTGACAATTTTTTTTTTTGAGGGGGGTGCCTCTGAGACAGTGTTGACTGCAGTTTTACTGATGAAATTTCAGAAGTGGTTTGCCATTGACTCTTTCCTAGGTCTAAGAGAGTGTGACTGGCCCAAGGTCACCCAAATGAGTTTGTGTCCAAAGTGGAACTACAACTCTTAGTCTCCCAGTTTCTAACCTGATATCTTAACCACTACACCAAACTGGCTCTCCACATTTTTGTCTAGATGGTAATTATATTTACAAATGATCTAAAATGGAAGAAATATCTGATCTATATGCTCATGCTTCTACATCATGATTGCTGAAATAACTGGCTTTGCATTAATTGGAAAACATTGTGAACTGTTGATTTTCTTCTACATTACCTTGTTTTGACAATAATTATTGCCAATGAACTCAGTATAATTAGTTAATCATAAATTATTACTTGCCAAGATGACCTATCTAATTTTGCTATACCATATACAGTAGAAAAGTTTGAATGGTCATTCTGACCATTCATAAAGTAGTAGAGAAAGGGCAGGGAGGGAAGGGATTATCTTTTTAATTTTTTTTAAATGTTATATGTTTTAAGATTTACAAATAAAAAGAAAAGTCAGACAAAAAAAAGTTATAAAACTTATTATCATAGATACTTAAGAGCAGCCCAGTTTTAAACATAGCATGGACCACAAGGAGTAATATTGATCAGTCTTTCCGTTATGTTCATAGCAAATTTATAAGCAAAGAGTAAATACATGGTCATAGGTCTGCAATTTGGAGGGGAGAGAGAGAAAATGTATTCAGATTTGCCTAAAGTGTTCTTTGGATACCAACCTCTTCAATAGTCACCTATTATTGTAGCCATATTCAAATGGTACATGGCTCCAGCCATCTGCTCTGTTTTTTCAGTGTTTTGTGGGACTCAATATTCTGGGCAACAAATGTTTAAGTCAGTTTATTTTGAGAAAATAATTTGAGACCGGATACTACTTTATAGACACCATGGAAAAATCCTTTCATAGCATTTAATCAGTAGTGTTGGGTTACAATTTTCATTCTTTGGACCACTGGAATAACTGGTGTGGGCCACTGAGAATTGTAGTCCATCATTCATAGAGAAAGGGCAACGGGTATACCTACAGGGGCTTGAAATATTCCTGACAACGTAAATTATGAATTGGCAGAATATTTCAATTCTATACATATGGATTGATATTCTTCCTCACTGCTGAACCATTAACCATTGGTTATACAATAGCCAGAATATATTTTCAATACTTCTAATTGCCACTATTTGCATGTAGGTGAAGTGCATCTTTAAAATTCAGTATGAAGAGGTTTTTTATATTCAAAGACCTAGCAAAGAAGACAGGCGCAAATTTTTCCAAGAGCTGGTTCTCAATCAGGCATCAATGCCACCTCCAAGGAGAAAACACACAGGTAAATTAATGATTTAGAAAATCTGGAATGTATGTCTTTTCCATATGAAATCACATTGTTTGTATATTTGAAAATTAAAAATAACATCAACAGACCATTATACTACATGGGATTTATGTTCAAATATAATTTCCTAACTCTTTAGTTTTAGCTTTAAGTTCAAGTCCCAAATCTGTTCACAATTAGCGGCTAATACACATTGCAGACTTGAGCATAAAAAATTAAGTGACAAAGATTGCAGGTCATGCCAAATTGAACTGTTATCAATTCCAGGATTATATTTCCAAGCTGGGTAAAGGCAGGTGTGGGATGAAATAGCTAATATAGGTCACTATAAATGAAGGTGGAATGCTGCCTGTTCAAGCGAAATTCTTACTGAATTATATTGTGATAGAATATTGGGGCAATGATTAACCAGAAGAATGATTTTTTTTTTTTGGTAATTCAGTTAAAAATATGACCTGCATGAACATTTTTTGTAATAGCTCTGAAGAGGGGGGAATTCATTGGTGAGGATAATTAGAAATCAAACTAGATAATCTGTGACTTCTTGGGTCATTGTTGAATTTCCTTACGGAAAGCTGGTAGTGAGAATTGGAAACCCTCCCTCCCTCTTCCCAGAATACAAGTAAATTGCTGCTGCTGGGTGGGGAGAGAGAGAGAGGGAACACATGAGGGACCAGGAAGCTGTCAGGGAATATTGAAAATGAGGATCACATGACTGTAGCAGCATGGTGGTGGCACTGAAGCAACAGCAGCGCAGTGGACCGAAGCAGCCACAATTTCCCCAAATTTCAATCCCTTGAGAGTAATGGGTCCTAGCATTCTTTAAATTAGCCCACTTGAGGTACTTTGGTTGAAATATGATGCACTATTTTGCCCAGTTAAAAGATTACAGACACAAGAATTTTAATAGTATATAGATACTATTAAGGATAGCCTTTGCCATTTTTTCCCTATGGAGCTATCTGGCATACCACTTAAAAAAACCCTAAATGCAACCATTGGCCTGAAAAAGTTGTGTGCCTCCTAATCCCTTTGAAAATGCTTGAGGGGAATTTATAATCTCACAGCCTGGTCCCAACTCCTTTTGGAATTAAGTGTCACAAATGTATGTACTGCATAATCTTTTACAGCAGCCTGGGGAAACTCTGGTCCTCCAATTCTTGAATTTCTGAATTCTTGAATTTCTCAATCCAACTAGCCCCAATCGGCAAGGGCAGTAGTGAAGGAATGCTGGAAACTTGTAGAATATCTGGAGGAGCACAGATTCTCTGTGGTCTATACTCTGCACAATTTTCCTGGTATTCATTAATACAAACAGCCACGTAGGAGCTTGAAATGCCTGCCATCGTGTTTGGTGTCAATACCTCCTTGATTGAAAGAAGGATGGGTACAATTGCTTATTGTTAAGTTCTACAGTTCAGTGGTTCTTCCATGATCTATAAAACTGAGATGAGGAACATAATGGTTTGGGGTTTTAGTATGTGGAGGTTATAACCAAAAAGCCTACTTTGCCTGACTTCAAGTTTTGTTTTAGCTGTTTCCGATATGGAGGTGCTTCCTCTTGCATTGCCACCTCCTACCCGCCAGTTTTCAGAGGCAGAAAAGCAGAGAATGGAAGACCAGGAAGAAAACACATTGAGAGAGCTGCGGTTGTTTCTCAGAGATGTTACCAAGAGGCTGGCTACAGACAAGCGCTTTAACATCTTCAGCAAACCGGTGGATATTGAAGAGGTCTTGTTTCAGTAATGTGCAAACAATGAAGTTGACCTACTAGCGATTAATCCAAAATTTACCTCTTACTTATTTTCATAGACAATATCTACATCTAACCTATTTTGCGCATTTTCAGGGATGGTGGCATAATCTTAACTTTTAAAGCCACAGCTATCTTGCCGTAAACATCTGGCTAACTGCCTTGTTCAGGCTGTAACTTCCATAATGTGGCAATAATTTTAATTGGTCACAGAAAATAAATGCCTGAAGAAACAACATTGAACTATTGGAAGTGTAAGAAAAAAAAAATAGTGAATTATATTGCCTAATCCAGAAAATTCTGCAAATTGGACATTAATCTCTCCTCTTACCTTTTTCTAGCTGAAGAGAGAATTGAAAAATTAAAGGCTTTAACTGCGCTATTTGATCTTACTATTTCTGTAATTATTGTATAACAAATTAACAAAAGGATTGGAATTGCCTAGTGAAGTTTGAGCCACTTTAAAAAAAAAAGGGCTTTGCGCAGAAAAAAAATAATAATTGTTATGAGGCAAAGCTGTTATAGTGTCATTTCTATAGATAGGATGTCACTTTTTAGATTAATCTTGTGACATCTACTCATTTTGGTCAACTTCAGAGCTCAATTTTGCACAAATAATTCAAGAAATAAAAATTGTGATGTGCTTAGGAAAAAATGTAATTTCCATTATGCTAGCATGTATGGGGTTTGATTATTCACAGATAGAGCTATAAGATGAGGGCTGCAAAAATCCAGATCACCACTAGATGGCAGCAAAGAGATACAGAAACTGAAAGGGAATTTTGCAGCCCAGATCCCCTAATCATATTTAAAGGGTATCATTTATGTGCTCTTATATGATTTAAAACAGCCTTTCTTATCCTAACATTTTCAGGTTCAATTATATTTTAATATTTCTATCAGCATGGGAATAATCCAACCTGTGAAGGTGCTAATTGAGAAAGGCTGATCTAAAGAAACTGCACTTTGCAAGTGTATAACTCGGCTGGATTTTAATTTCAGAGAAATAGCAGAAGTTGACACACCTTGGAGCCTAAAGTAGATATAAAAAGTCTATATACCCTTGTTAAAAAGCCAGGTTTTTGAGATGTTAAAAAAAAATCAGACCAAGATAAATCAGTTCAGATTTTTTCCCACCTACTGTAATCTGTAAATTGTACAATTCAATTGAAGAATAAACTGAAATCTTTTAGGGGGAAAATAATAATACAGAATAATGTGACTGCATAAGTCAGGGGTGTCAAACTGGTGGCCTATGGGCCGGATGCGTCATGCGCAGGCCACGCCCACCCCAGCTATGCGAAGGCAAAAAAGTCATGATACATCACGTGACACCAGTGGCATAAGTGTTCACACCCTCTTATCCATAGGGGTGTGGCTGTGTTCAGAATTAACCAATCACACTCAAACTCATGGTAAATAGTCATTTCACACCTGCCATCAGTTAAAGTGACTCTTCAAACCCATATAAAGTTCAGCTGTTCTAGTAGGACTTTTTTGACTTTTATTCAGTTGCCTCTTACAACAAAAGCCATGGTCTGCAAAGAGCTTACAAAACATCAAAGGATTTCATTGTTGAAAGATATCAGTCAGGAGAAGGGTATAAAAAAATTGCAGGCATTTGATATACCATGGAACACAGTGAAGACAGTCATTAACAAATGGAGTAAATATGGCACAACAGTGATATTACCAGGAACTCAATGTCCCTCTAAAATTTATGAAAACTGGTCCAAGAGGCTGCCAAAAGGCCTACAGCAACATTCAAATTGTTGCAGGAGTTTCTGGCAAATACTGGTTATGTACTACATGTGACAACAATCACTTGTATTCTTTATATGTCTGGGCTGTGGAATAGGGTGGCAAGATGAAAGCCTCGTCTTACAAAGAAAAACATCCAAGCCTGGCTACATTTACAAAAACGTACATGAAGTCTGTCAAAAGCATGTGGGAAAATGTGTTATGGTGTGATGAAACCAAGGTCAAACCTTTTGGCCATAATTTCAAAAAGTATGTTTGATGCAAAAGCAACACTGCACATCATCAAAAGTACACCATACCCACAGTGAAGCATGGTGGTGGCAGCATTATGCTTGCGGCTGCTTTTCTTCAGCTGGAATTGGGGCTTTTGTCAAGATGCAGGGAATGATGGACAGTTTCAAATATCAGTCAATTTTGGCACAAAGCCTCCAGGCCTCTGCTAAAATACTGAAGATGAAGAGGAATTTCACCTTTCAACAAAACAACAAACCTAAGCATTCTTTCAGATCAACAAAAGAATGGCTTCACCAGAAGATCAACATTTTGGAATGGCCCAGTGGGAGCCCAGACCTGAATCTAATTGAAAATCTGTGGGTTGACCTGAAGAGTGCTGTGCACAGGAGATGTCCTGGCAATCTGACAAATTTGGAGCACTTTTGCAAGGAGAATAGCAATAGCACTTAGACTTATATACCGCTTCACAGTGCTTTACAGCCCTCTCTAAGCGGTTTACAGAGTCAGCATATTGCCCCCAACAATCTGAGTTGAAGAGGGGGCAAAGATTCCCAAGGCAAGATATGCCATGCTGATAGGCACCTACCTCAAAAGACTGAATGCTGTCATAAAACCAAAAAGTGCTTTAAGGGTGTGCATACTCATGAAACCATGTTATTGTACATTTTTATTATTTTTCCTGCTTAAAAGGTTTGAGTTTGTTTTTCAGTTGAATTGTACAGCTTATGTTACATTAAAAATAGGGGGGGGGAAATAGGGGCCCTGGTAATACAATGCTTAGAATACAACATTGCAGGCTAATTTAGTCCAGTTTGATCCTGATGGGTCAAGGTTGACTCAGCCTTCCATCCTTCCAAGGTTGGTAAAATGAGGACCCAGATTGTTGGCAATATGCTGATATTGTAAACCGCCCAGAGAGTGCTGTAAAGCAGGGGTCCCCAACCGCTGGGCCGCGGCCTGTTTGCACGCTTGTGTAGACTGGTTCCCACCTCCACCCCTCTGCCAGGCTGCCAAGCCATAAAGGTTGGGGACCGCTACTATAAAGCACTCTGGGGTGGTATATAAGTCTAAGTGCTATTGCTATGCTGGTCTGATTTTTTTTTTTTTTACATCTCAGAATCCTGGCATTTTAACAGAGGTATGTGCATTTACTAATTTATTTGAATTTATAACTATAGTTTATAGTTGCAATTGGGAGAATATCAGTGCTGAAATCAGGATGAGCAAGAAGCAGTATTGTAAAAACAAAAGTTTACACTAAAAAGCAGACTTTCAGGCTGAAAAGTAATGGGTGGTAGAGTTTGTTAGAGTTGGGGTTTTTTTTTAAAAAAAAATAATCCAGAATTCCATTACTATATTTTCCAGCACTCTACTTAAAAATGCATGTCTTTTAGTTTGGTGGGTGAGGTTAGAATGACTCATTCTAGAGTCCCTTGGGTTTGAACCCATCTGGTTCTTGAGAGTCATCTTGAGAGTTCTTGAGAGGCACTGACCATCAGAGGTATTTTTAAGCACTGAGCCTTCTTGCTTGAATGGCTTCAAAATCTCAGCCTAATGTCATAAAAAGAAATGGTAGCATTTTAAAGAATGGTGTGTGTTTAAAGGGTTACATTATTTTGATTAGTAATCATAAAGGGGTTGATAACAGATGTGGAATGGTCATAAATCATAACGGGAATGAATCATTAAAGTGTTCCGTTATATACTGCTGTGTATGTTGAGCCTGACCCAGTTTAGAAATCTTTTTCTTTTGAATATTATATAACCAAGAGAAAAACATTTAAAGAGTTCAACATAATAAACTTTACATTAAAATCCATTCCTGGCATGTTACTGACATTTTAAGATTAACTATTGCAAATTTGTCTTCCATTACACAAGACATTTAATTTTTATTCTCCTTTTCAAAACAATGAATAAGATTTGGCCCAGATTTGTTAGTATATAATTTTCTTTTGAGAGGATGGAATAAATGGATTAGATTAAGAAGGCATTTTCCCAAGTCAGATTTCTTGTTTTGTTTGTGCTATAGGTTGGCATTTTGCTTGAGTTTCTTGCATGTTGTGTGCATTAGATTCTACATCCTTTTAATACTTCTGCACATTATAATTTTTAATTATGAATATTTCTTTTTGTAATTCCTACACGGCCTCAAATATAGAATCTGCATAGCCCTGTAATAATTGATTTTTACAGCTTTTAAAATAAGAGAAATTATCTCCTTTCCTTTTCTTCACTAATATTTTTAGAGTTATTTAAGTTATGTATTGGATTAACACTTTGGACACCTTATCTCTAAGCAGGCATTATATTTTAAGAATGTTTATACTGAGCAACAATATCTGCTGTGTGTGCAGAGATCCACAAATGTTGACCAAATTCTCCTGCCCCCAAATCAGAGTATATAGTAATGTGGATGGCCAGCATACAAAGATCTGTCATGAGTAATATGGATGAAATTTCACTTTTTTCCTGATTTTATATCATAGCTTTGCCCCATAATATGTAATGTCTATTGTAGACTGACTTCAACTCTTGTGATTCTGTTTTCAACTGGTAATGTAAAACTTATTTGCTAGGTCTTCTAAATACCATAGAAATATATGTGAATTGGCTTCTTTAATATTTGTTTGAAGTCTCTTATTCATATGCTATATTTAAAAGGAATTTTTTTTTAAATTACTTGTTTTATACAAAACAAAATGACTTTGGTACAAGCAAATATTTAAATTGTGCTGAAAAGTCAGAGTAAATGAATTTCAGAGTGAACACAGCAGTATAATACCGTATATTGATTATATCAATGCTAGTTGTAGCCTTGATGGTTCATGTGTTTTGAATTAAACATTCTGAAAATGTAAATAAGCTGTTGAATATAAGAGTTATGATAAATCTGTGTCACTCTTGCATTTTTATTATAGGTTTCAGATTATCTTGAAGTGATCAAAGAACCAATGGATCTTTCTACAATAATAAGTAAAATTGATAAACACAACTATTTAAGTACAAAGGATTTTCTAATAGATATAGATCTTATCTGCAGCAATGCTTTGGAATATAATCCTGACAAAGATCCTGGAGGTAAGAAAATATTATTTCATCTTTTGCTTAAATATGAAAGAATATTTAACTCTAAAGCAATTGCAGTTTAAATATCTGTGTAAATGGCTTCCTATTAATATAAATTGTTTCAAAGTTAGCTTTGCCAGAAGTGTGTATTCTAGGATTATTTACTAAAGTATGTTATTATTTATGGTTGATTGCATAGTCAGTCATGAGTTTGGATTGTATTTGACATTTTTATCCACCCATTGAGTCCTTCCAGGATGTGGGATAGGCAGATGTGTTTGATGGTGCTAAAGGAAGGAAGCTGTTCTAAATAAGGCTAGTTTTTGCAATTGACTGATGGTGATTTTCTCAATGTGGATGGTGTTCAAGTGGTGCTTCAGACATTTTGGGATGATATCCAAGGCACCTATTATTGAATTATCTTTGTTTCTTTTGCCACAGTCTTTCTACTTCTATTTGCAGGTCTTTGTATTTCGTTATTTTCTCCAGTTGTTTCCTGTCAGTCTGTTATAATTAGATTTATATATTGTGTAAAGGCCTTCAAAAAATTCATAGGCACATAAATGGCCAGTATCACCAGAGACAAATACTATAGTGATCTCTGTGTTACCAGTTCTTTCATCCAAATCTTTTCGAGAGTGTATAACATTTCCTGCCTGTTGGGAAGAATTCTGATGTTTTAATAGCTTTAAGAGGAAGAGAAAAAAATTAATTGCATAAATAAGTACCGTTTAAAGTTAATTGCCTATAAAATAAGTTACCTATTTTAAAAAAATTGATTGATTCCTATCTGGATATGCCATTTGGTCTTTTTTTTCACATAGAAACACATTATCAGCAAATACACTCCCAATATCCTTTCAGAAAAAATAGACAAATAGAAGAAAGAAAGGCTAGCAATGGGGTGAGTGGAGGGGGGGGTAGGTGCTGCGGGAAGGGGAAGAAAGAGAAAAAGATGGGAGAAGACCAGAATAGACATGAGGGTAGGAGAAGGCATGAAATGACACACGAGTAGTAACAAGGTTAAATTCACCAGGCCAACCGTTAGTTGCAAGCAGCAACTGATTGTTAGGCTAATCTTCAGAGGCATCCCTCATTTTCAGCTTTGGTTTTGCAGCCAGCGACGCATCTTGCTAATTTTCTGTTTTCTTCTGTTATGTGTGTGTGGGTGGGGGGCTTAAGTTGTCTTTCTATTTACATTATATTTGCTACTTGACTCATGCTGGAAATATCATTTCTTTAATCTCTGTTAATTGCAGTTTGATGTAAATGTATCATTTTTTTCTATATACCTATATACCTTCTAGGGCAAAAATTATTAAAAATCTAAAAATCAACAAAAAATGTCTTTGTGGTATGTTATGATACTATAAAGTTATATTATACTCATTTTATAGATAAAATTATTAGACACAGAGCCTGTACTCTGAAGGATACGGCACATGCTATCATTGCTGCTGAGCTGGACCCAGAATTCAACAAAATGTGTGAAGAAATTAAGGAAACAAGAAAAAAACGAGGTATTGTAATCCTGCTTTTATTCTATGTTATTGCTATGGCAGTGAAAATATATAAGTGTCATTGAATTCTTGATAATGAGCCTATTGTCAGAAGAAATAATTTTTGAACTGCATTGTTTTTTAATTTACATTATTTTGATTTGGAGAGTGGACCCTTTAAGTCCAGTTTGTAAATTGAATACTGTTTGTATGGTCCCAGATTCTCAGTTGTTAGTGAAATATTCATTGGACACCCATTATAAGAAAAGTTTATATGCACAACAATGTGTTTTATTCATCCTTCTCTCCAGTTCCTTCCTTCGAAAAAGGATACATGGATTCTAGTGAGCTGAAGTCATCAGACAGAATATTTGTAGTATTAATTATTTGTAATAAAAGTTGATGAGGTTTGTTCAAGTCACTGCTGGAAGACTAAGCAACTTAATAATCATGCTTATTTCAGATGCTACCTTAAATAATGGTTTTAGAATACATGAATCAACTTGTTAGTTCAATATTTAAATTCAAATAACTCCAATGGCCATTGAGGGGTTATAGAGAAGAGGAGAGTCTCATTCATTATTGAACATAAGCCATGTTTCTTGTATCAACTGAACAACATTTTAACCTTAGGCCATTTAACATAGCATGGGGTAATATCCAAGATCCTTCAGCAGAATATAGTGGGTGGAATATGTATTTTTGCTACATCTTTCCCCCTGTGTCCTCAGACACCTCTCCAAGGAAAAGCCAAACATTCAAAGTGAAAAGAGAGTATACTGTAATGGATAATTGCATGGAAGATGTTCTATGAAGGAATCACTTACAAAAGTGCTTCTTATTTTTTTACCACGTCTTATTTTTTTTTTTTTTTTTACCAATCTTTTAACTCTCAGTTCACTGAGCTGCATGCTCCGTTCTCTTCATCACAGACCCCTGCTACATGGGGTCACTGCAAGAAGCATGGGACAAAAGAATACATTTCTGTTCCTCTTCTGCTCGTAGATATTGAATCCTATCTAATGTCTAATCATAGCGGGCTATTAATAGTTTGCCATATTTAATTATTAATTACAAATAGTATATATTTGTAAACATTCTAGCTGTTTTCTATTGTATTTAGGCATTGTAAAATCTCTTATTTTTGCAGGAGAACAGAGATCATTTTATTAATTTTAAAAAGAACACTGGAAGCATTTTAAAACTTTATAATAATCCATATAAAAGTGTTAGAATTTTTAGGTAGAGTACTGAATAATAGTACAATTAATGTGGTATGCCATCATCAAAACAGGTTATTGCTCTGAAACTATCAGAACATTTTTAGGATTATACCGTAAGTATGACAAAATCCTGCTTCTAGCGATGCCAGTGTATGTGAAGTGAAGAAGATGCAGGTAGTCCTTGACTTATGACAATTTGTTCAGCAACTGTTCAGAGTTACAGCAGTCCTGAACAAAGGGATTTATGACTAGTCCCTGACATTACAGTTGTTGCAGTAGTCCAACTGCCACGTGATCAAAATTCAGGTATTGGCAGCCTGCCTACACTTTTGATTGCAGGACCACTTTAAATCCTGCCTATCTTCTTCCCCATATATGCTTTTTTGCCTCCCCCCCCCAACATTCTGCGGTCCCTGATGCCCTACTGACCGTTGCCATCTTCTTGCTTCCACTGTTGACCAAGCATTACTTTTTTAACCCCTTCAAAAAGGGTCTGAGGGCTAGTTTTCTGTTCATCTTTTTTAAGCTAACTTTTTTCAGAACTTAAATTTCTTTTGTACATGCAATAAGTAAAGTTTGTTCTTTTGTTTGTCACTTCTAATAAAGTTCTTCCAACACCTTAACAGAGTCATGTTGTATATCCAGTAACAAAAAGTTATCCAAGTCATTTTCCTGATTCAATGATTATTAGTACATCTCCTTTATGAAATAAGTAATCAATCAGTTCCATTTGTATGTCCATACCTTTCTCCATATCCTTCTCATTGCTTATCGTATTTAAGTCCCTTTCCAAAATAATTTCAAAATTACCCATTACAACTTGTTCTATCACTTCATTACAACACACTCTGTTTTATCAAAACGTTTGGCAGACCAGTATTCAAAAACTTACATTATGCTCCATTCTTTTCTTGATTCTCTAGCTCTCTCTAGGGTCCAAACATCAAGATACCCTTTTCATAGAAAGACCCAAAACAACCATGGGAAAATTTCTTCTAATTAATTCAAAGCTATAATTCCAAATCCATTTGGAACCCTTAATCCTCTATTAGCTTTCTAAAATCCTTATTCCAAGCACCCTTTTGCTGCATTATATATATTTTATATATATATAATCTCCAAAACTTTTAAAATCAAACTTACATCATTTTCCTCTAAGGAGAAGGACATTTACCCAATGAATATAGTAAAACCTTGCTGATCTGAAGAGTCTTAATCTTTCCAGTACAATTTAAAAAAATCCAAAAAGCGATTAAGGAATAAAGCTTTGTTAACCTTAACGTCCAATAAAAGTTTGCATTACAAGTGTGAGTTTGATGGAATCCGAATTCTCGGCCCTGACTTTTATAAGCCAACTGCAAAATGGCAGTTCCTGTGGTGTATTCACAAGGACCTGCTGTCTGGAGGGACATCTCTCCTTCCTCCAGAGAGATTTTGCCAGCCTGGATCCAGCCTCCCATGCAATTCTTCTCATAAATGTCCAATTATCAGCTTGCTATGGTAATCACAGGAAGTCTTCTAGAAATCTTCCTCTTCCTGTCCCGAATGCATGGTTTCAGATTTTTGCTCAGCCATAATTTCTTATCAGTAATCTGAGCATGTTTCTCATCACTCTTGATTGACATTCCCTAAAATTGTAGTAGCAATCCTCCTGAGATGGGGTGATAGTGAGAAAAGAGCTATAAAACACTCTGCAAGCCATTGATGCTACAGGAGTCATAATTAAAATAAATGTATACTGTCCTTTACTGGAGCTGTAATGGTGTTTTATTGACAAATAATCAACACACAAAAAACACTTGTGTACATCCTTTGCTAAAACATTAAATATCAGTATATATGGTGTAAGAAAAAAAAACATTGAATTGAATGTACATTAAATTAAGGTCTATTGAAATCAGGGGAATTTAAATTAGTCATGATTTACTTGTCCTATTGATTTCCAAGGATTAAAGCATAATTAATTCACTTCCTGGAGAAGGTAAACAACTTTGAGCACAATTTATTGTCAAAATGAAATAGTATTTGAACGTTGATGGTGCCTTAACAAATAGCATAGTTCTGTCCACTTTTCTCTGTAAGCCAGTATTAACACCTTTCATAGAACTTACTCATAGGACTTTAGAATTACAGCACAGAAATTAACCTATAACTCATATAGCCTTGTGCTAGAACCAAACATTTACTCTGAAATGATTGGATTATCTTATACAAACCATCCCCTTCTCAGTTTAATTGTTGTGTCCAATATGGGGTTAATATTTTATCCTTGGCATTGTAGAGCGGATTACAGCACAATTATAGGATGAAGAGAGGTATGTTGTGGGTCCCATCGGCCATGGAGTGTTGTTGGGCAGGACCCAGGAGCATAGCTTTTCTATTGTTGCCTCTATCCTGTGGAACATCATTCCCATTGAAGTGCGGTTCAATGGGAATGATGTTCCCAAGCCTTCTCGCCTCCAGAAGGCCCTTAAAAATGGGTTTTGTCAGCTAGTTTGGGGATCCCTGATAGGATGGAGCCTGCTAGGTGGCTATAGGACAATTAATGCAGTATACTCTCTGTATGTTTTGCTGCCATGTTTTTGCATGCCAGCCAACCAACCAACCAATCACCCACTCACCCTTTGGATATTAAACTTTGTGTATAAGCCAAATGAGTGTTCCTTAAAACAGTTTTTAGATAGGTTTGAAGCTATATGTCTGATACTTGCGTTTGTTGGAGAATAGTAAAAGTTTCTTGATATAAATATTTTGTGTAAATCTATATTAAGGTAAACACAGTTAACTGTTGTGTGGTTTTTAATATAGTATTCCAGCAGATTTCCAAAATTTGGCTGGTTAATGCTGCTCGGATTATTGAAATGTGTTTACCTTCTGTGCACAGGCTTATCAGTTGTAGCAGAGCAAACAAATGTTCATGGTTCCACTGTGCAGAAAACAGAAAACAGAGCTGAGGAGGCGTTCCTGAACCAGCAAAAAAATGCAATGACAGTTTGGCACAATTCTGCAAACAAATGTGCATGTGAGTATTTCAGATTATTTTGTGTGACCAGAAGACCGTCTGAGCATATCATGTGAAGGACTCTTTGTTCTTTCTTCCTCTTCCTTTTTCACCACCATTTCTGTCGCTACCTCTTCTTAGATTGTTTTGGCAATAAAAGCAGTTTTATTAGCCTTTTAAAACCTTAATTGGATATATTATTCTCATGTAAGTGGAAGAGATCAACTTTCAACCATATGAATATATTAAAAGAGATGAAAGAACTTTTAATTGAGAGGGTTTTGCTTGGACCAGTTTTGTATGGTAGATTTTTAAAATATTAGTCAGCATACTGTTATTACTCTGACTGCAATTTCTTAAGTTTCATTTTGGACCATTTTTGTATTCTACCCATAACATGCATAGAGATAGTCCTTGATTTACAACCATTACTTTAGCAACCATCCAAAGTTACAATAGCACTGAAAAAAGTGATTTCTGAGTGCCCCTTGCATTTATGACTGCCACCGCATCCCAAAATTTGGATTCTTGACAACTGGTGTGTATTTATGACAGTTGCAGAGTTCTGGAGTCATGAGTCATGAGATCACAATTTGCGACTTTCCTTACCAGTAGCATCATATATAAACATTGTAATAAGTCAATAAACATGATCAAGAAATAAATCACCACATTGCAGAGAAATCAAGAACTTGAATGCATCCTCTTCAGATGTTTTGTTCTATCAAATGTGAATGGAAAGGCTTTTGAACATTGTTAGCTTTAGACATCTGAGTTCCTTTTGATATCATAGGAAACCAGGGTGGATTTGATTTAAATCAAGTCAATTTAAATCATGATTTAAATCACTAGTAAAAAGGCTTGATTTAAATCAACTCAATTTAAATCATAATTTTAAAAGAGCAACTGTCATCTCTGTCCCACAGCGGCTCCTCCTCTGACCCGCTGTTGACTCACTGACAGTGAGTCCCATTCACTTTAATGGGATGGCTGGTGTTGCGGCAGTGACACAACAAGGTGAAGGATGTGGCGGGCAGCAGGTGAGTGGATGCCCACTAACAGGCGCTGCCATGATGGATCTGAAATGACAGGTGCTCTTTTAAATGTAAGGACTCATTCTTGCTGGTAGTTAGAATCTTTAATATTATTATTTGCAAACAAAATGAAGGTTTCCTATTTAGCTTGCAGAGCTTGGATTCGTTGAATGAGTTTATCAAATATGTAAATATTGCAGAATATACAGCCTCATGCTACATAACTAAGCTCCATTTCATGCTGAATAAATTAAATTATTAATGTATCTTAAATAGAAAACTATCTTTAGATAGATTTTTACTCCAAAAGCATTTTATTAAAATAAATTTGATAAAGATAAAAAAAAATCCGATTTAAATAAAAAAACCTGATTTAAATAAAAAAGATCCAATTTTTTTTAAAATCATTGATTTTTATCCACCCTGTAGGAAACTAAATTGCTATACTTTACCTGTTCATGCAAGTTTGATATCATGTATTTGTTTCCTGTCTGTAATTAACAGGTTTTTTTTTTTAAGTCTGGCTCAGGTTCTAGAAAACTAGGGGAAAAAACTGGAGGGGGGAAGATTGGCCTCGTAAAAGCTCCAAGGTGCATTAGAATGTCATCATGGGGAGTAGATGATGTTTTTTTCCATTGTTAGAACTTATGGATAGAATTGCTCAAACTAAATGTGTTAAGCCCAAAAGAAACTTTTGGACTTTTAATCTGAATTTTATTTTAAAAAATCTGTTAAAAAGTAAAAAACAAAATCCACCGTTTTGCCACCAAATTTTAGCAGTACGAGGTAGATGGATTCTGAAGGTTGCTTGGAGAACATAAGCTTTGAGGAAGAAACACCCTATAAATTATTTGCATGTTTTCATCTTTAAACAAAGAAATTCAAGTTCTACTTATTTTCTCATTTAAAAATGGAAATTGCAATGTGATTGGGAGGAATTTAGTACAGGATCCAATCTGAATCGGTCACCAAGACCAAAGGTTTATTCTTCCAAGCTTTCAGGCTCAAGCTGTAGCACATCATCAGGGAACTTCTCTCTTTCCAGAGTAAGTGCACTGGGCTGTTCTATACGTTGTATTTGTTTGGTTCCTGTTTGTGTGCGGCTTTTAGTTGTTAATTGGAAGGTGGATATCTGGCTATTAAGTCATTAATTGTTGTTTCCTTGTGCCAAAGCACAAGTTAACACACACACACACACACACACACACACACGTTGCTAGTTTCCTTGCTTATATTTGATAAAAAAAAAATTTAAAAAAAATATTTGTATTTTCACTCAACACTGGGTGAAATGCACATTGTGTATTTTGGGAACTAAAACATATTTCAAATACAACTATACTAAATATAAATTTTACTTAATTATAGAACCTAGATTGTTGCTTAATATTGCCAGTAGATGGTGTCAAAAGCACATTACTTTACATTTTTGATGTTGCTATTTAATTATTTTGCTCACTTGCCTGACTTTAGGTTATATCTGATGTTGAATTATGACTTGAGCATGTAAAATTGGTGAAACCTCATGGACAGCTATTTTGCCTTAAGGCTTGAGACTTATCCTTGCCCAAAGAAAATATTGTATTTTCAGAAATATCCTCTGTAAATAGTGTCCAATAGCCCATAAGACTTTCAGTCATGTACAGCCTGGCCCACTTGGAAGGACAAAGTTCTAAAAATGTGCTCCAAAAATATTAGAAATACATGCCAACTTTTGTTTCTTTTTTTCTTAACATTGCCAGCCCATTTTCACATCAGAAATGTAGTTCTTTCTTTTGTAGATGACAACTAATATTCTCAAGATACAGAATTATTTTGTCTTTCTTGTTGGCCCGACAGAATGCACTTCATGTCTTCTCTTTAGTTGCGTTGCTTAAATTGCTAGTACTGATTTTAATGAGATGCTCTGGCTTATTGAAGAATATATAATTTACATATAGAAAGGTTTGGGTTCAGCTTCTCATATCTCATGATAAAATGGGAGTTTCTTGAAATTCTGAAGAGGTAGGATGAAGATCATTGGTTTTAGAGAATTTCCTAATTGGACTTCCATGTGATAGTAGTCACAATTATACTTTTAGGAGATTCATTCTAATTTAAACTCTCAAATTCTATAATATCTTTGAATCTTACTTTATAAATTATAAATTGGTTTGGTTATTTGAGCTCTGTTAATGGCTTCTTTTTCTCTGAAGAAAAGCTCTTTTAAGTTTCAAATTACTTCTCCACCCACATCTCAAGATGGAATTCTTAAATAGAATCATACAGACAGGATAATTCTCGTTCGTAACATATCAGAGGTTGAAAACGTATCCTGTTTTGCTACATATAAAACATTATTTTTCTGTTAAATTTATAAAAGTCTGTAGTTGCTTTAAAACAGACACCATGGCTGTGAAGGTACTGAACTTTGACAGGAATTAATCCATTTTTAATTACACTATTACATTTTAATAATCTTTGATTTCTGCTTTGCGGATTGGTTTTCAACACATTATTACAATTCTATTTTTTTAAATATAAAAACTGCCTCCATCTTTGTTAATCCACCCTGCAGTAATGATCATTCCATTCAGGGCAGCAGAATAAAATATTTCTATTCAGAAGGTTGCTGCAATATTTTGCTTGGACTAATGCATGTACAGGGTTGTTGTTTTTTAACATTTTTAGAATCAAAGGTACCTTGGATGACCTTAATATTACCATGGTAGGTGGTATTTTAACATTGCAATATTGACTTTATTAATATCTTATTCATAGCTTAAAAAGCACTATATGTCAAACAGATATTTAAATATTTAATAATGAAGTCGATTAAATAATACTTTCTCTTTTCATAATACAGTTCGATTGAGAAGGAAATCAAGACGACGTTCACAGTGGGGGAAAGGCATTATTAAAAAGAGAAAAGTGAATAATTTGAAAAAAGATGAAGATGATGCCAAACTTGCAGATGATGAAAATCAAGGGGACGATAACAAACTCCTAGAAAACGGGGAGCTTGAAGGAAGCATCGACTGCACTGAGGAGAACGGAGAGGAAACCGGAGATCTTTCTCTAACAAACGATGAGTCATCATGTGATGTCATGGATATACATGGAGAACAGAGACTTGATAATGGGACAGTCGGGAAAGAAAATAGCATTCCGTCTACAGAAGAGAGCTCCAATGAATCCTTGGTAGTAAATAACCAGGTTATGATCAATGTAGAAGAGGGCTCTAAGGAGGAGTCGGGTTCCCAGAGGGACCATCTAAATGGTGAGGCCTCTGAAGGCACACCTCTTCCACCATGTCAGTATGACAAATGTGAACCGTTGAATGTCAGTCTCATTGTTGATATGGGTACGCCCAAACAAGTGGTAACAACTGATGACCACCCTCCCAAAAAATCAGAGGCTTCAAATTATAGTCCGGAAGGAGAACATGTACTACAACAGTCTGGTAGTGAGATTTCACAGTGCAGCAATAACGAAAAGAAATCACCCAGCACAGATATGGAAACTAAAGAAACCGAATCAGATAAAGAAGGTACATGAAATATATATTATTTTTTGTTCTTTTCGTCATCTCATAATTGAGGTAAATGCAGAATAGGATTTCAGAAATGATTTGGAAGAAGTGTTTTGCACAGAAGCCCGAAAAAAGATGAGCACTTGAATTCTGCACAGCGCTAGTGCAAATAATTTTTGACCAAGTTTATCTTGGCTTCAAGACAAAATGAAATTTCAAATCAACCTAGATTAAGCCTTTCCTTCCCAACTTCTTCTGAGTTCATGCATCTCTCCAGTTGACCAGATATTCTGAGGTTTTTCATAAATTATATTAATTTATAATACCGTGTTTCCCCGAAAATAAGACAGGGTCTTATTTTCTTTTGACCCCCCCCCCAAATATGGCCTTGGCCTTATTATGGGGGGGCTTATTATTTTGGGGGTGCAGTAGGCAGCAAGCCCACTGGTCCCACCCTCTCCATCCCACCACCTGCTTGCCTGCGGCCGCAATGACCCAAATTCTCTGTGCGCCCTGGCTTCCACCTGCCCTGCTTGCTGGGCTTGCTGCTGGCTGGCCGCCGAACAGCTGACTGTGCTGCTCTGGCCTCACGGGGGCTCTTCGCCCTCCTGGCAGCACTGGTCCCCCAGGGCAAGGGCCTGAAGAGCGTCGGGCTCAGCTCGTAACCTGGAGCCTGCAGCACCGAGTAGACCTTCAGGAAGGCGCTCAGCAGCCTGAAGGCGGCAGCAGGTGAAGCGGCTTGGCTCCACCAGTGGCCGCTGGCAAAGGGCCCTGGCAGGCCGGCAGCGGGGGGGGGCACTCCGGAGATCGTAGATCTCGGCCGACTCATCCCGCACCAGGCAGGAGCAGGCAGGAGCAGCCCAGCAGGGTGGCCGAGAGCAGCGCTGCCAGGAGGGCGAAGAGCTGCGAACCTCTGTGTGTGTGATTGTGTGTGTGAGAGAGACAGAGAGAGCACAACCAGCCCTGGTATACGGTAACTCTCTGAGGTTGGATCGGATCTCTCTATCTCTCTCTCTCTCACACATACACACACACACACACACACACACACACACACACACACACACCCTTCAAGGCAGCCACATCCCTGCACTAACCTGCTTTCCAGCTCCATTTTCTGCTGCACGTGCAGGACAAGAAAAGTAGGGTAAAAAAAATAC
>QLTV01000974.1:2172993-2188590 GCA_003457575.1 Thermophis baileyi | reverse complement strand
CGTGCCACCTGTGGCACGCGTGCCATAGGTTCGCCATCACTGATGTATTTCATAAGGTCAAGTTGGATCAAATTACTATAAGTTAGTATTGTTGCTCAACCAAAAAATGGAGAATCTCTTAATATATAGAATTTTGAAATAATTTTTAATTGTAAATTCGAGTTTAAAAATACAAAGATAAAAACTAATACAAAGAAAAATACAAAAAGATGAAAGTGCAGAGAGAAGAACCAAGGGGAAGGGAAAAATATATATATAAAAGAAAAAAGGAAGAAGTATATAAAGAAATTACTTCCCCCTTCATCAAGAGAAGTACAAACAATTTCAGTAACTTCTCTAACATCTCTAACAATCTCTTCATTCCATATTTATGTATTCGCAATCAATAAAGCCTTAACATTTTCCGTATTTTTCGGTCTATAAGACGCACTCCCCCCCCCCAAAAAAAGTGGGTGGAAATGTCTGTGTGTCTTATAGAGCAAATGTTGCCAAAGCCCCGCCCACCTGTCGGCCCCCACCCACCGGCTGTTTTCTGCCTCTGCGCCCCATTTTCGGCCTCCGCAGGCCCTGTTTTTGAAACCGCACGTCCCATTTTCGGCCCGTTCCGGGCAGCAGGGATCGCCAGTGCTGCTATTTTCGCCCGCCGCCTGGAACAGGCCAAAAACGGGACATGTGGAGGCCAAAAACGGGGCGTGTGGAGGCCGAAAATGGGACACGGAGGCTGAAAAAGGGACGCACGGAGGCCGAAAACAGGACGCGTGGAGGTGGCAATAGGCGGTGGCGATCCCCGCAGCCTGGAACAGCTGTTCAGCGGTATTCCGGGAGGTGGATCCAACCGCCAATCAGCTGCTTGTGCTAAATCAGGCTGCGATAATGTGCTGAAGCTGACCAGGCTGTTTGCTGTTTGCTGCTTGCTGCAAGGACACTAGCCAGATGAATACCGATTGATGCTGGGAGGCAGAGGCAGATTTTTTTTTCTTGTTTTCCTCCCCAAAAGCTAGGTGCGTCTTATGGTCCGGAGCGTTTATAGTGCAAAAAATACGGTAATCGTAATCAGCAAAAATCTATTAAGAACTATCAGAAATAACAATAACTATTTTAACTTTAATCTAGTAAGTAAATTTCATATTCCTTTCACTTACTTAAACAATAACTTACCATTTTCTCTAAAAATACAAAGAAACTCTTTTCTTCCCAAGTCTTATATCTATAAACAAATCTTTAAAGCATCATCATTCAAAGTTAATCAGAAGAGATTCCATTAAGAGTTACCAGAGACAATTGCCATATTGTAATTTAACCCCGTCAAATAATGTCCCACAAATTATTTTTTTATCACCTTCTCATTTCCTTCCAGAAATTCCTTTGCAAATGTAACTTCAATTTTGATACCATAGTTCAGTGATGGCGAACCTTTTTTGGCTCGGGTGCCAAAAGGGTGCCCGCGCGCAAGCCCACACCCATAATGCAATGCCCTCCCCCCCGCGCATTCGCACAACCCCCGTGCTCCGCCCCGTGCATGCGCACATGCCTCACTGAAGCCTTCGGACTTCCGGTAGGCCCGTTGGGCTGTTTTTCGCTCCCCCCAGGGTTCAGGAAAGCCTCCTGAAACCTGGGGACGGCGAAAAAAGCCCAATGGGCCAACCAGAATTTGTTTCCAAACTTCTGGTTGGCCCGTTGGGCCGTTTTTCGCTCTCCCCAGGCTTCAGGAGGCTTTCCTGAAGCCTGGGGAGAGCGAAAACGGCCGAAAAGAAGGCCGAAAATCAGCTAGCACGCTGGAGCTAACATAGGGCAATGCCTCGCGTGCCCTCAGATATGGCTCCGTATGCCACCTGTGGCACGCGTGCCATAGGTTCGCCATCACCGCATAGTTTATCACTTTCTCTAAAAATGCAACAACAACAAAAATCTCTTGTTACCATATCTTATCTATAAACAAATCTTTAAAACCTCATTGTTCAACCCTGCACATAGTTGACAGTTGACAATCAATACAAATTTTCTAGTAATTTAGATCACATAATTATCACACAAAACAGTTATTAAGCAGAATGTTACACTGCCTCCAAACTTAATGTTGAGCTTTTTCCAAATTTCTCTTCATAGAATTTACTCGATTTATTGGTTAAAAAAAGTGACAACTTGACAGTTGACCAGCTGGAGAGGCTCTACTCTCTACTTAATCAGTGCATCTATCGGCATCGTAAAGATTATGACAAATCGCAACTTGTACAAGTAAGTTTGCAACCTGTTTTTAGAACATGCTGTAAGTGATTCAGCTGATCTTCTCTAAGTCAAGGCAAGCCCAGCTAGTTGTGTCTCGCTTTCTGCTAGCAGGAAAACAAATGTTATTTTAAAAGTGTTTAGACTACTTTGTTTAAAAAATGTTTTGGCTTGTTTTCTTTCATAGTCAATATTATTTATATTTATTTAGCATAAGATGAGAACATGACAGAAGAGAAGTAAACATATGCACATTGTCCCAATAATTATATGCAAAACATAACTGGATGTCCAATTCAGCTCTCCAGGCGATCGCATCTGGTGTTGCTTCGTGCAGTTCTTCTAAGGAACACATATTGTGGGCAATCTTGCATAATATGTTTAATTGTTTGCATATCAGCACCACAATCACAACAAGAGGAATCTTTCCATCCCCACTGACAAAGGGCAGAGGCACTTCTTCCAGTATCGCACCTAATTCTGTTCAATTTTGTCCAGAAATTGCTTGTATTGTATTAAGTGTTGTTTAAACACTTTGAGCTCTATTTGGAAAAGAAGAATAAGAATTTAGCGATCAGTAGTTGTCAGTTTTTTTATTTGGTAGTGAAAATGTTATAATGGTATTGATTTTTGGAATGCTGTACTATAGCAAAATTAATTTAGCTTTTAATTCCATTGTGATTATTGAAAGATGGATCCTTGATTGATTGATTGATTGATAACTCTCTACTTTTCCTAAGGTGAAATGGTATTGGTGTGATTTCTCAAGGTTAAACATGTATCTATAAAGTGATTTTGTGGAATAGAGTATTAAACAAATTAAACAAAACATCCAATTACATCCTTTGTGAAATATATTAATGAGAAAGTTTATCTCCGTATTCTAAGAGAAAAATGTAAAGATTGTCACTTACTTTCCTATTTAATTTATCATTCAAGGACCACTAGACAAAGCCAGACAAAATGTCATTTTTATTAATGTTGGATGCTCTTGTCTAAGTAAAGTTTATCCAAATTATAGTGCAAATTGTCTCTTGTTTTTTGGCACTGCTATGAAGAGCATGGAAGTTCTTAGAACCCTAAGGAGACTGAAGTCTCTTTCTTGAGACTTCTGTAGAGAAATGTTATTCTTTAACATTACTCTGAGTGGTGATGAATAATCAAATAATATTGTTTCCTTCCAGGAAATGGAAAGAACAGTTGATATGTTTGAAACATTCCTGTGAACACATCTCTCCAAGATGTCCGGGTTTGTCTTTTCATTGGCTGCTCACGGGAGAGCAGTCTTCTGAGCCATTCGCTTTCCACTTGCACCAAGTATATGCAGAGCCTTGGTCTTAACATGCTCGCTCTTGGTCTCACGTTCTGTTATGAATTTGGTGCTATCGTCTCAGGTAACTGAAACCAGCCAGCCTACAAGAACCAAACAGAACTTCAAAATATTTGTATCTTGATATAAATAAAGAATATAATGCCACAACACAGAGATTTTTGGTGCTACAGAAACTGCTTTCATTTCTGCTGTCTACATGTGTTATCTTATGAGAAGTTTCAGGCAAAACGGAGCAGGCTGACAAAACACCCACAAACTGGATAGAGCAGATCTGATTATTTAAGTGGGCAATTTCCAAGATTTTTTTGTTTTTGCTTTTCTTTTCTTTTTTTATTCTCTGAGGTAAAGGACAGAAGCCTGTTTTTAAAGCTGGCAGTGAAGAATTGTGGTACAAAGGAATTGACTTTGGTATACAATAATATGAAGATGAGGCTCTTTAGAGCTGCCTTCAATGTGCCTTTTTAGTCAGTGGTGATGGTGGAGAAAGAGAGGAGGTGGAGGAGGAGGAGGAGGAGGAAGTTATTAAAAAGTTGAGATTGTAGCCAATGACAGAGTTAGTTATTTTTAAAAGCCTGTGTTCCCAAAGAACAGTTTCAGGTTCCTGCACTGTCAAATGGCAGCCAGTATTATGTTTTAACATTTCTCTGTTGCTCTCCAGATAATCCAAATTATGAAAATAAGTTTAATCTCATCTCAAAATGATAAGATGTATTCATTTCTAAAACAACTTTATATTCCTAAAAAAAAGTCTCGCTGTGGATATTTAAGGTGGCTGTAGCTGTGTGTGGGCTTTTTTTTTTTTTTTTGGTTGGTGTTGCTCCATTTTATTTGTTCAAAGTCCTTAAAAACAGGTTTCGATTAGTGTGGAAGCGAAGATTTGCTTGGGTGGTCATAGACAGGAAAGGCAAGTAGGTCCTGTAGTCCTTCATCTTCATATGAATTAGACCAAACTGACCAAACTGATTCACCCCAATTCATTTTGGGACAGTATTAAAGAGGAAATGACCAAGTAGCCTTAAGTGGTTAGTTCTTGAACCTCTGAATTAGCCCCTGAAATATTGCCGTTCTCCAGAGCTCAGTGATAGTTGAATGTTTTCAGACACTTTTCCTGTTTTAGGAATTAAAGGAAGAGGACATTCCAGGCAGCCAACAATCTGCTTCACCCAGATTTGTTTCAGATCAACATGTAAAGATCAGCATGGTCCCATGGCTTCTCTTGGTCTTAGTGTCATCTATAAACTAATAACCCTTTATAATATAAACTGTAGTTGAGGGAGTACAGCCCCCCCCCCATATGCAATTCATTGTGTTTTGCTTCCAAGAAGCAAAAATGAAATCGCCCAATGTTGGACTACTGCAAAGATGCTTCGCTACCTCAGCTTTTTTGTATTTCAGTTACCAACAGTGTTTACGGGAGGTTGTAATCTGCCCTGCTGCCGTTTACATGCTGAAGCTTAAGGTACTTGTCACCCCGTGTGCCGGCCGCAGCTGAGAATCAGGCTCTGGCTATCGGCTACACCAGTAGTTCCTTCCCATTTTTTTTCTTTGCAAGTTGACATCCGAGCCTGGTCCTTCCAGCTGAGCCTCCCCAGGCCAACCTCGCTCATTCATTGGCTCTTGGGTTCCTGAGAGGCATTGAGGGATGCTATTCTGAACGTGACTTCTGTAGAAATGCTGTATTTTTAGGTGGGAAAGTGCGATTAAAATCAAAACGTTTTAAATTAGTACTTCATTTTAGAAACTTGATTGGGGGGACTTTCTCATTTTTCTGTTAATATTTATTGCCATTATATCTGCTTAGGCCATTTCGCTGTCAGTCCATTAGCATTTTGTATTATGATGAGGATTGTTATAAAACTTTCAGAAATAAAATGTAGCAGATTTTTTGTAGCAAATTTCTGGTAAAACGATTTTTTGCAAGTCTCAGGTTCTTGCAGCATTTTTTAAGATATTGTAGTTCAACGATTCTTTAGTTCAAGTAGCAGCAGCACTTGTGAGAAGAAAAACTGCATACATTTTTAACAGGTTGTTAAATTTGTACAAGTTTAAATCCTTTAAAATAGTTGTCAAATAATTTTCAAAAGAGCATCTTAAATTCAAGTCTGGCATTAAAAATGCTTCCAGCTTATCAGTTGAGGGGGAAAAATATTTGTAGTTTTGAATGTTGATTAAAAAAAAAAAGTGAGGAACATCCTCTAATTGTTATAGATTTTTGAGAAGAATTAGCTTCTATAAATGTATTAGTGGGCAACATGAATAAAATCATATATCCATCCTTCTGGCTCCAAAACCACACTAACCATGTATTGCTTTTCTTTATTAATAGCTTAGCAATTGTAGAGTTAAACCTGTTATTCTATTCATGTTGTCAGGTCGCCTCTCTTTGTATTTTTGTTCTTGTTTTGCCACAGAGAATTGGCAATAAATTCAATTCCTGCATCTTGTTATGAATCACCAATGAACTCCTGTGCAAGGCCACATCCTAGGCCAGGCGGAGGTTAAATTTCTGTCGGGATAATGATGAAACTGCTCTAAGATAACCATGGCTGTGGAGTTAATTGTGTTTGCAAGCTTGAATTTCAGCTGTGATTAATTTATGTTTTGTGTTTTCAGTCTTATTATTTGAGTTTTCTCATATGCCAATGTATTTATTATAGGATAACTGGGTGATTGGTTTCGTTTTGTTTTCATTTTGCTAACAATTTACATTCCCATGTTTTCTTTACGTTTTTTTCTTTTAGTTTTTGTTAAGTTGGAGATCATATTTGGATATGTGCAGCAACTCATAATTCTCTCCCTTTTATATAAATTCAACATTAAGCTTGAATTGGAGCTTGTACCTGCTTTTTTCTGTATTGTACATTGGTTTACTTCAGAAGTGGGGATGTCTTTTGGGTTATTCATGTGTGTCTGTTTTTTTGATAAAATAAGATTTACTTCATCAGCTATAATAAATCTTGGATTCTATAAGTTGTATTCAGAGAATTGTGTTACGCTTTTTTGCATCTTGACTTTATTTGCATTAGTTAAGTAAATTATTTAATTTTTTAAAATTCTGGATATTTTGAACATATTACTGTAATTTGTAATATAACTGCTGTGAAATACTTGAATAAAGAGGACAAGTAAAACTCCTGAGTCTCTTGATCGTTTTGATAATGGTTATGTTTTAATTTTAGGTGTACATTGATTGGTAGGTTCACTCAGGTTGGCTTTATGCTCTGGCAAAAGAAAACCCATAGATTCAGCTATAGGGTCTATGGTTCACAAAGGTGTATTTAGATGTATCATTCTTAACTATTCCCTTCCCAAACTAGCTTGGGAAAAAGTAAAAATACCTCCTACTGAGGCACATATCTTCTGAGCACCCCTTAGTTTGTGTAATTAAAGTTGCTCTGGTTTTATATTCTGATTTACTCCATTAGGAACAATTTTCATACAGATTTCATTCATTCATTCATTCATTCATTCATTCATTCCTTCCATCCATCCATCCATTCATTCATAAAATGTATTTGCTGCCCATCTCGTATCCAACAACTCTGGATGCCTTACAAGATAAAAACATTGCAAAACATTAAAGTCATCTATTATAAAAGTATAGCAAATAAAAACATTAAACGATTAAAAACCAAGGAGACAAGATGGCAAAGAAGGAAGCTGGACACAGGGAGGGGGGCAGGTGGCGTTGAATTTTAATTAGTCACCACCTCGAGTTTTGAGGCTCTTTCGAAACATCAGGAGGGTAGCAGCCAATCTCACCTCAGGGTGTAAAAGGTTCCAGTGGGCAGGAACCATGACAGAGAAGGTTCTTCTGGATCCTGCCAGTCGAAATTCCTTTGCTGACAGGATCCACAATTCCAAGGCAGACGGGGCAGACCTGTCCCATCAGGATGAGACAGTTCCTCAAGTAGACTGGACTCATGCCATGTAGCTGATGACAAACACTTTGAATTGCACCTGGAGGCAGACCGGTACCCAGTGCAGTTCATGAAGCAGTGATGTAACATGAGCCACTTCAGGGCCCCTAAAAACTGCCCGCACTGTTGCCTTCTGTGCCAGCTGTAGCTTCTGAATCCACTTCTTAAAGCAGTAGAAAGCAGAGTCCCTTAGTGTGCAGGCAGCCCTGTTCTGTTAAATTTGGCTGTCTGCTCTATAGTGCTGCTGCCTCTTCCCTTCAGGGGGCATTCTGAGCCATGGGGCTCTGGTGAACCTAACATTTGGAGTCAGCATATGCTGAATTAGCTGCTTGCAAGTAGAGGAGGACCCTTTTAGGAGGGTTTATGGAGTTCAGTTAAGGAGGATCTTGCTGTAGAAGCTGAAGAAGCTTCTTGGATGAGAAGCGAAACATCTTCAAAGAAAAACCAGAAAGTCCAGTTGCCTCTTGGAAAAAAAGCACCTTTGGGACAACCATGACCTGGATGACTGAGAATCTCCATAGACGTCTTGCTATAGATTGATTAGTTATGCAAATGCAATAGCGTAAGCTTATTTTTCTGGTAGGGAGCTGAATCAGTAAGCTGTCAATTTGCAGGGCTAAATTCAGTCAGTACAGGAGCAATGACAGGATCAGCTTGTCATTGCTCTAGGGCAGGGCTGTCAAACTCGCGGCCTGCGAGCCGGATGCGTCACACACTGGCCACGCCCACACCCAGTTTAGCAAAGGGAATAAAAGTCCCAATATGTCACATGACGCCACCGTGACATCGCGAGTTTGACACCCCTGCTCTAGGGCATGCACCCCTCCTCAAAGCAGTGGTAGTTCTTTAGCTCAATTCTGGTTAAGAAAATAGGTAAATACAGGTTTTTATGGCAAATCCTGTACTGCTTTCTATATTGAATGGCCCTTTTGTAGCTGCCAACAACCAAGAAAGCGGGAATTTGTGCTTTGTTGGCTGCTAACAGCCACCATTTTCCTTTTCTTTCACAAGAGGAATGACAACTCTAATATCTCTTCATCTTGTAGACTGGTTCAGAGTAACCTTATTTGTTGCTAATAGTGGAAAAAGGGGCTGTGAAAAGGTTTGGCCCAATGGTTTCACTCAAAGAAGAGCGAGGGGAAAGCAAGTTCAATATGCCTGAATAAAGTTCATTCCACCCAGGGATCAAAAGTGAAGAACACAATCACTTAAATCATTATTTAACCTTTACTATAAAATATCTTGTTCAATCCGTCCATGTTGCAATGGTGTTTCCCTGGGTGACATCAATGATTTCTTTAGGGCAGGATGGGGGAACTATGGCCCCTTTATGACATGTGGAGTTCAACTCTCAGAATTCCTGAACCAGCCATGAGTTCAATTTTGGGAGTTGAAGTCCACATGTCATAAAGGGGCCATAGTTCCCCACGTCTGATACACAAATATACATATTTCATATAACATGTATGCTATATGTTTATGAATGTCCATTTTAAGCAGGGGGGAATAATCACTTGGTTCAACTTGAGCCCCCACCGATGGCAATGACATCATATTTCAAAGTACCGAATTCCATATCTGCCACAATCCCGCTGCAACCACTCCCCGATGATTGCCAGTACCACGAGGCGGCACCAGCCATGACCGAAGGGTAACATTCGAGTGTAGGCGAAAGTTAGGGAAATCACTGAGGCCAGAATGAGCTCAGAAAAGAATGGAGTGGAAAGGGAAAAGGAAAGCAAACATTCCTAACTTGTATGGGCTATTCTGGGCTTACTTCTTCGTCTTTCACCCCTTTTTATTGACTTGAACCACAAAACATGGCAGAATAGCACAGCCAATCCAATCTTCCCATTGTATTGTATATAGAGGCTCTTCTTAAATCAATGGACAATGCCTTTTAATGCAGACCTAAAATAACCCTGTTAAAGGTAGCAGAGAGCAAAGGCAGCACTTTTCCCCTCAAAGCAATAGAGGGCCTGGAAACAATTAGCTACTATCCCTCTTAGGCTTTGCTTCCCCAAATTTGAGGAAAAGCAGACCAATACCTTGTACTCTGGGAAACAGAGAATGCTGGGAGATGACTTTTTGGAAGTAAAACAAGCAAATTAAAACCAAGAAGTCCCACTGATGTTATTGGTGACAATATGCTGTGAACTTAATTGCTTTGTTATACATTTGACATTGTCATATCCCTTTTTGTAGCCCTGAACTGGTCTGGAAGTGAGTGAGAGAAAGGAAAGCTGCTGCTATGACAAGCTATAACGACATAAGTTTGGGGAAAATGTTCTTTATTATCATATTTCAATTAGTAAAAATAAAATCAATTTTGCAACACAATGGTTATTCTTGTACAGTATCTAGGTGTCAAGGGGCAACAAGGTCACTTTGTATTGCAATCAAGAAGATGACGACTCCCAACCACGGATCGTAGTGGAGACGGAGTAAGTATTTTGATATATGTCTTTGCATCATTCTGAATATGGTCAATATTTCTGATTCTGAATGCTAAAGTAATGTTTATAATTTTTAAGCTTAAATTGATAAAACAATAATGCAGAAAATAATATATACCATTGCCCTTTTAAAATAAACTCATCAGGACTTGCAGTTATCTTAGCACCAAGATTTTCATACGCCAAGTGTGTAATATTTGCTGCTGTTAAAACAAATGGACTAAAGTATGAGTCCCACTATTTCAGGACTGGCTGGATTGCTGTGGCTAAGAGATGCAGTCATGTGGCATCAGATTTTGCACCTCTTCATTTAACAACAACAGTGGCAATTGGTTCAAATTTGATACAATTTGAAATGGTAATATGATGACTACCTTTATTATGAAAATTCTCTTTCACCACCAATTATGCTCCTGAAGAAATAGCTTTTGGCATCCCCTTCTTGTCTGGAGATCAAAGTGAGGAAAAGGCTTCCAGCAATTTGAATGTCATGCAGGTGGTCGTGCCCTGCAAGTTTCTGTCCTGAGTACCTGGGATGTTAAGAAAGAAGAACTCGAGAACACCCAGATGGAAGACATCAAGCATCCTTTGGGCAATATCCATTCCAGCCAAGTTAATATGTTCCATCTGGCCAAATGTCCAACCTCCTCCTCACTAGAGGAGCTAGATGAACAGTGTCTCTGCCATAAAAATATGGTGAGACGTAATTAAAAGAGACGCATACCAGCTCGGTCAGTGCCCAGGTTACAGGAACTGCTAAGTTTTGGAGTTCCTGGACATTTGGTGGAAAATGTCCAGGACTCATGGCTTCTGACTGAGTAATCAGGGCCAGCAGCCTTAGCAGAAGTAACTCAAATTGTAAAAGCGAACCAGGGGGACTTGGCAGTAGAAGAAGCCAGCACAGAGGTGGGTTCCTCCTGGTTCACACCGGTTCTATAGAACCGGTAGTAAACCGATGGTGACATCACGGATCCGGTTCTGTCAGTGCCGGTCCATGGACGCTGCCATCTTTTTTTGGAATTTTTTTTTTGGGGGGGAATTTTTTGCTTCTGTGCATGCGCGGGAAGCTGAGTTTCCGGCACTGCACATGCACCGCCATTTTGTTTTTGGCTTTTTTTTGCTATTTTTTTCTTGTTTTGCTTCTGCGCATGTGCAGAAGCTGAGTTTTCGGCACTACGCATGCGCGGCCACACGGCATGCAATGCGCGCGCAGCCATGCGGTGTGGGAGGAAGCGAACCGGTGGCGAGGTAAGTTAGAACCCACCCCTGAGCCAGCACAGCTATTGAATTGTTTATATTTGGAAACCAGGACCCTATTCTTTGCCTCAGAAACCACAAAGCTCTCTAATGAAAGTAGTAGAAGATTTGAAACAAAGAATCACTGAGCATCTCAGAAAAACACAGAACAAAGTTGCCTGCACTGAAGCCTCCAAAGAAGTTCCAGAGTAACAGCTAGCATAAGCATTGAAAGATGCCAATACTGTAATATCGAATATAAACACCAGCTCACTGCAAGAAACATCCAACTAATATACAGCATAGCTGCAGTTATAACTGAATACCTGGGATGCAAAATCAATAAAGAGGAAAAACAGCTAAATGGTACACTACCAAAATGGAAGATTGGGCTGGAAAATAAGATCAGCAAGCTGTGATCAGATGCAAGCAGGGTAGAACAAATGAAATAAAAGAAGCTGAAGAACAAGACCAAATAATACTGGATCAAGAAATATCACCTAAAAAGATCAAGGAATAATTGGAAATAATAAAGCAGCAAATAACAGCTACAGCCAAGAAGATCAGCAGAATGAAGTTCCAATTCCACATTACAGGCAAAATCTCCAATTTCAATCCAATCAGAAACATTTCTACCAATCCATGAATTGAGAGATTGCATCGAATCAATCAACACTTGACAAGGAAGACACAGTGCAATTCTGGATGCAGAATGGGATAAGCCAAAGAAATATGATAAGACAACAGCTTGGCTAAAGGGGGTGGATAAGAATTTTTTTTAAAAGGCTGAAATGAAAGAATTTGTAATAGCAACAGAAATGGTGGTGAAAAAAAGCAAAGAAGATCAAGAATTGATCAACACAAGGTAAAGATGAATTGCATGTTTTTTGGTTGAGAAACCTGACTGGAAAAATCCAGCAAAAGGGGAGCACCTGGCAACTACAGGCCAATTACCTGCTTACCAACAACTTTCAAATTGCTAACGTATAGTAACTGATACAGTCCAACAAGTCTAGCTGAAAAAAAGTTATTTCCACCTGAGCAGAAAGGAAACTGCCCCAACAATAGAGGAACAAAAGTTCAGCTCCTGGTTGACAAGAGGATTCTGGGAAACTGCAAGAAAAGCAAGACCAAGTTGAATGTAGCACGGATTGATTACAAGAAGGCACTTGATTCCATGCCACATGATTGGATAATCAAGTGCCTAGGAATAACACAAGTCAATGGAAACAGCAGAGGTGTTGCCCAAGATCTATGGCACAATGGAAGATATTACTAATCAATGGTGAGAGAATGGGAGAGGTTAATATCAAGAGAGGAATATTTCAAGGAGATTCGTATCACCATTACTATTTGTCATTGCACTGATTCCTCTGTCAAAAATACTGAATAACTCAGGCCATGTCTCTCAAACATCAAAACATCTGCCAGACTACCCCATATGCTTTAGAGGGACAATCTGAAGCTGCATGGAAAAAGCCCATCTGAAATAGAATAACAGCTGGACACTCTCTGTATATACAGCCAAGATATTGCAGTGGACTTCGTGCCACCCTCACCATCAAACAGGGAAAAATAGTGAAAACTGAAGGAATCAACGTACCCTACAGAAATAACATCAATAGTCTGGATGAAGATGATCACTACAAATACCTGAGCATCCTTCAAGCTGATAACATCAAACACACTGAAGTCAAGAAAAATGCTAGAAGTGAATACATGAAGAGAGTGAAGAAGACCCTAAAGTCCAAACTCAGTGGACGAAATAGCATCAAGACAATCAGTGCCAGGGCAGTTCCAGCCAGGGCTGGACTCAAGAAGAACTAAAGGTCCTGGATAAGAACACCAGATAGATAATGAAAATGATTCATGCCCTTCATCCATACAGCAATGTTGACAGACTCTACTTACCAAGAAAATGAATGGGTGAGGAACGTTGCAAGTAGCTCAGATGATAGAAGAAGAAGAAAAAGAGCATTAGAAGAATATCTGAAGGGTAGTGAAGAAAATACACTGAAGCTAGAACATCAGGAAGGCTTACTGAATACTAGAGAGATCAAAGTGACGTCCAAGAATGACCAAATGAAGAACAGAAAAGAAATATGGAAAGACAATGTATTACATGGCCATTATATTAAACAAAACAGCAGGCAAAGCAGATAGTAACAAAATCGGGCAATGCCTGACAGCAGGAAAGTTGAAGAAAGAGACAAAGCTGCATAAAACCAAGCCTTAAGAGGAAATGCATATAAAGGTAGAATTAAGAAGAAAGCGAGAAAAATCACAAAATACAAAGATCCTGCAAATAGAATTTGAATAATTATAGTAAAAGAAAGCAGAAGTTCCTGTCCTTCAGGGACAGATTTTGCTGAAGGACAGGAACTTTATATCATGAACTCATTTTACAAGAAAAAGGCTAGCAGAAAATGGACATGGGTACACAAGTGAAATTGACTATATGATGTCAAGCGATAAAACCATATTCTGCAATTGTATTGTCATCAATTGCTCTAATGTTGGAAGTGACCATAGAATGGTACAAGCTAAAGTGAAGATAGACTGTTGAAGAGAATGCATTAACTTAATAAAGATGTCAGGAAGAACTAAAATAAAGAGTGAGAAACTGTTAGAAAAGTGCAGTGATTTTGAGATTAATTTATCAAACCGCTTCGCTGTATTGCAAGATTTGGAAAAGATGAACTTTACAGATTGAAATGAACAAATAGTCAAAACTATCCTCAAATCTGCTATATCTATAGCACCACCAGAAAAACACTTGTACAGTCAAAAATCTGTAATGAAACTATTGATTTAATGAAAAAACGACGGACAATGAAGAATACTGGAAGTTTCACTAATAAACTGGATTACGTTGAACTTTAGAAGACCATCAGAAAACATATCCAAGAAGAAACACGTCAGTTTAACATGAAACTTGTGAAAAAGGCAATTGAAGAAAAGAAAGGGATTAATAAAGCAAAATGAATTATACAGTTAAATACAAGAAAGGTTTTTGCATTAAAATGTGAAGATGTGCATAGAACAAGACAGGAGATGTTAGAAATAATTGGAAAATTCTATACAGAGCTATACAAATATCAAGATCACTCAAAAGTAACCACACCCACGAAAGAGGAAATGCCAGAATCTTAGCAGAAGTAGTATCAAGTGCCATAAAATCAATGAAAAATGGCAAAGCTTCAGGAAATGACCTTGTTACAGTTGAAATGCTGAAAGCTGGTGATCACAGTTTACACAAGATACTAGCAAAACTATATTCGAGATGCCTCAGAGAAGAAAAAATACCCGATGCATGGAAAAATGCTGAAGTGATTCTTATACACAAGAAAAGGGCCCAAGATGATTTAAAGAACTGTCACCCAATAAGCTTTCTTTCAGTCATCTACAAGGTTTTCACCAAGCTAATAGCAAAAAGAATATTGAGAACATTAAATGATGCACAGCCAAAGGAGCAGGCAGGGTTCAGAAGTGGCTACAGCACAATGGGTCACATCCAGGTTGTTCAATGAGTGATTGAAAGGCACAATGGATACACCATGCCTCTGTGCATGGCTTTCATTAACTAGAAAAAGGTGTTTGACTCAGTATTCCAGCAAGCAATAATTAATGCGTTGCTCAACCAAGGTGTAGATACTGCTTACATAAACTTACTACAATCAATATATGAAAAAAAATAATGGTGACACAATATCCCCTATCGTTTTCTCAGCCTGCCTTGAAGAAGTATTTTGCAAACTAGACTGGGCAAAAGATGGAATTAAAATCAATGGCAACTATTTAAATCATTTAAGATTTTCAGATGACATTGTTCTCTTCTCACAAGACCCAGAAGAGTTACAAAGACACATACAAGAGCTGCACAAAGTAGAAGAACCATTCGGATTAAAAATACACCTAAAAAAGAGAATAACCCTAATTTGGAGAAGAACTAGACGTAGTAGACCACTATATATACTTTGGCCAATGGATCTCAACCCAAAGTGATACAATAAAGGAAATTGAATGGCATATTAAATGTGATTGGCAGGCATTTGGCAAGTTAAGGGTAATTTTCAAGAACAACTTCCCCCTATGCCTGAAAAGTCTTCGATCAGTGTGTGCTACCTGTTCTAACATATGGCAGTGACACATGGACACTAACCTCACAATTGATACAAAAGCTATGAATGGCAAAAGAGCCGTGGAATGATACATGCTCGGCAGGGGTGAGTTCTAAATTTTTTTACTACCGGTTCTGTGGGCATGGCTTATTTTGTGGGTGTGGCTTGATGGTCATGTGATGGTGGGAGTGGCTTCATGGTCATGTGACTGGACAGGCGTGGCTTCATGGTCATGTGACTGGGTGGGCGTGGCCAACTCAATGTCACTCACGTCAAGGGGTGCCTCGCCTGGCCCCTCCCCTCCCAGC
>QLTV01000974.1:2142313-2158180 GCA_003457575.1 Thermophis baileyi | reverse complement strand
TGCTTAGGCAGGGGGTTGGACTAGATGACCTTGCAAGGTCCCTTCTTCCAACTCTGTTAAATGTGATAAATCTGTTGCAGGTGCCATTTGTGTACTTTTGCATGGTGTGTGAGTCAGTACAGCTGCTTTTGCATGGTGTGTGAGCCTGTTGTGTTGTTGTGTGTTGTAAAGTGTAAAAGTTTTTTTCCCCCAGCTCTTTGTTGCTCTGTGAGGCTCATGCTTGTGTACTTTTGCATGGTGTGTGAGCCAGTTGTGGTGTTGTGTGGTGTGGGTGTGGGTGTGGGTGTGGGTGTGGGTGTAAAGTGTAAAAGTTTTTTTTTCCAGCTCTTTGTTGCTCTGTGAGGCTCACTTATGTAAGTATTTGTGTACCTCTTTTATTGTTTTGTGTACTTCTTTTATTCTTACTAAGTATTAAATGGTTAAATTTGTACATCATGGTATATCTTCTTTTTGTAGGTAGTTATCATTGGTGCAAAGAAGCGACGTGGAAGACAACACTTTTATTGCTCTTATGTAAGTATTTGTGTACCTCTTATTGTTTTGTGTGCTTAGTTTAATCTTATTTAAGTATTAATTGCATGAAATAATTGGTATATTTTCTTTTTATAGGTCAAAAAGGGCAAAGAAGTGACGTCGACTTGGCCACGCCCACCTGACCATCAAGCCACGCCCATCGGGTCACATGACCACTAAGCACGCCTATCCGGTCACATGACCACAAAGCATGCCCAATGAGTCACCTGTCCACAAAGCCACACCCACCTGAAGCCACACCCATCAGACCTCAAGCCACACCCACAAAATAAGCCATGCCCACAGAACCGGTAGGGAAAATTTTCCAGTATCCTTCCCCTGCCATGCCCACCAAGCCACGCCCACCAAGCCACACCATGCCCACCAAGCCACGCCCACAGAACCGGTAGTAAAAAAAATTGGATTTCACCACTGTTTCTTCCCTTCACTTTTATCATTAAGTGGGAACAACCACATTCCCAACCAGAGGGGAAAAAACATTTTTTTATTTTGTTTGATTTTTATCCCACCTCTATTAGTAACTCAAAGCAGCAAACTACAAATGTTCTGTGTTGTGTGGCTTCTAGAAGAGAAAGTCTGAGACCTCCCCTCTTTCATCCTATGGGTTTAGCTACTGCAATAGGATTCGGGCGGTTTTTGCATTTTGCATGCACGAAAGCAGGCTTCAACCAGAAGGCAGAACTGAAAACATCTTGGTTTAGGAATGTCATTATTTAATAGTAAGTTCTTGAGGACAGAGCTTGGTACTTATGCTACTGGCAATGTAAATAGAAAACGCCATTTTGTTCCTTCTCCCCAAAGAGAATGTTGCGCATGCTGATTATAATATGCATGAAAAAAGGGTGCTTCTTTGCATGGATTCTCTTTTTTTTTAAATTCAGCATTTTAACAACCTTTACAACAGGGGTGTCAAACCAGAGGTGAAATGCTACCGGTTCGGCCCGGTCTGGGCGTACCGGTAGCGGCAGCCGCCGGTGGTTCGGAGAACCGGTAGCGGTGGCAGCACGAGGCTCCGCCCACCCACCCGGATGTCGCCATTTTCTTGTTTTTAAACCTCTGCACATGCGCAAAGCGTTCTGCGCATGCGCAGAGGGTGAAATAGCGTCTGCACGTGCTTCCGAACCGGTAGGGAAGATAAGTAGATTTCACCGCTGTGTCAAACTCAAGGCCTGGGGTCGGGATCCGGCCCGTGGAGATCTGGCCTGCAGGGCCGCCCTGGAAACAGTGAAGGACTGGCCCATGGTTCTTCTGCCAGTGAAAACTTTTTTCGCTGGCAGAGCGCTCGGGCCACCCCAGGCGCCCCCGACAGGAATTACGTCAAGCTGGCCGCACTCACCCTGGCCATGCCCCCCTGCGGTCAAACACAACCCTGATGCAGCCCTCAATGAAATCGAGTTTGACACCCCTGCTTTACAACAATGCTGCATAATCATTCTGAATGTATGATGAGAATGGTATCAAAGGAATTTCTCAGTTAAAAGCATTTACACTTAAGCTAAGTATTGTGTTACCGTGCCCCTTTTATTGGACAAATGTTTGGCATATTTGGCGCTTTCATACTTGAAAACCACATTTCTTTTGACTCTCAAGCGGTATGAAAGTTTGCTCTGTGCCAGTGCTGTTTGAATCTCAGTCCAACCTATAGACCTGATTTCCCAATGAGGAAATTTCAGCATCTGGCCTGAACAATGGATAACTCAAATGGCAGTGGCAGAGGAAGCAAAATATGAGAATTTCATTAGGCAGGTAATAAATTACTAGATGACAGCTATGCTTGGGCACTCAGTTTTTAGGGCGTTCTCTCCAGCTCTTCCATCATCGATCCCTGAAAGTGATTGTTTTCGGGCCAGATGTGATTAAGTGAGCATTTCTGACGGCAGAAGAATTCCTCATTAACATCTGGAGGTATTTTGCCTGATGCTGAATCATCAATATCAATTTCTTCCAGAACTGTTGCTGAGAGTTTTTGTGATCCAAACATGTTTACCCTCCATTCTTTTTATCCAGGACTTGTCAAGGAGAGGCATTTCACAATCTCGGGTTTGACTGGGTTGTGAACATTAATCCCTGTCCAGAAATAACAGTGAAATGAAGAAATATCCTCTCTAGTAGTCCTTGAGGTTATAAAAGAACATTTAAATGACTGAATTAGCATGTTCATATGCGTCACATTCTTTCTAATTCTTGCTGCCAATTTTAGTAACTGAAAAACGGGAACAGAGCCACACTTAATTTAGCTGGAACTGCTCCAAGCAGTCTTTTTTTTTTTTTCCCAACTCCCTTTTATTTTTTTTTTTTTTTTTAAAAAAAAAAAAACCAAAAAAAAACATGTCTCCACGTGTTGCCTCGAAAGAAAACATTCCCAAGCAGTCTTTTTTTTTTTTCCCCAACTCCCTTTTATGGTATTTTTTTTCTTAAAAAAAAAAAAAGCCAATCAAAAAAATATCATCCCATTGAAATCTGGTTATATATGAAGAAGCTATTCCAGCTTCAAATTCTTGAATTGTCTCTCCCTTTTCATTTTGGGAACCGAAACACCACTATTTTTTTTTAAGTGAAGATTAATAAACATCCCAAATGAAGATCCCAAAACAGCATTGCTATGAAAACACCAGTGTATCAAGCCTAGCCATCTTTAACGCATGAACACTACTGGAAAAAACCCACCACAAGCTATTACTCAGCCTATGTCATCCAATTGCATTTAGTGGTAGTGAACAGATGTGCTAAGGGGGAGGTTCTGTGCTAATACACTTGCCAATAAGAGGAGAAAGCAACAATCTCCCATTAAGCGACTGGCAAGTTTAGGCTGAGCCAGCCCTTCTTGTCCACAGTGGCACAGCCCATTTCCTTCCTACAGGCCAGGCATGGGTGCCAGGGTACATCAACCTCTGACTCCTGTGGCGACTAAGGCATCTGAAAGGGGAACAAGGTTAGAGCAGGTGGGGTTAAGAAAAAGGTGCAGGATAGCATCAGGAACAGAGGGAGGGTCAGGATTGCTTCCTACTTTCATTTTGGAAAAAGATTTAGGAAGTTTTGTTTTCCAAAAATGCTTTGATGCTTATTAGGATTTGCACTGTGATCTCATGCATCGTATCTCAAAATAATGGAATCTATTCTATTTCAGTTTTTGACAATGCATCTTGTGAAAATTGTCAGAGTTAGGAAGACAGGATCTTGAGTCAGTATTTCTCTTTAAGAAACCGAGAAAGGGTAAATGATTTGGTGCATATGCAGTTCTACAGTCATAAGGTACCTGCCTCAGTCCTGTTTTATATTTTCAGCAAAATATTTAGCGTAACAAATGGGAAAATTCTATCCAGCAAACCAATAATGCTTGTTTACTTTGGACACAATTCAGTATCTGTCTTGATCACTCTGTTCAGTGGGACACAAAATCAATGTTTAACTTTCATCCTTCTGATGGACCGGCAAGGAAAGACCTGTGATTCAGCAAAATCAGGGGATCCAAGGCAAGTGTTCTGTCACTCAGTTATAGCTTGTCTGGTTCCTGGCATTTCTCATGAGCTTTGGTGCTGCTTTTCCTTCTTCCAGATGCTCCAATCTGTTCAGTAACTGAAGCTCTTCTTTCTCTTACTCTGTTGTGATCATACTAAATCCTTATGCTTCTATGCAGGCTCCTCTGTTCCTTCCTTACCCTCCTATACTCCATTCATCACCTGACCAAGCCACCCACCAAATCCAACCCAGCCCCTCACAAGGAAGACTAAGCCAAATAGAGAGATTCTACTGATAGGACTGCAATCCCTCTTGGCATCTTGCAAGATTCTGAGGACGCACCACCAAGGCCGTTTGGAGAAGCCTGACTTGGTCTCTGTTGAAGAAGTACAAGTTCAGAAGACCTGGCCCATAGAATTGCCAAGAGTTGAATAGCAGAAATTGTTTGAAGTTCAGGCTCACTGATTTTGGCTGGGTCACATCCCTAGATTTCACCTCAGCATGGCAGATAACAATGAGCTTTAACAGAGCCTGTCCATACCAGTGTTTCTCAACCTTGATAACTTTAAGTTTATGTAGACTTCAATTCCCAGATTCCCAAATTTTTCGAGTTGAAGTCTACACATCTTAAGAGTTGGTAAAGTTGAGAAACATTGGTCCATGCCATCAAGCATACCATGTCTGGGCATCAAAACTGTGGATGACCACTAGATATAGAAGGTCCTAACTCTCAGCAACTATCTAGCGATTGTCCAGATGTTTGTAGCTCTGATCTTGTTTGCCTAATATTATTTTACCATCTTGGCCAAGCATAGTCCCACTGTTGGGCAGCAGTGGCCAAATGCTTATATTATGGCATAGAATCTCATGATCTAGCCTGTTAAACTGATCATTAAAAACAGTGGAAACCCTAATTAAATTGAAATTCAAGTGGGTGGAACTCTTTAGTTTTTTTAACACTAAATTCATGTTATAGCGCTTTTACATTCCCGCTCCACCTCCATTTGGATATGTCATTGTGTAATTTTGAGTGGTAACTGTTGAGTGATTTGAGCATTTTGGAAAAGAAGGTTTAAAATAGTAGAAAATAAACCATACGCTGGTTTATCAATCTTAAGTTGCTTTGGTTTTATATTGATCAGGATTACCAAGCCTCTCCTTTCTCTGATTACCTCTTTAGGGCCAAAGAGAGACAAAGGGACATAGGTCTCACCTATGGGCATTATTGTTATTTATAAAACAGTACTTCTAGTGCATGGAAAAGATGGGCAAATCCAGAATCAATTCAAAAAGCAGAATCAATTGAAATGAATTATTTGATCATACACTATTAAAGGAGAAAGAAAAGCATGAAATAAATTAAATCCAACTTAAAAAGTAGGAATATTAGATTATGCAGTGTGCTTTCCTTCCCACTATACATACTGTACATACTTGAAATCACAATGCTTTTTTCTTTCTGTTCACAGGTAGTTCCTCAACTTACAACCAATCATTTACTTACTGCTCAAAGTTACAAAGGGGCTGAAAAAAGTCACTTACAACAGGTCCTCACACTTACAACTGTTGCAACAGCCCACACAACTGGCATGTATTCATGATGGTTGCGGTCTCCTGTCCCTGCATCATTTGCAACTTTCCTAGCCAGCTTCCAACAAGCAAAGTTAATGGGGGGAAGCCAGATTTGCTTAACAACTGAGTGATTCACTTAATGACCACAGCAAAAAAAGGTCATAAAAATTGGATATGATTAACTTCACAATCACCTCACTTAGGAACAGACGTTCGGGTTCCATTTGAGGTTGTAAATTGAGGACTACCTGTATTTTCTCTCTGTTCTCCAAAGGATCAAGATTACAGTTGTATAAAGACAGCTTTCAGGTTTGTAAGCTTTTGAGCAAGAAGCAGCCAAGAAATACCCTTTGTGCCATTCATCTAAGGAATCCTTTTCATCCCTAACGATCCATCTCTTTTAATCTGTGAAAGTACCTCAAACTTCTCCTCACCTAGTAATAATGGAGCAGTCACCATGCTTTGCTGCTTAAGAACAAAAGATGATTTAAAAAAGAAGAAAGGAAGCAAACGCCCAACCTTACTTTTGGTGTCGCTCAGTACAGCCTGAATCTTGGCTCTCCTAAAGATTTTCATGTGGACAACAAATCTTATTTGCCTAAAAGTCACAGGAAAAAGACTGATGATATTTCTGCAGGCTGGTTCACTGAACATTCTGGGAAAGTGAAGTTAAATGGGCCATAAAAATATTGCTTAAAAGAAAGCGGCAGGAGTTGATGAAATACAGCAGAATTATTTGAAATTGTACCAGATGAGGCAGTTAAAGCAATACATGTGGTTTGTCAGCAGGTACAAAAAACACGGCCGTGGCCATAGGCCTGGAACAGATCAATTTCATCCCACTATCCAAAAAGGAGGCACTAAAAATCTGAACAATACCACTTATTTCATGTGATAGTAAGATAACGATCAAGATTTTGCACTCCGGTCTTCTACAATACACAGTGCCAGTTGGATTCCAAAGAGATAGTCCTGCAAGCCTGAGATAACTTTGCTAATGTCAGATGGATAACAGAAAAGGCAAGGGAATTCCAAAAAAGATTACAGCTTGCTACTAGGTAGACTATTACAAGTTGTGGATAGACTTTCAAAACCTTCTTATCTGAGGACTTTGTATGATCACCAGGTTCAGACCTGGGAAAGGAATGTAAAAAAGCTGTCCAGTGTTTCACAAAAAGTGACACAGGACTGAACAACAAACCTTGTCCTGGATCTTTACAGTCCAGATTTGGTAGCCTTATCAGAGTGGTATACCGAAAGGCAAAATAGGGGCAAGGAATATTATTATGCCTGTACAATGAAGCTGATATGAAGCCTATTTCAGAAAAATTTCAGGAGTATCCAAATTGAAAAAGAGAAAATTGCGAGTTAAGGAGAAAGAAAGAAAGAAAGAAAGAAAGAAGAAGGAAAGAAAGAAAAAGAAAGAAAGAAAGAAAGAAAGAAAGAAAGAGGAAAAAGAAAAGAAAAGAAAAGACATCCCCATTACAACTGCAATCCCCGTTATAATCCTTAGGAATTTAATATGAGCCAGCTTTTTGGCTATCAATCCCTTAAACTTTATCTCAGGCATAAATCACTTCAGTGTGTGATTCACCTGTAGCATAAAGCTTCCCTCTGTTCAGTTCCATCAATTTTCAGTAATTCGCTATTTTTTTTTTAAAAAAGAAGACCTATAAATAGGTATTTTAGAAGCGTCAAAGTATTCAATTTTAAAATTAAAATTTATTTTAATTTATAAAGTATTTGTTAAAACAGGTAAAACCTGAATACCGCTATGTAGAATTTTTACTTCATCACTAGGAAGGATTCGTCTCCTCCATCTTGGATGTAAAAAAAAAAAAAGAATTATTCTGAACAGCAGAATGGCTTAAGTAACTGTTCTACTTTTGTGGGTTTTCAAAGGGATGTAAATGTAAAATTATCTCCTATCTTGGATAAACTCTCAAGTCTTCAGATTATTAGAGAAGTCCTAGTCTGTCAGGAGATTTTGGTGAAAGCATGACTGCATTAAAGTCATTCACATCCAAGTAATTTTAATATCACTGAAGAACATCCCTCATTTAAAAAAAAGCTTCACATAATTAATGGAATGAATTACCAAGGGAAGTTATGTCAGTTGTACCACACTGTTTGCTTCTGGTTTACAATCTTGAGAGAAAAAATATAATTAACTACTGCACGGACACAGTGGGGTTCTCCTACATTCAATTTCACTCTTGTTAACTCAGAGGAACAATGAAAATCCGTAATTAGCACAGAAGCAGCAGGAACACAGTGGCTTTGGCTGGGATTTGGACTGTAATATTTTCTGCATATAATGTAATGTTAGCTTCAGGATAGCATTCTCTATACAACCAAGAGAGGGCACTCTTTAAATAAAAACAGAAGAAAGAATACAAAATCAGAAAATACGTTTCTGTTGTAAGAGATATGGTACTTTCCTCTCTTCGTTTCCCAGTATTGAGAATGGAAACAACAATATGTCATTTTAAAAGCCAAAATCTAAATATAATCTGTATATACTGGATTTTATTTAAGAGCAATAATTAGAACCAATACAAGCTAAATTGGAACAGAGACAACAAAAAAAGAGAGAAATAACAGTGAAAGCAAAATGAAAAGTAAAGAAAAGAAAAGAAGAGAAAGTAGAAAAAAAGAGAAGGACATAAAGAAGGATTTATAAATACACAGAAGTAGCTTCCGATATTCTTCACAGCAGTTACAATTATACTTTAACATCTCTCTAAAGTAGCATTGTGACTCTCTTCTTTCTATAATCTATCCTGTCTAATCATCAAAACCATAAATTACAAGTTCATTTTTTTTTCATTTTTATGCGAAAAGTCCATTAAGAGGTTTTCAGTCACCAATAAATGTAGCTATTGACCAATCTCAAATCAAAGAAATCAGTTTGTCTGTATATACAAGACTTAGGAAAGGGTGCTATAAAATAAAAAGCCAAACCTTTTAATAATAAGAATAGGCTACTGCAGGGGTGTCAAACTTGCATCATCACGTGACATATCACAACTTTCCCTCCCCCTTCGCTAAAACGGGGGTGGGCATGGCCAGTGCGTGACACATCTGGCCCGCGGGCCGCGAGTTTGACGCCCCTGGGCTACTGGGATCCTACTGGGTAAACTATTATGGAAAATGATTATGCAGGTGGTCCTCATTTAACAACCCTAATTTGGACTGTTGCTACTGAAGTAGTCACCAAGTGGAGAATTGCAAAACCACAAATGTCCTTTCCTTCTGGAAAGATACCAGACTATTAGGTTTCATACCTTCCGCTTTTGTTTGTCTCCTAACCCCTCTCTCACCCTCTGGAATGCTTGAATGCCCACTTACTGTCTTCTGCACACCGAGAGCAATGCGACGGCACCAGCAGATGGGTTGGGAACTGCAGGTGTGCTTATAGTACTTTCTTGAAATCTCTTCTCTCATCTCTCTGCTCTCTGGGGAGGGAGGTTGGTGGGAGAACAAAAGTGATATCTCTAGGTAATTTCTCCTTTCTCTGGTCCTTTCCTGCTGCCAGTGCTGTTGCGTTGCTTTCGATGAGTAGAAGAGCCAATGGCTTAGTCTCTTGAAATCCCTGTCCAGTCCCTCCACTTTGCATTGAAGGTTTGCTACAGTGTTGAACTTTTTCTTAGTTCATAGCGAAGGATTATCTGACTATGTTAGACCTATCTCCAGGTCTCATTCCAATACAACATCTATTTATTTATTTGTATCCTGCCTTTATTATTTTTATAAATAACTCAAGGTGGCAAACATACCTAATGCCCCTTCTTCTTTCTCTCCCCCCCCCAACAACCACCCTGTGATGTGAGTTGGGCTGAGAGTGAGCGACTTATGCCACAGCTGAATTTTCTGTACTCCTTTGGACATTTGGGGAGGAACTCTAAAGCTTCTTGGAACAGTTTGAAAGAGAGCAAGCTATTAAACAAAAATTGTGTTTTACACAAGCCATAATTAATTAACAAGCCTATCTATTCGATGATATTGCTACCAGTGTTATCACGATTTGCGAGCTATACAAATATTAATGTAATTAACTTGTTATTATATGCAATCCGAACTGGGAACTGCAGATTTACTGCAAAACAAACTTTTCAGCCCAACCCACCTCACAGGGTTGCTGTTGTGGGGAAAACAAGAGGAGGAAGGAGCATTAGGTATTTTTGCTGCCTTGAGTTATTTTTAAAAATAATAAAATTGGAAACAGACAAACAAACAAACAAACAAATTGGTGTTCCTTTTCATTCAAAATTGGCAAAGAGAGATCAGCCTGAGATAGCAGCACAACTCCTAAAACTATTTGTACCCAGACAACACACTGTTTAATTGAAAATGGAATTTTTATGTTATAAAATAAAAAATTTGATGGGGAAAAAAAAAGATAGCAGCACATTTGACCAGTTACATATAGAGTATGCCAGATTGGAGATGGGAGACTAAATATTGTTTTGACATCTGGCTTCAGAGATGTTTATTTTCTCCCTCTAATAATTGAGTCAATACTTGGGATTCAGTACACGTTAGCTTTCGTTTACAATTCCACACCAAGATTCTAAAAATTAACACCATTAGTTTTGGACTATGATCTATTTTAATAATCAATTAGTGATGAACTTTAAACTGGTGTGTACACATACACGTTTGTGTCTTAGGCACAAAGATATATTTCAATCAGATAGATAAAGAGTTTATAGGTGGAGCTGAAAGGTAAAGACAGTGGAAATAGTGAAAACCCTGTTTGGGCCACACTCCAACCTCTGCACATTAAATACAATGATGCTCTTTTAATAGCATTGCACCTGGGGCTTTAAGTCATACATTTAAGCATGGACAAAGCCTGGGTACCATTTTGTTCTTTTGTTCATTCAAGATGACACTGTAATACTGTCATGATATGTCAATTACCGTATTTTTCAGACTATAAGACGCTCCGGACTATAAGATGCACATTAGCTTTAGAGGAGGAAAACACGAAAAAAAATATCTGCCTCTGCCTCTGTGGCCCATTTGCCGCTGCCACAGCCCACTTACCGCTGCTGCGGCCCATTTGCCACCTCCTCCCATTCGCCGCGGCCTGTTCGCTGCCGATCGCTGCGAACGGGTGGCAGCGGCGATCCCCGCTGCCTAGAACAGCTGATTGGCGCCACACCAACCCCACTCCCCTGCCGCAATATTCGCTGTATAAGATGCATAGAGATTTCCACCCACTTTTGGGGGGGAGGGAGAAAAGTGCGTTTTATAGTCTGAAAAATACGGTAAATCTCAATCAGTTTCCCCCCCCCCCATCAAATACTTTTAAAATGGCCATTTCTTCTCTGGGCCCAAACATTCAAACTACACCATGAATTCTAAAGTGCAGGTAGTATTGCTTTGCTTATCCAAATTTAATAGTTGTTTCTATTTTTAATCATGCAACCAAAATGCATCGATTAAAAACTGTGTTGTTGATTCTATTAAGTGGGACATTCCTGATGCAGTGGATTTATTGCACCGGTTTGCATGTATGAATATATTATAAATATAAATATAATATGGAAAGGCAACTGAATTAAAAAGCGGCGGGATGAGGCTTTTGCATTGCCTTCATTCTGCTTCCCGCAGGTCTCTCCCCTGGTTATTCAGGGCAAAATTCAGGAGTGTTAAGAGATATGCCATGAAACTTTCAATGATGGCTTACCTGTGGCCACGGCACTTCTCTGTTGCACATTCCCAATGCAGTGCTTTTAACGCTAAACGTCTCTTCAGTAGCTTTTGGGAAAATTCATCCTACCTAAATCTTTATGAAATGAGTGGCATACATTTTATTTGAGATCAGGACAAAATTGAGACATGCTCCATTTTAGCCACTAAATCTGCCCAATTCTCCAAGAGAATAGCAATAACACTTAGACTTATATATCGCTTTACAGTGCTTTACAGCCCTCTCTAAGCGGTTTTACAGAGTCAGCATATTGCCCTCAACAATCTGGGTCCTCATTTTACCGATCTTGGAAGGATGGAAGGCTGAGTCAACCTTGAGCCTGGTAAAATTTGAACTGCCAAATTGCAGGCAGCCGGCAGTCAGCAGAAATAGCCTGCAGTACTGCACTCTAACCACTGCGCCACTGTTAGCAAAATGCTGAAGACAGGGCCCACTCAGATAGACCTTGATGTGTAGCTACCGAAGGTAAAACCAGTGGTGAGGATGCATAGCCTCAGTTTTCCTGGCTATAGTCTGGAGAACATTTGGTCCTTAAAAGAACGACCAAGAAGCAATCTGAATGCAACTTCATTCCTGCTGTGTTGCTCACTCCCACACCATCACTTTCTCAAGCAAGGGGGGGGAAAATGTACTGGGACACAGTAGCAATTCAATCATCCTGTGATTGTTTGGCTCACCTGCAAAACTGCCTGGAGTGGTTCATGTTGGGGCCTGCTTTAATATTGCCTTTTTCTGGATCGTAGATGGTGGTTGCTCGTGCGTAAGCTCCTCCAAGGATAAAGATGAAACCATTGAGAGTGACTGCAGGAGCGTATTTGTTATCTGTCGATGGAAAAAAGTAACATCGAGATTGGTTACCAGGGTTGGTACTAGATTCAAGCTTCTCATTTATGCATCCCCCTTATTTATAGATCAGTCACGTTTCTTGAAATCTCCAAGGCCAGCAAAAGAAAAATGAAGAAATATTTTTGCTGCTGTTCTTTTTGCTGATTGTGTTCTTCACCCCTAAACTTCTGAAAGGCACTTTTAAAAGTTCGTGGGTCTTCCCCATTCTTAGTACACAGTGGCTGTAATCCAACAGCACTGTCACTTCCCATATCAGCATGCATTCTTGCATCTGCAAAAAAATATGGCCCTCGTAAAACTGAAATGATCTGCCAAATTATTTCAGACATGGCACCGCAGCCCATTTTTGAGACAACAAGATTAGTTTCTAAGCAGCATAATCAGATGGTGGCTCTGATGTTAGATATTCCATACTTAGCTTTGAGGTGAATCAATATTCTAGCCTAACCTCTTTTGATCCATCTCTTTTCTTTTTAGCCGAATATACACAGCAGGGAACCAGAAACCGCAGGCCAACTTTTCTCAACCTCTCTGACCCTGGATATAATGGGTTACAATTCTGATCATCTGTAATAGCCTCTTTATGGGATTTAAGGAAATATGGAAAATATTGCAATGGGGCAAATGACAAAAGTTGAAAATATATTAAGTAATGCCACAGAGAGTGTTCCCCAATCCTTTGTCCTCTGGTTGTATCCGAGTACAGCTTCTGCTGTTTGTAGCTGACAATTTTTAAGAACTAACCTGGTCCTCCATGGTCGTTGGAGCCTTAACACAAGATTTCTGCAATCCAACAGATACTGTACAATCTACTTGTTTTCACACTTAACCTGGCATGTTATGTTACACAATGTACACATTTTTTTTAGATCTCACTTCTAAGTGAGGTTTAGGTTAGCAAAATAGACACAGCTCTGCTTATTATGCACATTAGCATCCATTCTTTTCCATGTTGTTCGCATACTTCCTCATGAGAATAATTGAACAAGCTTAAGAAAACATTTTCCCCTGACTGCTGTTCACCTTAAAACTTTTGTTTGTTTGTTTGTTTGTTTGTTTGTTTGTTTGTGTAAAGTGTGAATAATGGGACTGACTTGGGGCCAACTAGGACTCAGTTGACCTCTTACAGTCAGGTTACATGTTAGAATTTTGTATAAACTATATATGCCTGTGCTTTAATAATAGCCATATGCTTTGGGGAAGACAGATGTAAGCACATCGCCTTTTCATATTTAGTTCCCAGATCACAGTACATTTATATGTGGGCATGAAAGGATTTGCCCTCCGTCCGTCCACAAAAATCTCTGCCTAAAATTCATTTTAAAAATATCTCTCCTTCTCCTGCTCACCTATGTATCATTAACTTTAGATGTTAATTCTCCCAAAGCAGAGAAAGTTCCCTGAAAAGCAAAAGTTAAAATGATAACACCCAAACTAAATCATGTACTCTGCATGAATAATACCATTTAATCAGTATTCTTTAATACAGTCTTTTGAAATCTGGAACTCTTTGACAATGTTTATCTTCTTCTCCTATCACTCCTAGCCAGGATTGGAGTCTAAACACCTCTGTAGAAGTACTAGGTGGAGAAATCCTACTTTTAACTACCCTTTTAGGTATGGGGAAGCCACTTGCCCAAACAGATAAAAAGCAAGTCATTTGTCAGCCTTTTCTTGAAGACAACATTCCTTCCGGTAGATACCACCAAGTATTGTGACTTCTGATACTTGGAAAATTAAAATGTGGTTATTGCTACTGACGCAACGTATTATTTGGATGTGTCCTTTCCATACATGCTGATCACATTTCCTTGGCTCCTTTCATGGGACTATTACTTTGCAAAATATGTATTAATCTAATAAAGAAACATTAATTCAAAAGCCCAGAGGGATATTCTTTTGGGTTGTATCAAGGCAGAAATATAAGCTCCCCAGGAGGCTAATGCCCTGCTGTGGATATCACCTTGTGGTATAAACGAATGTCCCACTTTGAGGTTTTAATAGCAGAGTTCTGCTTTTGTTTCTTCTGAAGAGTCAGCAGTTTCTCAGATCTCCTGCAGAAGAATCAGCATTATATTATTGTGTGCTTTCTTTCCCCCCCCTACAGTATACATTTATTGAGTTTTTAATGACCCATCAAATATAGTTACAAATTGTTTTTGTTTTTGTTTTGTTTTTTGAACCAAGCTCTATTTTGAAATTTCGGAACGAGTGAGAAGGAATCAAGCCTCACTTACTGGTTTTAGGGAGAGGAATATTGTGTAAGTGGTCACCGATCTAGGTTTTTAGATTGTCCTATTGAGCTGTGGGTGCCTGTCAACACTTCTGTGATCATTTGATCTTAAAAAAGGGAAGGGACGAACATTTTAAATCAGTAGATCGCTCACCTGGCCCTCTCAATGGATAGTTTTCGGGGACCATTATATTAATTATTCCCTCCAGCTATCCTAAGCAAACACCCTCAGTTTTGGGTGGCAACAATTCTGTCCTTTTTTTGTCCGTAGCAATAGATAATATTGCAACATAACTAAATATGTTTTATTTGATCCATAAAGGACTAGAATTTTACAATAAAATCAGAATCAGAACATAGATCACATCTCCAAACGTCAAGCATTTGTCAACCAGGAGGTTGATGGATCAAGGGGCAGTGTTCAAGATTAAACCATTAATAATAAAAACTAATATTTTTAAAATATTGAAAAAATAGTATGTGAAAAAGGGTAGTGACTATAAATTGAATTAGAAGATACGTCTCTGCATAAAGGCTGAATGACATTGGATAATCAATACTGTCTTTCACATGATAATACCTGTCAATCATGTTGCTGCAGTTCTTCAGGTTGATTATTTGTGAATCTGAACATATGGGGTCTGTCTTGCACAACAGCTTTGAAGTCCACTCTATTAAGTATATTGACTACACTGAATACGGAATAAAGCGAGCAGAGTTTTCATCATGTCCCTCAATTGCACCTACCTCCATACACCAAGTTACCTCTAATTATATTTGTAGTACAAGTGAGAGGAGGTATAAATTCACAGTTGAGAACTATAATCACAGGCAAATTCGTTCTTCTTCTTTGGGCTATTTGTGGTTGACGCATGTGGATCATGATAGGATAGAAGATAGTCCTGCCAAAAGCTGAGCCCATCTTGGATCAAAGATCTAGACTAGACTGATCCCTGAAGGCCAGTCTTTGGGACCAAACCGTAGTTCAATATAAGCAAAGAGAATATACTGTATTTCTCATTTAAAAGTTGCCACTGTAGTCGCTGCTGGGCAAAATTCAGGTCTGACACCTGAGGATATTTGCTAGAACTTGATAGTGAACTAACACTGGAGAATTCGGATATTCTGTATCTATATCTATATCTATATCTATATAGCAATAGCAATAGCACTTAGACTTATATACCGCTTTATAGTGCTTTACAGCCCTCTCTAAGCGGTTCACAGAGTCAGCATATTGCCCCCAACAATCTGGGTCCTCATTTTACCCACCTCGGAAGGATGGAAGGCTGAGTCAACCTTGAGCCGGTGAGATTTGAACCGCTGAACTGCAGCTAGCAGTCAGCTGAAGTAGCCTGCAGTACTGTACTCTAACCACTGCGCCACCTCGGCTCTTATATATCCATCTATCCACAAATGCACGCACATACTGTTGTGGCTTGCCCGAGTCCCGCGCAGCTGCTCATGGATCTGGAAGACCAAGAACCGACCATGGTGTGTC
>QLTV01000974.1:2108356-2142126 GCA_003457575.1 Thermophis baileyi | reverse complement strand
CAGCGCAATTATTTTCCTGGCTGATGTCGGAACTTTGGTTATCTCAGTTGGAATAACTCCAGTCCGGGTTCTTGGCCAACTCCAGTAAGTGAAGATAATCCAGGACTTAATGACCTGTTTGCATTTTTGTCTTTTGAAACCTGGCCAAAGTGCTCTTTGATTTTCAACAAGAACTATGTTGAAAAACTTGTAACAAACTTACTACTAAGCTGCATTATTAGTGGTAAAGTCTTATTTGTTTTTGCAAACAGTGTGTGTGTGTCATTTCCTGGGGGCTTGCCGTGCTGCGTCACAACACATACTATAAACCCACACACAAATCTCCAGATTATTTCAAGGTACATGAAGAAGCATTGGCATAACCAATTCTTGACAGAGGCACAACTTGGAAATGTCCCTTGGTAAAAAGAAAACATCCAAATGTGCACTTATCCTAATGAAAGAGAAGGTAAGGATGGTAGGGAGCAAAGATAATTGCTCAGTTACACTAGTCTAAGAAATTGACAAGAAAAGCTACCTTAGAGAAAATTACTCAAGGGACTCAAAGGGCTATGACATCATGGAAAGAACAACAGACTCCCCGAAGTGGAAAGAAGATGAAGCAGTAAAAAAATAGGTGTCTTTGAAATAGAAATGCAGGTCCATATTCCAAACAGAGAGTTTGTGCACCATTACGTCCTGATGGTTACCAATGTCATGATATATACTGAATGGAGTTAGTTGCTTTAGGAGCTGGATGCATTCCTCCTTACCCCATCAGAGAAGGGAACCAAAGTTAGTCCCCTATGGCTTTCAAGGTGCAACAAGAATGCAATTCAGACTGACTTGTGGAATCCTAGGATTGGAAGCAGCAGAAAAACCTAAAGGACTCTCCTCCACTTCTGCAACTGAAAGGCATCATTAGAGAGTTGCAACTTGTAATGGGATAAGGAGCAAATGTAACAACTATTTGCTTAAACATTTACTACATTCTTTAGATGCCTTTATCAAGATGCCCCTAAACCAGGGGTGTCAAACGCAATTTCATTGAGGGCCGCACCAGGGCTGTGTTTGACCTCGTGGGGGCTGGGGGGCATGGCCTGGTTGGGCATGGCCACCTTGACGTCACTCGTTTTGGGGGCGCCTATGGCGGCCCGAGTGCTCTGCTAGCGAAAATGGGCTCCCGAGCTCTGTTTTTGGCTGGGACGGCCTCCTGCAACCCTCTGCCAGTGAAAATGGAGCTCCGTTTTTGCTGGCAGAGGCACTGCGGGCTGGTCCTTCGCTGTTTCCAGGGTGGCTCCATGGGCCAGATCTAAGCACTCCGCGGGCCGGATCCGGCCTGCAGGCCTTGAGTTTGACACCCCTGCCCTAAACTGATCACAGGGACAAGGAATCAAGGAATCCAATGGTGGGCAGTCACCATATGAAAATAAGCTTCTGTCAAATCTATGAAAGGAAATTTATGTTCCTAAGTAAGAAAGTTAAGGATTATAGTGAGGAAAATCATACAAAATCTCAGTATCTGAAGGTAAGCAGTGATATTCCTTGGGCTTAATTTAGAGTCAAAGAAAGTCACTATTTAACATGGATCCTTATGTAGCATGGGCATTATTTCCCACAATAGCACCCAGCTGGGAGAACTAAGAGGGGCTGCCTAAGGGATGAGGAGAAAATAAAAGAAATAAAACATTCCTGAGAGACAACAGAGAGATCACACATATCTATTGACAAAGAGTCCCAGGCATGAAAGAAATAGGAAAGGCTTACAAATCTATAGCAAAGAAGAATCTTATGACCGAGTATTCCTATCCCTGATAATCTGCACCGCAAAGAGAGAACTGAGCAGTGAATCAAATCATCAGTGACTGCTTCTAGATTTCAGACAATTGTCAAGAGCTCCTGCTGTTCCTTGAAGCCATCAGTCTATGATCCAGGCACACTGGGTGCCTACAATGACTGAATTAGTGACATGTTCTAGCAAAGCTAACATGCACAATGCAAACAATGCAAGCAAGAGGTGAGGAGGAGGAGGGAAAAATTAACAACTAACAAAACCCCAAAGGAATAGGGCAGCCTGCGCACTTATGAAATGGAGCTCCTTTAAACTAGCACTTGTATATTTCCTTCATTCTTCCCTATTCAAAGGGAGAGAGACTACCCAATTTGCTATCCTACAATTTCAGGTAATAGGAAGTTACCCCTATGTCTCTACTGCATGCTTTCCAATTTATTATCAATCCAACCTATCCTGTGTCAGTGTAAGTTTCATCACTTGGGATTTTGCTTTTGTTATTGTAAGTTCTACCAGGAATATTTTGCTCACTGAACCACACTGACTATCCCCTCCTTCTCCCCCAAATTATATAGAAAACATGCCAAAAAAAAGAGAGAGAGAGAGAGAGAGAGAGAGCATTCACTAGAGAGCAACAAATAAAAATAAGGAAACTGTAGAAAAGAAGATTTTGTAAAGAAATTGAACTTTTATGAGTAGCAGTGTTTGTAATGAAAGTCAGGTACAATTCATGGAATCAGTTTTTTAAAAAATACATAGCATAAAATAGAAAACAACAATGATATTTTTCTGAAAACTCTGCTTGCTTAGATAAAGGATATTCTACTGCTAAGACAGATTCAGCAACTGCTTGCTGTATTTCTGTTTAGATGTATCCCCTCTTCAACAGAAGTGCAAATAAAACCTGACAGAATCTGGAGTTTCCCACCTCTTTTTTTTTTTTTTTTGAATCCTGAATTTTGGAGAAAAACCAAGAACATGCTTCTGCCTACAAAATATATCCAGTTTCTAATATATTTGAAGAAAACAGGCGGGAATTTTGTATTATTCAAAGTGCACATCTATTCAAAAAAGAGGAACAATCTCTCTGTGTATTTTGTAGTAATGAATCTCGGGTTGGGAGCTTACCCCTGAGTCGGAAAGGCTAAACAGGTTACAGAAATAGTAATTATTGCTCATGGGTAATTCCAGTGAGATCAAACCTTTATAATGAAAAAAGTGCAAGATCTATTAGAAGAACAAATAGCTAAATTTAGAGTTTAATTCAGAACTCATTCTTGCCTATGAAGTATGGACGATCTCTCAAAGCTGAACTAAAGCAGTGTTATTATTTCAAAGCCTGATAATCCCACATTAAAATATTAGTTTGGGACAAGCTATATTGTTAGTGTCCTCCCCCATGCTACAGAACGGAAGAATAAAGATTTAGGGTGTTCATAGGTTGAAGTATAAAATAAAAAAGTATTAAGTGAAATTAAAAATAAAACATAAAGTGCAAGAACTTTAATTTGCATTCCAATTGCAGATTAGGAGACTATCCAGGCAAAGTTGCAACACATTTTGATGTTATTTTCCTATGTCTGCATGCTGAGATAGTAACTCTTTGTATTAACATTTTAATTTTATTCACAATGTTAAAATACAAACTCCAAAAAAGGGGGAAAAAATACAAAAACAAAGCACAACTAAACAAGACCTTAAAAGAGTGCATTAAAAACACATATACATAGATTGTTCCCCTTAGTTGAATATTGATAAATATATTTCAAGAATAATAGTTCCCCACCTCTTGAAACAGGCCCACAAATTACTTCTATAAATCTGTTTACGCAACCAATTTGATCTGGCATTTATCTAGTTTATAAAAATGTTAGTTAACTGGTAAAACCAACAATAAAGTTAAACTTGTATTTAACCAAGTCCACAACGGCTTCTGATCTACTATAAACCACCACAATCGTTATCTTTAGTCTCCCCAGGATCAATTATCCTTGATTGATTCTTAATGATAAAACTTTAACATAAAATCTAACTGGGATCTTCCCCAACAATTGCATCTCATTCCCCAAGATCATAAATCTCTGTTGTAAATATCTCTGCAGCATTTGTTGTTCAAAGAATTCTCCAACAACGCAGTGTAACGCAGTGTCTCTTGACAATTGTTTTGTGATTAGATATAATATGCCCATTTCCCAATCTCCATCAATCTTCTTGAGAAAGTCCAGTCCATCACTCATCAATTCTGTCATTTCTAAGTCTTTAAATTTCTCGCCCCTTTCAGCCTTCTCCGGCAAGCCTGCAGTTTTCAAATCAGGCCTTTTTTCCCTTCAAATCTGCCAGCAACAAACTAGACTCCATCCATCTGGTTGCAAATCTGGTTTAACTGCTGGTGCTTGTACCTGAGTGTCATCTTTGGGTTGATTTAAAACTGTGGTTATTTTATCAAACTTTTAATCTAAGTTTTCAATTTCAGTATGTTTTTCAAAGGCTTCCCAAAGGGCTTTATCATTAAGTTGAGGCATTATTTACAATTTTAATACTGTCCAAAACTTTCCTATAGCTGAGCTTTCCCATCCAGACATAAATAGTTCCTCTCAATGACAGGAGAAGTAAATATACCATAACAAAATAACCACAGAAAAAATTTAGCTAATATTTCCCACAATGAAAAGTAAATAGAAAAAAACTCAGATTCCCATCAGAAGTTAAAAGAAAAAAGACCAGAGCTTTTAAAAATTAATAGCATACAAAATCCTTGTAGTGAAAATCTGATGTAAATGTAAATCAAATTCGATTGCTTTCACTACCTAAAAAAGTCACCGTCAACTTATATATGGGAAAAGCAAAAATAATTCACAACTCTGAAATAAAGCAATAAAAAAATGCAAAGAAATCACATTAAAATTCAGCAAGGAGTTAGAGTAAATCAGCATTCAACCAGTTGATTAACCATTAAAAATAAGAATGAAACTGAAAAAAGAAACTACTTTTTGCAATTAAAACCTGAGGCAACCTTAAAAAGAACAAACAATTGAAAGGAAAAGATGGAGACATGATCCTCCAGCTACTCCTACTGAAAATTGCAACCATTGAGATTCCTCTTCCCAGGTATGCCCACAGTCATCTGAGGGTGTTCTTGAATCATTCCTAGTTTCTCCTGTTTGAATCTGCGGAGCATGCCACCAAAGAACCAACTTTGGCAGCAAAATAAGCTAATTGCTGGCAGGAGGAAAAAATCGATCTGCCACACAGCATGACATTTTTAGACTTTCACCAAGATACTATCTCTTTTGTCCACCGTGCACAAGGATGTTAACGATGGCCCCAACTTTTCAAAACAAAACCACAGCAATCATTTATTTATAAGGTGATTTAGGGATATAAATTAGACCTGGGAAATGTGCATCTTGATACATTAGATCGTTGTTTAGTGACCACAGCTGGGACTGGCAACTTGGTCAATAAGCAAAGTAGTTTTCTCAGTGCAATCCAGGGGTGAAATCCAGCAGGTTCTGGAGAACCGGTAGCGGAAATTTTGAGTAGTTTGGAGAACTGGCAAATACTACCTCTGGCTGGCCCCAGAGTGGGGTGGGAATGGAGATTTTGCAATATCCTTCCCCCAGGAGTGGGGTGGGAATGGAGATTTTGCAGTATCCTTCCCCTGGAGTGGGGTGGGAATGGAGATTTTGCAGTATTCTTCCCCTGCCACGCCCACCAAGCCACGCCCACCAAGCCACACCACGCCCACCAAGCCATGCCCACAGAACCGGTAGTTAAAAAATTTGGATTTCACCACTGGTGCAATCACGACTGTGCTTATGATCTTACTTTAGCTTTCCTTTTCTTTACAGATCAGCAAAAGTGTAAATGTGAGAACTGTTGCAAAGTTACTTTTTCAGCACTGTTGTAACTGTGAATGGTTGCCTAAAGAGACAGTCATTAAGGACTACCTGTAGTATGTTCATATTGCCAGGATGAACTGCACAACGTAAGCCTGCAGAATAAAGAGATATATAACACTCCACCAATTTTGAAGGAAGGAAAGATGAAAATCTCAGGAAAGCTGGTATCACAGTTTCCCTCTAGAAGACTACATTGCTATTTACAAGGCACTTGTACACTTTCACATGCAACAATCTCCACCATGCGAGTAAAAAATGCCACATGTATGCAACCATGCTTGGACTTGTTGCTTTTCTGCCCTTTTCAAGGTGGGAGTAAAATTCCAAATCCTCCATCCACCAGAGGCCTCAGAAGCCTCAGAAGCCAGAAAGAATTACACTAGAAAATGCCATCTACCTGATAATGCTTCCTCAGGTATTGATAATGACTAAATGCACTGGGCAACAGGCTTGTGATATGTACATGATACTGCAGTGGGAATGGATAACTGTGAATTCTGATTAATCTCAATTTCTATTTTCCCCCCTTCTCCTCCATTCTTAGTCTTATTTTGTCTTTTTTTCCACAGCAGGTTTGAGATGTTAAAAAAGTGTGCATTGAAAGTTTTTGTGACTTTTCCCTCACCTTCTCTAAACAGGGCCTTCGAAATATGTAGGAACACAACTGTTAAAACATCTCCACTTTAATAAATGTGCAATTTGGAAATTCTGAAGAAAACCAAATCTGTCCCTTTCTTTAGCAGACTCGTGGTAGAATGGCTTTTGATCCCACCAACCATCTTATAGACCTCTACTCCATCTTATGAGTGTCTGCTTCAGACACTCTGTTCAAGGGCTATTTAATATCTAAGCGTAACAAAGAATGTTGCTTGGCCTTTTTTTGCATGTTGGACTGCGTTTGGGTAATTGACACATTTATAGCTTGCATGTCCAGTGATTAAATACTTAGGGGAATTATATCCACAATAATATACATTAAAACCACTTTCCTACATCCCTTTTTCCTTCATTATTTATTAGGGATGTCTTTTTTAAAACCAATCTTTAATTGTGCCCCAATTACCTGTAGCTCATCTGGAGAGTGAAGTCTTTTGCTATTCAGGCTCAAATTTGACATGACAAATAGCTGGGGAGAGTTTGGATTTATTAGAAAGACTAATCCCAAATATTAGACATGTAAACTTTATTTACAAATGTTGGCAGTCCATTAATTTTTTTTGTAAATGATTGGTTTGAGGCTAGCTCAGTTGTCATTATGGGAATTAATATTTTAGAGGGGTTTACGTAAGCATGGCCAATGTTTCTAAGTTAAGGCAAGACATCTAGAGATTACCAGGTCAGGGAAAGTTGTCGATGAGAGAATATATTGCGTGAAATGGAACAGCTTAGTAGTCAGATCTATTTCAATCCTATGCTTTATCTGCTCTATTCTGTATTTGTGCTTGCAACTACTGATAAAGTGTGCAGATTCAGCTATTTATTTATTTACTCATGTTTGCATTTTGCAATTCTAATTATTTGCATTTTGTCTTACAGTGATATATTTGTTTTATATGTATGGTGCACTACAAACATATGTAAAAGACAGATAAAATATTTTGAAATACAAACGACTACTTAATATGGCTAATCTTTCTGCCGAAATAGGTTATGACCCTCATCATGCTAATACCTCACACTATTAATTCTTACACAGATGCAACCACGCTCATGTTCACTATAATTCATTCTAAATAATAACTGTATCTGTATTTGTGATGTTTCATATATAGATGTTTAAGTTCTCTGCTGGTTTGATGGATCTATGCTTCAGGAATTGCGTTAAAGAATCATAGAGTTGGAAGTGGCCTAAGAGGTCATTGGGTTCAATCCTACTTGGTGCAAGATTGTTAAAGCATTTCAAATTTTGTTTAAAGAGATCTCATGGGGAACATATCACTTCACAAGAGAATCTATTCCACAGGAGATTGATTAGTCATTAGACTGCTAAAGAGAATTAAGTACACATTTTCTTCAAGCAACAACTGAGCCACAATAGTGGCTTGCTACTGATTCATTTGCTGGCCTGTATGATATAGACCAGTTCAGTACAGGAAGTCCTTGTTCAGCAAGCACAGTTAGGACCAGTAACTTGGTTGTTAAATGAAGCAGTTTGTCAACCCCGAAGCTGACCTGGCCGAAGCCATCTTGGAGGGATAGGGAGGGGGGATTAGAGATAGCTGGTGCTGTGTAGTCAAAATAAAATACTTTCCCCTGGGAACCTAGGACGTTCTCACTCCTGGCTGGAGGAAGGAGGAGTGATGTCACCAGACCTGCGGACGCTGCCATGATTGGGCCATGTGACTGATTGTTTGGGTAATAAAATTACTTTTTCATCATTGTTTAACTGCGAACACTAAATGAGGCAGTTGCTAAACAAGGACTACCTGTATAGTAAAAAAGCTTTCCTATCCCGTGCAATCAGTCTAGGTTAGTCCCAAAATTTCTCATCATTATTATACTACCATGAGTAGCAACCAGAAAGATGCATTTCAACTTTGTATTTGTGAAATATTTTAGCCCTTCCAAACACAAAGTAATATATACTAATCAATAATTATCTTAACTATGATTTTGCAAACCTATTATTTTCTTAAAATCTTAAAACGACTTGATCAGCTCTTACAAAGAACAGTTTGCAGGGGGAAAAAAAAAGGATTCCTCTTGATATTCTATGGACTGTTATTGAGATAAGACTTAAACATTGCTTCCTTCTTGCCCCCAAATAAAAATCTAAAGCTTAATAGGACATAAGAACTGTTTTGAATAATGAAGTTCTCGCTTGTGTTTTAGCAACAAAAAATAAACTAAGAAAGAGCACTCCAGTTGTCTTATTACCAGATTGCCATTTAGTGAAGTCAACTTGGGCTGACCTCATATCACATCAGGACAAGGATCCAGAAGAAATCTCAAGAGCAAAACAGAGCAGACAACTGGGATTACTTTACTATCTGCTTTTGGTTGCAAAATAGGAATCGCTAAAGCAAATAGAGGAAACTGAAGCCTATTAACAATATAAACTCTTGAGGATGCAAAAAAAAACAAACAAACAAACAAAAAAACCCACCAACCCTTGTATGTATTTCAAATGACAAAAGAATATAAAACGTTTTTTCATGCACAATAACTTTAGGAAAGAGGCAGCAAAGCAGATGGATAATCTCCAAAGCACATTTGAAAGCACTATGGAAAATTTGTGACTGAACCCCTCATTTCAAAAGATTTTCCTTTTATTTATTATAAACATTTCTCCCTCAAATACTGTCATGGTTTTAGACTCAACAGAAAATGGTACCAAATGTAGAGTAAGGGAATTTGTCTTATCTGTACAAGTATCTGCTCAATTATCTGTACAAGTATCTGCTCAATTTTTTAAAAACATCATAATGAAATCTATGCATTCCATTTCTTTAAAAACTGTCACTCAAACATTCTATTTTTAGACCAAATCAAAATAACAATAGCTTCAATTAATATTCCTCCTTGATGATTATGTAGACATTTGTCAATTAGCTACTTTTATTCAAGGAAGCATACAAGTCCTTTCCTAACAGTTTTGATACTTTTCTTAGGGCACTATTTGCAAATGCGCAGAGTAAGAGTGTGTCTTTTTTTCCTCTAGACTGCATGGGTTGGCATTGTAAAAGATCTAGGGCAGGGGTGTCAAACTGGTGGCCCATGGGCCAAATGCGTCACGCGCAGGCCACGCCCACCCCAACTCCGTGAACGGGGAAAAAGTCGCAAAACATCACCTGATGGCAATATGACGCCGCGAGATTGACACCCGTGGTGTCTAGGGTATTAATTGCTTTTGCAATTGTTTTAGAGGGCAGGGGTGGGGTTTTCTTTGCACAATGTATTAAGTTTTGCCATTTTGTTAAGCGTACAGGAAAACTTTATAACATCGTTCAGCAGATTCTAGGAATAGAAAGAGTTAGGGAATGAGATGGCTTGCCCTGCTCTAATGCACCAACTTGATTACCAGTGGTTAATGTCTTCCTGCTGGGTATTTCATGGTACATCATATGCATGTCATGTCATGTTTAGTTGAACACTAACAGCAGTGAAGGAACAGCGGCAATGTTACACCCATAAATCAATGCTACAAGCAAGTCCTGAATTGCTTCTTCTACAATGGCCAAGGGAAACTTAACAATATGTTTATTGTAGTCTAGAAGTCAGAGGACACTTGTTCATGATAAGAAAGATTTGGGGGTGGAGAAGCACAACATAACATGTTCACATCGAAACCATGAAGCATAGAAAAATCACAATTATACAATATGAAAATCACAATTATAATGCATAGTGTATATACTATACACAAATATAGTATACTACAGTACAGTAATAGTATAGTACAGTAATAGTATAGTATAGTATAGTATAGTATAGTATAGTATAGTATAGTATAGTATAGTATAGTTAGTACTAACAAACCAAAGTATGAAAACATATGTGCTCAAATAAGGATCTCTACATTTCTGTACCATCTTACATTTATGGTGAGAGGAAGAGCATGTGAGCTCTTGTTTGGATTACTGAAAAGTGAGGACAATGTGGTAAAACTACATCTAAACTGGCCCATCAATATTTCTGATGTAGAAATCATAGGCTAATGGCACCCATTGTCTCTTTGTTCTGCCTTTTCACTAAAACACTCCAATTTTAAAAGATAAGCATAATACCATAATAATATATGGCACACATTCCCTTGACTTACTTTGCAATGATATCTTCAATTTCTTTCTTTCTTTCTTTCTTTCTTTCTTTCTTTCTTTCTTTCTTTCTTTCTTTCTTTCTCTTTCTTTCTTTCTCTTTCTTTCTTTCTTTCTCCCTCCCTCCCTCCCTCCCTCTATATTTAGGAAATCCCATCTCCCACGCAGAGAGGGTTTATGATGTACAAATAAAATATTAAAAGCATAAAAACAGTATATAAAATTTAAAATTAAAAGAGACAAGTAATCTTTAAAATTAATTAAAAGGTGGAGGAAGTGCTTTCAGCGTGCTAACCAGCTCCATTAGCCTAACTAATGAGAAGTTTCATAAACGTAGAAAATTATACTTTCTTAATTATTTTCTGTAAATACATTAAAATTTGAATTCGTTGTCAATAAATCAACAGCATACGCATTGCTCCTTCCCCATCTTCAAGTTAAAACTGGAAGCATGTTACTTTTACCTATCATGGGTGACTCTATAAAACTCCATGCATTAGTCTGTGGAATATATGACTGCAGGACTCCAGCAGCTCGGCCAGCTTCATTCACACCTCCAAAAACATAGATCTTTCCACCACAAACAGTTGCAGCTGCAGAATGCACCGCCTTTGGCAAAGGAGCAACTGTCTCCCACTGATTGGTGATGGTGTCGTACCTAGAACGAAGACAGATGAATAAACCTAGATGTTAGAGAGATTAATCTTCACCTGTCAAGAAAACAACTTCATAAATGTATTTTCTAGTCTCATTAATAATGCATCCAGTTGACAATTACTGTGTTTTTCCAAAACAAAGCTGACTCTGAAAGAACATCTCAACAAAAAAGGGAAATATATGTAGCTGTAGATAGATATAGATAGAAAGATAGATAGATAGAATTCTTGTGTATTGCCAACTATCTGATTCTTCAATTTAACATTTTTAATGTCAGCTGAATCTAATTCTTGAGATTAGATTCTCCCAATCCCAAAATAAATGTCTGCACTTCACACCAATGAATAAAACCACCCACAACTGAATTAAGAAGTACAAATTGCCTATAAATAAAGTAACCATTTTGTAAAATTAACTATTCCCAATTGCATATACCAATAATTTTCTTCCTGATGCACAATTCTCTCACATATAATAGCAATCCAATAAAAGCACACATTCCTTTCCCTCTTTCTAGCAGAAACTAATACAATAAAATAAAATAAAATCCTGGAATCCTTTGCCATTGGAAAGAAAAGAAGTTAAGTAAAGAGAGATAAGCTCTGTTTAGATGTATTAAAAAGGGTTAAATTCACTAGGCAGACCCAAACAACAGCCAATCATCCAATGGATCCAGGCTATGCGACAGGCAGGCCCATATTCATTTCCATCTCATATCAATTCCTTTCTTTTCAATAGCTTCTTCTGTTCTTATCAAGAAGCCCTTCTACCATTTTAAGGCAGGCAGTGATAGCGTCAGCTAGCGAATGAGCAGAAGAGAAAACGAAAGTTATTCTCTACATATGCCTCTCAAATCTAATTATATCTTTGACTAAAATAATCCAGGATTCCTTTGTCAAGATGTCTCCTATTAATTAACTTCAGTTAATTAGAACAGAAGAGATAATCCTTGCAAATCAATGCAGTGATATCTAGCAGCAACTAGAGGAAAGCAAATGCCACACTTCAATTGTTTAGCTTGAAGATCATCTGCTTTGCAGACATAACACAGTATGATAACTCTTGGCCTCTGTTATTAAATATAAAATTTATTAAATATTTTGGGGACATGGAAGTTGTCTTGGTTTAATGTTCACTGTGTAAACAAAGCTGCCCCATTTTATTGTAACACGCTGAAAATCTAGGATGTTACCACTGCAGCCTTCTTCCCTTATCTCACAGCAGATTAAGTATATGCATCAGAGTGCTAAATTAGTTCTAAGGTCATTGGTGTAAAATTTAATCAAGCTGCTGACCATAAAGATGTACAGTTAATAAACCATAGATGAAGATTCATTTTGAACAGTATCACCAGACACCTATTTTTAAAGCTAAAATGGTAGCAATCAAAATAAACTGGCAGATAGAAAAAAAAAGAGTTATCGTGGTTATACACTGCCATGCAATGCAGCATAGCCAGTTCAGTATTAAATTTTTGAATCTATTACTGGGAAACACAAACTATAAGCATTATTTTTTCCGGCTCTCACACACATATACACCCAGAGCCTAATGCTACTGGCAACTTTGCAGTTAATAAACATGAACATTATTGGAATTCATGATTCTTCACTCATTTTTTTTCTTTTGTGAAATGTACATTCATATTGCTAATGACCTTTTAGTGATGTCTCCGAATCTCCTAGTTAAAAACTGCAGGAGTAGGTTGAGGGACTAATAACATTTTATCAATACAATACAAGTTAAAAACTGCAGGAGTAGGTTGAGGGACCAATAATATTTTATCATTAAAATACAAGAAAGGAACTGAGGAAACATTAAAGGCAAAGTAAACTTAACCTGTTGTCAACACACACACATGATCTTAATTTCAAAAGCTGTGAAAAATACAAATGGCTATCATAGAAGCAGACCTTAAATAAGGGGAGAGATTCATCAGCAATGCAAAAGATACTTTCAATATTCTAAGTACTTTGGAGGGGAGAAAAAAGTTGAAGTGAAAAAAGCAAAATGTTTAACTCGCATATTCCTAGGGTAGATTTCATTTTACAATGTTTATTTCCAAAAACATGGCTTTGGGATTTACATTTGGATATTTCGATCACACACATGCAATTTTATGCCTATATGTAGGCCAGATTATACAAGATAAGAAGACGGCTAAAATGTTCTGAGATGTTTGCTCTTTCCCCAAATACAAATCTGTTTTTCCTTTGGTGGAAGGAGAATTACATTTTGCCTGTCAGTCTCCTACCCTTATTCTGTCAGAGTGAAAGAGATTATTAAAAAAAACCACCAAACTATTGGATATAGCTCTGGAAGGCCCCGACATTCTACCATTATATATTTGAGATAGCAAGCTTTGTATTTTTCAAATCAGAACAGAAACTATGTTATGGAACACAATAGGTTTTCTATGTATCTGCTACCTTTGCTTCGCAAAAAAGTAAACAGATTAATTGTGCTTGCTTGCTTTATATGTTCTGCTTGTTTCAGACATATATACTGTCTAATACTTTTTCTGTTTACTCAGCAATTTCACTCAACTGCTGTGACAAAAGCAGGATTACTTGTATATCAAAGAGGATAGAACTTCCTTAAAAGTTTTGCTGAAGACCTCCTGCTATGCTACAGTGCAAGATGGGGGGAAAATCAATTGCTAAATGATGGTCTACTTTATAGCTCTCAATCAGAAAGAGCTTGTTCAAAGGGTACGGCTAACTGAAACTAAATCTTCTAGATAAAGAAAGATACATTCCCACCCCCCTAAGTGATGCCTTCAGGAATAAGAAGAATTTTCTCTTAAATTTCTCCCAGTAAATAATACTAATAAGATGGCAGACTGGTATAATAGGCACAATTCACCCCCTTGTAATCATGTTGCGTCCATTCGTCATGCTTCAAACTACTTTTCAATTTTTATGTTTGCTACTATTCTGATTCCATTACTTCGGAAGCTTTTCTGGAAGCAGATTCATATTACTTGTTTATTGATCCTTCTCCAAAGCAGAGGATTAAGTTTTAAATGGACATTAAGCTGCCACAAATAATTCCTTTCTAGGCCAAAGTGTTTCTGACCTCCACTTTCTTTGTTTTGTCCAAGTGATTCTTTCAAAGTCTGGACACAAAAATAGCTGTTGCAGATCAAAAGGTTACCTACTATTCCAGGAGAGAGGAAATGAATAACCTGAGCACTTTGAATCAAGTGCCAGAACTTAAATCTGATATTTTTGGGGGATGGAGGAACTTTCTTCCATGACTTCACATAATGATAAACCAGCTGGCAGCTGCTAATGTGACAGGATTCACAGCTTCAATTCCCATAGAGGAGTTGAACAGCAAGTTAATTCCAATGTTATCATGGGAAGGAGCTATCATATGACTTGTATTATTGATCTCATTGTTTGGACACTAGGTTTTAATGCTCTTGGGCAGAAAAACAAAATTATAGCTAGAGGGAAGAAAAGGGTGGGGGCAAGGGCAATCTAATCTCAGCCTGCAAAATCAGCCAGAATAAGAATCACTACAGGTAGTTCTTAACTTACAACAGATCATTTAGTGACCATTGTAACTGTGTAAAAGTTACATTGTAAACAGTGACATATGACCATTTTTCAGTTACGACTTCTGCAGCATCCCCATGATCATGGGATCAAAATTTAGATGCTTGGCAACTGGCTCATATTTATGAACATTGCTGTGTCCCAAGGTCATGTGTGATCACCTTTTGTGACCTTCTGACAAAGAAAGTCAATGAGGAAGCCGGATTCATTTAACTAATTTATCAACTGCAGTGTTTTACTTAACAAGTGTGGCAAGAAAAGTCGTAAAATTGGGCAAAACTCACTTAACAAATGTCTCACTTAACAACAGAAATTTTGGCTCAATTGTGGTCATAAGTTGAGGACTATCTGTACGGAGAGAACTGGTAAACACTATTTTGAGCTGTCCTACATTTAAAGCATATCTTGGCCTCAAGCCCAAACCCTTTACAGTATCTGTGTATGGAGATGAAATTCACGCATCACACATGGATGTTTGATAAAGGAAAGACATTTCCACTTGGGGTACTGGAAATGTGCTATATTGTCATCATGAAATAATATTAATAATAAATGGAATGGGTAACAAAATACCACAGCACAGATGCCTATGTTTGGTAACTCCTTCTGGATTTCAAATTGTACCTTTCCCTTTCCCTTTCCACTAGTCAATAAACATTCTTGGGATGTTTTGGGGATTCTCCATTCTTAAACTATTTTTTTTTTTAATTTCTCCAAAACTTGGTGTTCTGTTCAGTATGATGATCTCCCTCCATAACTGATGACATTTTGATTAGATAAAGAAGATTACTTGAAAAATTAAAGGATGAATAGATAGATATGCTATATGCTATAATATGGTATGATATATCCAGAATATACTGTGAAACAACAATTATTATTTAAACTTACAAAGCACTGAAGTCTTTAAAACATGTAAAAATAAAAATAAATAATAGTTATCATGACAAGTTGGACATCTTTCCCCAATTCCAGCTATATGTCACGTTTTTCTCATTCCATGTTTTCAGTTGTTACAGATTTTAATAGTTGTTACTCTGTACTTATATTGAATGGAAAAAGCTCTTTGGATTATACTGTAAATTATTCTTTTTCTGAATTATGTCTGAATACACATAAGCATTGTCCTCTTAATTCTTTTCTGTCTTGGTTAGCAACTTTATGAATGAATGCTTTAATTTATTTCTTTTATAAAGCTTCTGTACCATCATTACTTGAAATTTATGTACCATACCTTCACTATCTTATACATTATTCAGAGGATACTTTGCAGAAAAATAGTTACGGAAAAATAACACTGTACTGTATTATAAAAGTCTGCTTTCTATGCCTCCCATAAATATGTCCTTCCTGTATATCTCCTTTTCTTCTTCCAGCTGAAATATGACTGGCCAAAGCTGCAGGCACATTTTTTTTCCCTGTAGGCACATCAAGGATTCCAAACTGTTATGCTACTTGAATCTTACAAGCATATGAACATCATGGATCTCTTTAAAATTCTTTTGTCTCATTGCATATAACAAAGGGAAAAAAAATTCATTTGAAAAGGAATGTGATAGAATAGATGGCCTAGCTTCAATGCATATTCTTATTTCTCAAAAAGGGAATTTATAGAAAAGCAATACAAAAAATTATTGCAGAGCATTTAAAAAAAAACTCCATTAGAATAATGTTCCTGCCTCTACAGCGGGGAAGCAGGGTTGGAGAAATGATGATGAAATTTTGGAAAAACCATATTTTCATGATGGATAAGCACATGCAGCTAATTTTCACTGAACTAATATCTGCATATTGTTTGATACGGAAATATTTGTATATAAAATCAGGCATGAAGTATCTTCATCAATGAGAGCTGATGATGTACCTTAGCAGCTAAGAGAATAGCTACAAATTATAATTACCAATATTATTTATTATATTTATATCCCATCTTTCTTTGAATAACTGAGTTAAACTTACCTAATGAAAATTTAACCCTAAACCTGCTGTTAGTCTGAAATCTAACTATTACCATTCCTTGTATAAAATGTCTAGTTCAAATTGTAGTTCTGGCAATAAATTCAGTAGATTGTTGGCAACAAAATGAGGTCTTCTTTAGGATATTATAGTACATCTTAATTTTAAAGAATTCTGGCTTATTAGTCACCAAAAATATCTTCCTCAGCTTCATAAAGGGCTGTGAGTCTACTGATACTTTTGACCTTTCTCAGCATAAGATTCATAAGCTATGATCTTCATACCAATGCTGCACAAGCCAGAGAACAAATGTATGGGTTAGCAAGAAAACCTGGTAAGTAGCCATCATGCTGATTTACGAGTAGACTAGAAGTATCTAATGAAGTTTTGGCTTACTGTGATTTCCAAATATGGCTGATGTATATGAACAGCTTTGAATAGTTTACAGCAGCCTTCCACAACACAAAGTGCCCAGTGTAAATGTGGATTTGAATTGAAAACTCAGGGAGTTAAAAATCCACATATTCTGATTGTAGAAGGCTGTTCTACAGGTCTATCTATCTATCTATCTATCTATCTATCTATCTATCTATCTATCTATCTATCTATCTATCTATGTCTGTCTGTCTGTCTGTCTGTCTGTCTGTCTGTCTGTGTGCCTGCCTGCCTGCCTGCCTGCCTGCCTGCCTACTTATCTATCCTTGGGAGCGGTCAGAGGAGGCTGCAGGGATTCTGGGGGAGAGACCAGCCTGGTGCCTCTATCTATCTATCTATCTATCTATCTATCTATCTATCTATCTATCTATCTATCTATCTATCTATCTATCTATCTATCTATCTATCTATCTAGTGCTAGTTATCACTCTGACTGAACTAATTTTGCTGGAGGAAATGTATATTTTGAGTAGGTTTTATTGTAAAATTTATTTTGATGACATAGTGTACATACTTGATTCACATGTACCTATGAATCACTGAGTGAATGTCCACAGATCTTTGTGGGACTGAAGTATCTTCTTCTGTGAGATTTATGCACTGTGCAAAATAACAGTTTTGAAATGGAAATAGCTAAAACAATCATTCAAGTTCAAAAATGAAAACTTCTGTGAAGACACTTTACAAAACAGATGAATGCTTTAGTTATTTGCCTAGAATCTGAAATATAGTATTTGTAACACCCTTTACAGAAATAGTAAAAAAAAAATCCAGAGATTGGAAAACATAGCTTGTTCTAAAAAAAGGAGTAACAGGAGGTGCCAAGGTATTGTTTGCTGTATGCCAGCAGAAAATTCAAGGACTTAAAAACCAGTAGATGGCATAGCAGAATCAAAAGGAATAGATTTGGTGAGGGAACGAAGAAAAGAATAAAGTGCCAATTATTATAAACATTAATCTCATAAGAGAAATACAAGTAACCATTTTAGTCTGGCTATAGGTAGCTATAAAAAGTACTGTGGGCACAGTCTACCTTTACTCCTTCCAGCTTCTGATAATGGTTTTAGAATGAGACAAAATTTCATGCCAGCTTAGCAACCTCATGAACAATGCTGCACTTTGATGATGCTGTACATTGAGAAACAATTTGGACAACAAGTTCTTTCAGCATTGATAAGGATCCACAGAAACTTAAGTAACTTAGGTTCCCCATTGTTTTGTATTAAAGATATGAATGGTTGCTTTGGGTCTTAAGAGATTCAGTTGACGTTTCATGAAAAAACTAAATTTCTTACTCCGTAATCCATACAAATCACTGTCCTCAAAATTTACAAAACAGACGTAGGATGGGTCTCTCCCCTAACTATTGGGAAAGCTGATAGAATTTTGCTAATTCTACAAATGAATTAGGTTTTTTTTTTAACTATTATTTTTTAATAGTTAAAAAAAACCCTAATTCATTTGTCGAATCAAGATTCTGAAGGGGCATTTGGATAATACATCTCTCTCCAGGCAGTTTGAGAAACAATAAAGGATTGTGGCCTTGTACACAAAGATTAGGCACCAGAATAAAATACTATTGGGAAAGAACCATGAAGAATGATCTTTGTGATCACTTCAATATGCTGTGCAGCAAGGCAGAAACAATAGGATCACAACACATGCCCACATGATACAGACCCCAAACAGTTAACCTCCCCTAGGAATGGAGATACTCCAGAAATGCCTCAGATGTGCTGAGTTGGCCAATTTCGAGACACCTTTGTATGTTGGTTGGTGGGCCACTGAGTTGGTACTGAGGTGGGCCTGTTTGGGCACAGATCTCTGGAAGCAGTTCCCTTTAATATAATCAGTGGCAGAAGCATGATTCTCTAAATTTATAAAAGCTAAAGCCACAGGAATAAAAAAGTGCTAACCTCCCTGCTGGTTTTAGGGATATTATTCTTGCCCTGCATGTCTATTAAACTGATTTGTTGGGTTTCCTAGACTAATAGTATACCAGGATAACTCCAATGGGAAAGTAAACAGAGATCTGGTACATCTAAGCTCCTCTTTAATGACTTTTGTTACTTACCGAGGCTCCTTATTCTCAGTCACACTTTTACTAAGACCTGGTTCAGGAGGAACTAAAATAACAAAAACAGAACAAAACTCAAACCCAACCTTATCTGATTAAAAAAAAATCCAATCTACTAAAGAATCTGAAAAAAAATGTTATTTTCATCATCAAATCTCTGAGTAGTTTCAGAACTATTTTTTGTACACAAAATAAATTTACCTCTCCACATGATCAACATTGCCCGCTACACCAAGGCCTCCTATGGTATATATTTTGCCATCATAAACCAAACTGTTGTGTCGACATCGTGGGACTGTCATTCGGGAAACGAGATTCCAGTTATCAAGGAGCGACATGTAGCACCAGACATCAGCTAGCGTGACTCCAGCTTCCATACCACCTGTCCTCAGTAAGGAGAAGGGGAAAAAAGACCACAGTGACTTGATATATATTGCAAGGCAAGTCAACTGCAATACAAGATCTTCCAAATGACACATGACTAATTAAAATAAATCATCGTCGATTGCAAGCATCTGTTCCGATGATGCAGATTGCTGTCACTTATTTATGCATCCCAAAGGTTTTTTTTTTTAAAGGCTGTCATGATGTCAGGCTAGGCAGGACATTTGCATATGTGAGCATAATTAGGCAGCATTCATAAATATCCTACAGGCTATTCAGTTGCATATGCAACTGTATGAAGCAACTAAGCAGCTTACTCAACATTTTCAGATTAGAAATTATCCCTAACACATGGCCTAGGCAATGGATGCTACAACCAGGGGGGCTGTTCTCAGAATTTCTGTGCCATCCATGGATGCAGAACGTAATATAGTAATTAAGGATTTCGAAGAGTCACTACACATTATAGTCTATGGGTATCACTAAAATAGTAATAATGAAAAAAAGTATCAAGATATTCCCAGTGGCATGTGGCAAACAGCTTTTGCAATTGATACTTCTCTCACCTTTTCTCCACCTGCAATCTCTCATACCTTGTACTTCCTTCCTAATTCCCATGCAGTCCCCAAGGTTGACTATGTAAGTTTCCTTCCACAAGTGAATGTTGGCTATAGTATGTTGTGCTTATAGCAATAGCACTTAGACTTATATACCGCTTTCCAGTGCTTTCCAGCCCTCTCTAAGCGATTTACAGAGTCAGCATATTGCCCCCAACAATCTGGGTCCTCATTTTACCCACCTCGGAAGGATGGAAGGCTGAGTCAACCTTGAGCCTGGTGAGATTTGAACTGCCAAATTGCAGGCAGCCAGCAGTCAGCAGAAGTAGCCTGCAGTACTGCACTCTAACCACTGCGCCACCATGAATAATGAAGTAGTTGTGGTGGCATTTTAAAAACTGTGGTATGCATATTTACCTAAATCATTATGTGATATTGTGAATTTACATGTCAGTAATGTTGTAGCATTTCTGTTCCTCCAGTTAAACATGTGAGAGAAGAGCTTGTTCCAGGGGTGAAATTCAGCAGGTTCTGACAGGTTCTGGAGAACCGGTAGCGGAAATTTTGAGTAGTTCGGAGAACCGGCAAACACCACCTATGGCTGGCCCCAGAGTTGGGAGGGAATGGAGATTTTGCAGTATCCTTTCCCTGCCACACCCACAGAACCAGTAGGGAAAAATTTTGAATTTCACCCCTGGCTTGTCCCCTTTCACTAAAAGTAGGAAGAGGTTTCAAGGACAGATTTTTTAAAAAAAAATATGAGTAGGGATTACATGTCTTTTAAGTAAACATGGTCATACAGATCAACAACTTGAGCAAACCGGCTTCAGATACAGAAACATAATCATTTTGATTCAGATCCAGATGCTTCATACTGTGTCACAATTACAAGGAAAAGCTCTTCACAGTTTAATCAAGATCCCTAATATATCTTTTTTGCACATTACACGGGGAAAATGTCCTAGGGAGAAAATCTGAGCTGAAATGAAATGGAAAATGCTCGAAGGAACTCTCTTCTTCCCAGCCAAACGATCATGTACCCATTCTGATTAGTTTGCCATATAAGTTTGCAAAGAATCCACCCTGTTTGTTGCTCACCTGAGAGGTAGACATTGTCTCCAGCGCTCACCACACTAAAGAACTCCCGATCATAGAAGGGCAGGGTGGCCAGTGGATACCATTTGTTGTTCTGAGGATTGAAGCATGTGACTGCTGTCAAAGCCCGTTGATTCATTCCAATCATCTGACGGCCTCCTACTAGGACTATGACTTCTGCTACACCTAGAATGGTAATTGACCCAAACATAGATTACTTTTTATAGATACAAATATATATTATCAGATCATAATCTCTGAAGGATCATAATCTCCAATTTCTTTTACCTTGTTATTCTTTGCATAAGCCTAATTCTTTTCTGCTGTTTCATTAGATTTGATTATATGCTTAGTGTACTCTGAACAGGATAAGCAGAGTAACATGTTTGTGTATGGCCTAAAATATTCCTCTTGCTGCTTAAGCAGCACACAATGCATGGTCTTTTTTCAAGTTTTGGCAAGATAATATATGTAGACTAAATTTGGAGTATATTTCTATCGAGTGGAGACACTTCCTTTTCAGTATACCTTTCCTGCTAATATTTACGTTTATCCTTATTTTCAAAACAACATTAATATTGATCCAATGTCAAAGGGGTCACGCCCTTTAACTCAGGGGTGAAATGCTCCCGGTTTGCTCATGCCTGTCGGTCGCCGTAGAGCCGGTCGCCAAGGTAGTGCGAGGCTCCGCCCACCCACCCGGACGCCACCATTTGGGTTATTTTACCCTCTGTGCATAGCGTTCTGTGCATGCACAGAGGGTAAAAGAACCCAAACGCCGGCGTCCAGGCGGAGCCTCGCGCTACCTTGGCGACTGGCTCTACGGCGACCAACAGGCACAAGCGAACCGGGAGCATTTCACCCCTGCTTTAATTCAAATGAATTAATATTAATCCAGGGGGAAACATTACACTTCACCTGCTAATATGGATTTGAATAATTATTCCTTAAAAGATCTTTGTGTAAAGAACTTATTTGAAGAACTCAAAAATATTTTTCAAAAACTGGAGTTTTATTTAAATGATGGATGTGTATTCTAAAATAATCTATTGAGCATTGCCAGAATGACATCAAATAGGGTGTTTATGTTTCCTTCCCTATGTTTGCTTTGGAAATTTTGACTTAAGCATTTCTTTTCCCCTTGGAGAGAGGAAAATAAACACAACTACTGTACATTTTTAGTTGTCTCATGATAACATAAAAAAGAATAGGAACATTTTCAAATATTTAGCTACCATGAGAGTCAGTTTGGTGTAAGGTACTGGCCTAGAAACAAGGATATTGGGGAGTTCTAGTTTAGGCATGAAAGCTAGCTAGGTGACTTTAGGCCAGTCACTCTCTTTCAGTCCAGCAACCCTTGCTGTGGAGAAATATGAAACAGAAGTATTACATGTATTGCCATTTTGAATTGACCCTCTCTCTCTCTATCAAAAAAAAAAAAAAAAAAAAAAAAAAAAAAAAAAAAAAAAAAAAAAAGGGGGGGGGAGGGACAGAATAAAAATCTAACAATAATTCTCTGCTTTAGAATGAACTATTTATTGCTTTACAGATATACAGAGATAGTATCAACAAGTGACAGATTATAAAACTTGGGAGTAAATTCAGCTGGCACTAAGATGATTGTTTCCAGAACAATGGCAGGAAAACTCATCACCTGTTTAGAACTAATGTGATTATAATAAATAGTCTCAAGAGGACATTGTAGATATTGTGATTTTCACAAAGGATTGAAAAACTCTTAATGAATAGTTACACTAATTGGACTTTGACTTACAGAAATAATCACTCTTCTTATTCTTGGGAAATTACTTTTTCTTAATTAATAATTTTCTGAAAATAGTTTGCATTACCCCTACTATTTTTTTTGTAAACAGATACATTCCAGAAATTGTAAAATTATCAGATACTTTGATAAATTGTTGGTCACCTCCAATTTACAAGAGTAAGAGAAAGGCTGTTCCTGAAAGTATTTCATCTTTCTGATAAATTCTCTAATCAGATAACATTTCTGCAAAATTGCAGCCTGACATACAGTTTTATATACTAATAACTTCTTGGCTTTTTGAATTTTCCTGCTGTCTTGAAGCACCTTTGCAAGGCAATTAGTATGCCTTCCACATGTAAATATGCCTAAATTTTACCTGAGATGTCATGCTATCTTTCAACAGAATGGGTATGTTCAAATGTTTTTAACATTATTATAATAAAAGCAGATCAGGATCTCTTTATATTTCCTAGATAATAAATAAAATCTGGGAACTGAATCTGTGCACTGATTTAGTTACTCATTTACAGTATTGCTCATCTTTCTTTTCATATATGCTCATGTATATACAAGGATATAAAAGGAAATTTAAAAAACCCCTCTTATATTACGTTTTTTAAAGTATCATTATAACTAAGAATGTCAAATAAAATATAAGACTTAGTTGTTTACCAAACAGAGGCACTTTAGTTATGACTTTCCACAGTCTGAAGAGGTCAATTTACGTAAACTATTACATTCAGGACAAAGACATTGCTCAAAATTGAAGACGAAGTAATTATCTATAAAATGGCACCCCATTTTAAAAATGTATAGATCCTCCAACTATACATCCATGCCAAACAATTTTTGCTTAAAGACCCCTACAAATACAGGTAGTCCTTGATTTATAACCATCCGTTTAGTGACTTCGCAGTTAGAACAGTACTGAAAAAAGTGACTTATGACCAGTTCTCACACTTATGACCGTTGCAGCATCCCCATGGTCATGTAATCAAAATTCAGACACGTGGCAACTGGCATGTATTTATGGCAGTTGCACTGTCCCGGAGTCACGTGATCACTATGTGTGACCTTACAAGCCAGCTTCTGACAAGTAAGGTCAATGTGGGAAGTCAGATTTGCTTAACAATCGAATGATTCCCTTAACAACTGCAGTGATTCACTTAACAACTATGATAAGAAAGGTCGTAAAATGGGGCAAAACTCACTCAATAAATGTCTTATTTAGCAACAGAAATGTTTGTCTCAATTGTGATCGAGGGCTACCTGTACTCCTTTCTGTCTCTTCAATGCAAATAGCAAAAAAGGAAGAAAATCATCAGGATGGAAAGAGAGTGAAAGAACAGGATTGCTGGACTGGAAAGGGAAGGGGTTGATAAAGTAAGAGGAAAAGATAAACTGGATTGGTCAGAAGAACTGTCAAGGCTATAGGTTTAAAAGAAGAACTGTCAAGGTTATAGGTTTACAACGGGGCAGGAGAGAGGCTACTGTGATCCCTTCTGTCTCACAATATGAGGACTATGGGTGGAGGAGCCCTCTCCATTCATGGACTCCAATGTACATTTTCCTTTTTGGGGAGTCTTCACTTTTACCAAGGCAGAAATAACTTCTCTCCTTCAGTAGTCTGCCCCTTATTTTATGAAAAAGAGTCATTTCAAAGGAGCGAGTGAGATCCTCTGTAGACTTATCTAGAAGTCACATTATGTTTAATGGCTTTTCTGCTTAATAAATCTGCTTGCAGCCAGCCAGGCATTTCATAAATGATACAAAAGGTGTGTGTGGTTGTGATACCTCAGGGTCATGCATAGATTTAGATATGTTATTGTAAAAACTTAAAAAAAAAACCTATTATTGTCATCATTAAATGGCAAAAATAAAAAAGATTACACTATTTTCTGGAAGGCATTCTAACGTATTCAAGGATATCTGTAATTTTAAAGGTGTTTGGGGAAAAAAGTCAGGTTGGATTAAAGAAATATAAACTACCTACATGCCCAGAATTCTATCGCCTGACTGTGCTAAGCTGTTAAATAAATATGGCCAAACCATGACAGAAAACCATCTGCTAGGGAATTAGCACCTGGTCTGGGATGATGAATGCTCTCTCCCCGGTCCCCCGCTCTCAATAACTTTTGCCACAAGGAGAATCAGTGGGAAAAACCTGAAGGACTGCAGGATGCCCAATTGCCCAGTTCGCAATGCCCAATTGCCCAGTTTGATATCTGACTGTATCTTGGACGCTTTACAGAAAAAGTGAGAGGAAGCCTTTTAATCTTGGTTCTTTACTTGCAAATACCATTAGCCATCTCAGAAATACGATATTTTCAAGGCTCCACCATTACCTGCTGATAACCTGGGCCGGGTTCTTGGAGTTTGCATCTCTTGCCTGGCATGTGGCAACATGTGATAACGTTTTGCTTCGTTCACCAGATCCCGGCAGGCCTCTGAAGATTTTATCAATTCCTCATTGTCAACAACGTTTAGCAGATAACTGGGATGGATGAAGGGCAGACGGACCACTGCCAGCAGCTCAGCAGAATACTGTAAAAAAAAAAAAAGAGACTGTGACTTCTTCATGCAACTGGTTTCTCAACAGCCCTGCCCTCTTTTCTTTTCTTTTCTTTTTATCTATTTGACACAGTGGAACATTTGTATTTGGCCTATTTTCATGATAATAATTCTGTCTAGGCTTTTTTCTTCTTGTTTCCTCTTCTCAAAAAATAGTTACGGCCCTGATGAAGGTAAAACATTTTTCTGGAAAAAAAAAAGTAAGACTTCTTACTCACAGAATGGAAGAAAAAATCAAAAGATGTCAGCTTTTGTTTTATAGCATGTAAACCAACATTTCAAACTTAAAATTGATGGTGGAACCTATGCCAAATAAAAAAAAAGTAAGACTTCTTACTCACAGAATGGAAGAAATAATGTCAAAAGATGTCAGCTTTTGTTTTATAGCATGTAAACCAACATTTCAAACTTAAAATTGATGGTGGAACCTATGCCAAATTTATATATCTTGAACTATTACATTCAGGACAAAGACACTGCTCAGAATTGAAGACGAAGTAATTATCTATAAAATGGCACCCCATTTTAAAAATGTATAGATCCTCCAATTATACATCCTTGAACAGCTGTGATTTTTTGCAAGTTCTTCAGTTAACTTTGAAATTTAGGGCTGGCTGCTTTATTTCAAACTAACAGTTATTCTGGTAGCATTTCAAATGTCAAAAAAGTTCTATGTTTATAGAACATTTAAAGTGAATGTAGTGAATAATAGCAGTAGTTGTGATAAAGCCATAGGCTTTTCTTCACTGACAAAACAAATACGTTCTTTCAGGTTCTGCTAGAAGTCAAACTCAGGGAGCTAATAATCAAATGCATGTGGCATATCTTCATCCTTCTGCATCAATAAAATAAACTTTACGGTGCAAAGGATATTTAAATACCTGAAAACATCTATCATCAGTCAAGGCTTAACAGAAACCAAAAGTGCAAGTGAGAGAAAAAGGAATATTATAAAACAGAGAATTCATGCAATGATTTATTTTTTGCAACTGTTCATTTCTCCTAAATATCACAAACTGCCTCAGACCATAAAAAGCACAACAGATGGAAAATAGGCAAAAAGAGCAGATTTGTAAAAATGGGAAAATTAAGAACAATCAAAGTGAAACACTGGAAAGGGAGATGGAAACATTCTTTAAGAACTTCAAAGCACCTGAGATCTTCAGTCAACTGGGAGTACCGTTATCATTCCGAATACCTTTCTTAGCTAACTTTTCAATCTTGGAGACACTATGTGTTATGGAGAATGAAGACAGCCAGCTAAGAATAGAAGAAAATGAGGATTTGGAAAGAGTGCAAATTATACTCTACTTAATGTTCTAAACACACCTAATTCTAACTTTCTAGAAAGTGGTTATCAATTCAGACCTATTAGAGACTAATGTTTGGTAACTATGTTAGTTATTAGCTGGACATCCCACCAGGACATCAATCACATACAGTATATTGAACACGTTTTATTGGAAACGTTTTTTAGGACACTAAACTCTCTAGAGCTCCCACAATTTGATCAAAAGTGAAGTAAAAAAAAACCCTTCTCGTATAATGGACAGAGGGAAGATAGCTGTTGCCTTTATTTAAAAAAAAAACAACTAGCAGAGATGAAATATTAGGGGACTCATAAGAGACCACTTTTCAATCTTTCGGAGAAAACTACCATCTGTCAGTTCTACATTATTAAAATCCCTAAAAATTACATTTATTTAGGCTCTTATTTGTTTAACCAACAATGGAACTATAAGAACAAAAAGACAGAGAGCTATAGGAAAAGCAAACTTTTATTTGCTGTTTTACCAAATCAGCTGCAGTAACCATCTAAATGTAGAATTAATAAAAATGTTCATCTCTTCAGAGCAGGAAATATCACAGCAAAAAGATCAAATTAATGTTCTGTATGTGTGCATTAGATTATCCTGAATAATCAATAAAGGCTGTGTTTGAATAATATCACATCTTTAGACAATACTTATCCTTCAAATCTTTGACAATTGCAATATTATTGCAAACATATCCAATTTATTTTGACTGGTTATCTAATTGAGAACATAGTACAAAACAATTAAAACATCAAACTTCTGCCTATGACAGCTTATGCCCTTGGCCCAGTTGTTAACGTTAATAACACTAATGTATATTGTTAAAAAACACCAGTGTTGTTACTGGCTTTATTTTCATGCTGTCTTTATTTGTTTCATATTTGTGTTGAATAATATAAAGCTGGTATCAAAATGCTAATGGATATTGTTGAAGAAATGCTCCCGAAGTGTGGCATGACTGGCACATCTCTGATTTCCAAGATGGCAATTTCTTTAGGGGAGAAATTGTCAGTATCTTAAAAAGCAACAAGGATAACACAAGCATTCAGACCGAACTCCAAAAGAGGAAGCTGGTAAGTTGGGAGCCAGCAGTTCCTGGACTAGAGAGATCTGTTATGACAACATAGTTTAGGTGCCTTCAAACTTATCAGGAGAACAGCCAAGTATCTGTTGACAAGGGATGGCAGGAGAAAAAACCTTAGAATCTAAGCCCTGAAGCCCAAACCTATTTAAGGGTCTTGATTTCAATGTGCTGCGTAGAAGAAATCTTCTGAGCGAATATGGCTTTATTCTCGGCTACAATAGAGAGTGAAATCAAGCCAAATCATAGAAAAGCCTTCTGATAAGGATACCTGTTCTGTAAAAAGGGGGTTCAGTGTTAGGAAAACCGAGACTGACAGCCAAGTCTACTCTGAAGCCTGACAAAGCCTGTCAAAAATAACTGACTACAGGGGTGAAATCCAGCAGGTTCTGGAGAACCGGTAGCGGAAATTTTGAGTAGTTTGGAGAACTGGTAGCGGAAATTTTGAGTAGTTCGGAGAACCGGCAAATATCACCTCTGGCTGGCCCCAGAGTGGCGTGGGAGATTTTGCAATATCCTTCCCCCAGGAGTGGGGTGGGAATGGAGGTTTTGCAGTATCCTTCCCATGCCACGCCCACCAAGCCACACCTACCATGCCCACCAAGCCACGCCCACCGAACCGGTAGTAAAAAAATTTGGATTTCACCACTGACTGACTAGTTGTAAAAAAATAATAATAAAAGGAAAAGTCAGGACAGTGTACAACCTCTCCAAAACGCTGCAATGTAATTAAACAACAACAACTCAACAGTTTAATGGAAGATGAGTGAAAATGTGTATCACTGACCAGGAAAGAAAGAAATCCAAAGAATTATTGCAGTGGCTAACAACCAGAGCAAGGGAAATAACTGTCAGAAAAACTCTGTCTGTCTGTCTAGCCATAAAATATAAGTAAACAAATCCATAAAATGTAAGTAATCTTCATTTCATCATGGGTATACCATCCCTCACTATAAAGCTTTTGGGACAGTTCAGTTCTGAATAATTTCTGAAAGTTAACAATGCTATGAGCCTCACTACCACATACAGTTTCTCTTGGGACATATGCAGTGACTGATGGTTGGAGGAAGCAATTCAGGAAGCACATTTGTGCCAAAATATATGGGGTTTTACAAGTAATGACCAGAACTATGAACTCCAGGACAAATTCCCAGTGCAGAACCGCTCCTTAGAGGCAGTGCCATGGTATCCACAGATGTCACTGGAGTTGCTAGAGTATTGGCATCTGGTTGAACATTTTGGATTAGATAAACTAGATATGCTGGACTAGATAAACTTTGGTGTCATCTAGCAGGCTGTCTTAATTTTGAGATATTTTTTAAAAGGGATGGTTCATACTGTAGATGACTGAGTTCACAATTTGTCCTTGGGGAGGTCCTATAGACCACTTCTTTGGAACTGCCTGCAGTATAGATAAATGATACTGCGTGGGATGTATATGAGATGGCAGTTGACTAATAAAAATGCAGGTAGCCTTGACGGTCATCCCACCCAGGTGAACCAGAGAGGAAATGATTAGATCAACTAATTCCAACTTACTCTAGGGCTGCATTAACTAAACCTTGCAAGTGTGAAACTTCCCACTGCCACTTTTAACTGCTTGAACCATTAGGGTGAACCCTTCCTCTTTCTCTGACCATTAAGCCACTGGGGACTCCTACCTTTCTTGTCTGATTGTTTTTAGCCAGCATCAATTCTCCTCGATCCCCAAGGTCGTCTATACATTTCATTACGTTAACTGACAACTGCTTGTTTAATGACGGTTCAAAATTATGATGGCCTCAGAAAAAATGATTTATGATCTATCCTTAAAGTTAGAACTGTTATACTACCTCCATGGCTACCTGACTGCAATTTGGGTGCTTGGCAGCCTGCTTGCATTTATGACAACTCTAACGTCTTGCGGTCACGTCATCACAATTTGTGACTTTCCCAGCTGGTGTCCGACAAGCAAAATCAATTTGGGAAGCCAGATTCACTTAATGGCTGCATGTTTTGGTAAAAATGGTTATAAAATTGGGTCTGGTCACATGATGACTCACTGTACAACTGTACTGACTTATGATGGAAATTCCACTCCCAACTGCGGTCGTAAGTCGAAGAACACTTGGTAGCATACACGTACCCTTATTGAAACCTATTAGATGTGAGACAATGGCTTGAATACCAGTTTCTACTTAATTTATTTTGTAATTCAAGATTTGGAATGTATAGGGATCTTTCAGTGTTTAAATCTTATCCCAAAAAAGTGAGCTATACACCAACTGTGCTAATGACAACCAAGTGAGGCATTCTGAACACTTTTCAGTTATGGTTTTGGAACAACACAATTTGTATGAATTTAGCTTCCATTTATTACTTAACCCACACTATTGCCAATTTCAGAGAGTTATTTAAAGTGACAACCAAGATTTTTCATAAGAGAACAGGGATAGATTTTTTTTTTTAAAAAAGGGGGGTACTGTTGGTAATTCACTCCAAAGCCTTTAGCACCTTCCCTCAATAGGCTTTTTAAAAAAAAAATAGATATTAAAAATCACAGGGAATAGAGCAGACATTTACAGGATTACTTAAGAGTGTTTCTTCAGAGAAGAAGGAAAAGTTCTCTATAAACTTTTTGGATTTATCCTTTGAGACCACAAACCTGCTACTAGATACCATAGTCCTTCAAATTAGAAGAAGATGAGAGACCAAAGAAAATCAATGGGGTCAAAACTCTATGCATCTTCCAGCAAAGGCAGGTTTAGTCACAAACTCTATCTTATAATAGACCAATATTGAGCTAGATAATAGGTCAATCGAAAATGATTTGGGAAAGGTACTTTGGAACGGGCAAGAGTGCTGGCATAGCACTGCTTTAAAACTGTGGGTTTTTTCAGGTTTCCACACAAGAAGATGTGACTGTTTTATCAGGTGACTCTTTAAAATAACTACATCTATAACATGATTCCTTTAATCAGCCACATCTACTTTTTCATGCCACTGTTTTGGAGAAGGATTGCACTTCTTCTCCCACCCATCTGGAAACACTTCTTATGAATTAATATTTTCAAATCTGTTTCCTCAAGGAACACTGGTGCTACTCGACCACAGCTTACTTGACCATCTTGGCTATAAGAGATGAGATACACACTGTGTTTCCTTAAATTTCTTAGTTTTAGTAATGGTTTTTTTTAAAAAAGCAGTACCCTTCCTCCAACTTCTTCTAGACTAGATTGAACAGTACCATCACTAGTCAATCCATGTTGTACAAAGCTCACAAAGAAGGTCCCCTTCTCTTTTGATATCTAACAATGATGGTGTTGCTAGGGAAAACCTAGTAACCTACCAACACCTAATGCAGTAATGAAGTAAATGTTTAATTAAATCACAATTAAAAAAAACCCATTGTCTTCTCATTTTAACAACTGCTCACTGTGAAAAGGAATCAAAACAGGTTGCCCTGCCTCAACAACAAAAAGCTGATATTCTTTTAGCCATTTTCTCAGATGCTGTTTATAATGCCAATTAATCATTACTAGCATTGAGTGATGTAGAATTTCATTAAAACTGCACCAAAATCTTTGAGAATATGTGTTTGTTTGCACACATACACATGAAAACAAGCATACAGAACTAATCTCCCTGTCCCTGGAAAATGAGAGGAACTTTGTTTAAAACAATGTATGTATTATACTGTAACTCTTATAAATTTTCGTATGAGTTCATCAGTAATGGGTTTCACTTACCTTTGCTACCGGTTCAGAGATGTGTGCGTGCATGCGCAGATCGTCCGTGATGACGTCTGGGTGGGTGGGCAGAGCCTCCCGCCGCCGCGGCTACCAGTTCGCCCGAACTGGGGCGAACCGGTAGCAACCCACCACTGGAGTTCATTAATTTTGATACACATTCTAGTAATCAAGGCAGGGGTGGGTTCCTCCCGATTCACCCAAACCGGTAGCGACCCGCTGGTGACGTCATGATGACGTCACCGAACCAGATCGGTCGGTGCCGGTCCGTTGGCGCCACCGTCTTTTTTTCATTTTTTTTCGATCTTTTTTATTTTATTTTTCTTCTGCGCATGCGCAGAAGCCGAGTTTCCGACACTGCGCATGCGTCGCCATTTTGTTTTTGGCGTGTGGGGTTTTTAAAAAATTTTTCGGGGGGTTTTGCACTGTGCATGCGTGCGGGCGCCCACGCGGCGCGGGAGGAAGAGAACCGGCAGCAAGGTAAGTTGGAATCCACCCCTGGTCTGAGAGTGGCTGCACTGCCGGCCAGAGCCTCCCAAAGAGCGCCTCTGCTGATGGGAGGCGGGCCGGCGATGCCCGGGGAGGGCAAGGTTAGCGCGCTCCCAGCCGCGCCCTACGGTGCCTCCGCCGGCCTATGAGACACTTTGGGAGGCGCTGGCCGGCCGGGAGAGAGGGCCTGGCAACCTTTGTAGCCACGCAGCTGCAAAGTTTGCCGGGCCGGCTTCCCTCTCCCTGCCGGCCAGCGCCTCCTGATAAAAATTGCAGGCATGGCGGGGAAGGTGGGGGGCAGCTCGGCAAGCTTTGCAGCCGCGTGTCTACAAAGGTTGCCGGGCCGGCTCCCCCTCTCCCTGCTGGCCAGTGCCTCCTGAAGTGTCTCCTGAGCCGGCGGAGGCACCGCAGGGCGCGGCTGGGAGCGTGCTAACCTTGCCTTCCCCGGGCATTGCCTGCCCGCCTCCCATCAGCAGAAGCGCTCTCTGGGAAGGACGGGAGAGGCCGGCTGCCGGTCCGTGGCCCCCTGGCAGAGCGGCTCCGCATGGCCCAAGCGCCAGACTCCGCCGTTGCCACCGTCCCTGCCCGGCTCACCCCCGGCTGGCTCCCGAGCTAGGAGGCAGCGGCTGGTTCCCCCTGCCCTCCGGATCGCCAGCATGAGCGTGGCTCTCCAGGAGCTCAGCAACAATGTGAGTAGCAACGGCGGCCGCGCATCCACCCGCTTTATGGCCTCTTTATTCTCCCTCGCTCCCAAGGAAAGCCCTCTGGAACGGCAGTAGCAGCACATGTGGCTGCAAGAGGAAGAGAGGCCAGGTGAGACTCAGACGCTTTCCCTGGTCACAGAAGCATCAACCCCTCACTCTCCCCTCTTTGCTAGCAGCCGCCCTGTTTTTCACATGGGATTGCCCAGGAGGGAGGAGGGAGAGGAGAAGGGGGCAGCCGCTAGCAGAGACAAGAGAGGGGTTGATGCTTCTGTCCCCTTCTCCCTCTCCCTCCTGGGCTATCCCGTGTGAAAAATAGGGCGGCTGCTAGCAAAGAGGGGAGAGTGAGGGGTTGATGCTTCTGTGACCAGGGGAGCCGGAAAGCGTCTGGGTCTCACCCGGCCTCTCTTCCTCTTGCAGCCATGTGTGCTGCCGCTGCCGTTCCAGAGGGCTTTCCTTGGGAGCGAGGGGGAATAAAGAGGCCAGCCGGCAGGCCGAAGGTTCACTCGCTTGTTTTGCTCTCCTATCTCCACTCTTGCAAATTTTGCTGACTTTTCTCTTCCCGTCCGATCTTTGAGACTGTGGGCAGGTCGGGGGTGGGGAGGGGAGGGAGCGCGCGGCAGACAACAGCATCAGAACCTTCCCTGACTCTTCCCCGAAGTGCCTTGCAACAGCCGAATCCCCTGGCCCTGCATTAAAGGTGGTTTTCCTCCTCCCTGCTCAAGAAAAGGGTTTTGGCGCAGCATTCTAAATAAAGCAGTATTGTAGATTGTAAGTTTTCTTAATTGGAAAATGCGAGCACATCTTCCATGCTCCCCTATCCCTCTTCCTAAGTTTCAGATTCAGGCTATGGGCTCCTCGATCAAGAGCGGGGCTGAGGAGAAGCCAGCCTTAATTTCAATAGACAAATTGAGGAGGGGAAGGAAAGGAAAGGAAAGGAAAGGAAAGGAAAGGAAAGGAAAGGA
>QLTV01000974.1:2094743-2107962 GCA_003457575.1 Thermophis baileyi | reverse complement strand
ACTTCTGAACAGTCACCTGAATTAGCCTGCAGTACTGCACTCTAACCACTGCGCCACCTCGGCTCTTGCTAAGCAACCGGCCATTAAGCGAGGACCACTTGGATTTGGTTTTCCTTAAGGGTTCAGAGCTGTATGGAATCTGGTTTCCTTTAATCCTTTGGGGGATTGCAAAAGGTCCGGATGCAGGAATCCTCATAGGGGGAACTAGGATCGTGACCACCTAGCCACGCCCACCCAGTCACATGACCATGAAGCCCCGCCCACTGTCACATGACCGTCAAGCCACTCCCACCCATTCATATGACCGCCAAGCCACTCCCACCCGTTCACATGACCGACAAGCCACTCCCACAAATTAAGCCACTCCCACAAAATTAAGCCACGCCCACAGAATGGTAGTAAAAAAATTTGGAACCCACCCCTGAATTAAGGCAATCTATAAGATAATTATGTTCAATTGTGACATCTTTTTACTTTTGTCAACTGAGATTGTGATAATTACCTTATTATCCATTTTCTTTTTACGGACATTAGGAATACATATTATTTAATGCAGCATTTAATGCATATTATTTAATCCAGCATTCCTGCTATTTACTACTATTCCTTCCTTCTCTTTTAAACTCCCCTATTACAATTTACTTTAACCTGTATCCTATTTCTTTATTTTAGAACAACTCATCCAGTTTTGCAGAATTCCAGTAGCATAGAATTTCCAAAATGTCTCAGTATATATAATGCGTGTATACCCCTCCAGAAGTCATAGTATATATTTAATTAGTTACTTACAGTATATGCAAGCAAAGATGGGAAGTTTGGTATATGCAAACTTTAATATTTGTGCTTCCTGTACATCCTGAGTTTCAAAAGAACTAGCCCTCAGCTCCTGAAAAAGTCTGTGTAATTGTTCAGACATAATCTTGTCTCGGAAAATTTAACTATTCACTTGAAAGAAATGAATACCATTTCAGAAGTTCTACAGATAAAGATTTGACAAATCAATCAGCATAGCTCCATTTTAATCAATGTGGAATAATCCTTGTTTTAATTTTTTTACTTAGCCAAAGGTCTTTCTTTAAGAATGCAGTTCAGCCAATAGCAATAACTCTTCAGAATTTTTGACATCTTTCACAAGAAGCCTAACTCTAACCCCTGCTCAATGCAGGATCCTCAATCCAGTAAGTAGGTACATTATTCCTTAAAAATGGCAGCCCAACTCCTTCCTGCTCTACTCTAGAACAACCTTATCATTAACATTCTTATCTAAAGTTCTATCAATGGTTCTATGCTCCTTTTCATTTTACATGACAGTTCTTTAGATATTTGATGACCATTTTCATAGTGCAATACTCTCAAGGTATGGGGAAATGTGAGATACTGTATAACATGGGTTCTAAACTGCAGTCGAGTTCTTCTTTATTATAGGAGGCAATTCAATTCAGATATGACACACAATACTATGGGTAAATGCACAGGGACAAGCACCAATCACCTCCCGCAACATAGACATCATGCTACTGTTATCACCTGTGCTGAGTGGATTACTTAGCCCAGGGGTCTGCAACCTTAAACACTTGGGCCTGTTTCCCACAGAAAACAACACAACGGGAGCCACAAAACCTGGGTGGGCGTGGCCAACTTGATGTAACTCACTCCCACCCAGTCACGACCCCCCCAGCCATGCCTACCCAGGTTTTGTGGCTCCCCGTGTTTTGTTTTCTATGGGAAATAGGTATCTCCCTCTCTCTCCCTCCCTCCCTCTCTCCCCCCCGGCGGGAGACGGCGGATAGTTACTTCTGGTCTCTCTCTCTCTCTCTCTCTCTCTCTCTCTCTCCCTCGTGTGTTGCCAGGAGCGAGTGGGGCAGGGAATGGGCTCCAGGAGGGGAAGGGGACCCAGTCACCCCCATTGTGAAGCACGCTAGCTTTCACTGTGCTGTGCAAGGCGCTGCAAGAACAGTGGGCAGGCCATGGAGGGGGTATTGGGTCTTTCCCCCACCCCACGCCAAAGGAAAGCCAGCTGGGCTTCTCCTTCCCTCCTCTGGGCTTCCCCGCCCCTCCTACCCTTCCCCCTTCCCCCTGCTCCCTTCTCCCCACTCAATCCTACTTTGGGACAGAGAAGCGCATGCTGGAAACGCGTGTTGGGGCGACGTCGGAGCGCGTCTTCTGTCCCTCCGGCGCTCACCTGCAACTCTCTGCGCTCCTCCAGGCCTGGCTTGCTGGGGGGGAGCAGCTCTGATGCCTCTGCTTCCCACCCACCCCCTACGGCCCCAGCCATTGCTGCCTGGGGAAGGAACAGGAAACAGAAAGCGGCATGTTTCAAAGGCAGCGAACAGCGTTCCACTGCGAGAGCCGGGCCAGGCCTCTCTGCCGTCCAACTCGCCAATGGGGCCGCTTTTGCCAGGCCATCTCTCCCCCCCTCCGCTGGGCTGTTGTGCTCGGTGCTCAGTGGGGGAGGGGAGCACTTCCCCATGCTGCCCCCTTCTTTCTCTTGGCCCTGCCGACAAGGGAGGAGGAAGGCCAGGCTTGGGGGATGGCCCCCACCTGGCAAGATCCACCCTGCCATTCTCTCCCAGCCCTCTTTGCTGGCGGCAACAGCAAATGTACCACAATGAAGGTGGAATGCTGTTGCCGCGTAAAGGCAAGTAGAGGGGCGCTTCGCTCCCGCACTAAGGCTCCGGCCATGCCACTGCCGTGACAGGATGATGGCGCTTTCATCCCTCTGCCACGACAGGGTGACAGGGAGCCGCAGCAGAGGGCCCAAAGACCGGCATCCGGCTCCGGAGCTGCAGGTTGCAAACCCCTGACTTAGCCTCATGTTCATCTTGAAACCAAAAACGTTATTTTTAAATGTACTGCTGTCCAAGCACGTCACTCCTTTCTTAATTTTCTATCTTTGATTTATTTTTAACTAAATGCAGAACTGTATTTTTATCATTGTTGAATTTCACCTTATAGGTTTTAGTCAAAAATGCCAGTCTGTCAGGATATTTTTGAACTTGATTCTATTTTCATATCACATCTGCAGACTGGAGAAATATCCTCTGTGATTTCATTCATGTCAATTATAAAAACCATTTCTCACAATTGTCTAGAATGAAGCAAAGCCATTAACGAACACTTGTTGGGGACAATTCTTTAATCAACAATGTGTTCAAAAGGTATTCCCACTTTTGTGAAGAAAAAAAAATGAGTCAATTTTCTTAGGGTGCCTCTAGAGAAAATGCCCGAGGAGTGGGATGTGGATCTAGTTCTCCCAAATTGTATGCACTTTCCATTATATAGTTCTCATTTTCAAATCCTTAAAGCATAGGTCAAAACAGAAAGCATGCAGTTAATTCTACCATTGTTTTATTTGTCTTTAAACTGAGCTCATAACTACAATATGAGCAAAACCCCATTTGTAATAGGAAGACTACAACTCATTTTTTTGGGGGAAAAAGTTGATGTTTTGTAGTCTGTCTGTCAACTTTGAAACGACTTCGGCTGAAGCCATGATTACTTTCACTTTGTTTCTTAGTTGCCACTCGTTGGGGGGAGGGGCAGAGGTGGGCTGCTGCTGGTTCGGACCGGTTCACCCGAACCGGTTGTTCTGATTCTGCGCGGTTAAAGAGAACTGGCAAATCAGACCACCGGCTGGCCCTGCCCCTGCTTGTTTTTTGGGCAATTTTTGGCTGTTTTTCCAGCCACAATCAGCCCAAAAAATGGCCTGAAAACGGCCCAAAAAACAGGCCATTTTTCAGGTCAAAATCGGCCCGAAAAATGGCCTGAAAACGGCCCAAAAAAGCTGGCTGTGAGAGAAAGAGAAGTCTGGTGAGCTGGACCCAGATGTGTCCCGGATCCCATTGTCCCAGAAGCAGCAACCTTGCACTCTTCCCCTCTCTGCTAGCCCCCTTCTTCGCATGGGATTGCCCAGCAACGGAGACGGAGAGGGAGAAAGGAGCGGTGTTTCTGTGTGCTCCCATTTCTGTGTGGCACTCTCCCCTCAATGCTAGCAGCCACCGCTGCCCCCTTCTCCCTCTCCATCTCCGCTGCTGGGCGATCCTGTGCGAAGAAGGGGGCTAGCAGAGAGGGGAGAGTGCGAGGTTGCTGGGCGACTCTCTTCCTCTCACAGCCAGCTTTCCCAGTCTAGCTTAATGCAGTCTCTCTCTCTCTCTCTCTCTCTCTCTCTCTCTCTCTCTCTCTCACACACACACACACACACACACACACAGGTTGGATCTTTCTTTCCTCCCACCTCTGGATTCCCTCCCCAACCCTGCCTGTCCCATACAGGTACCACCCACACAAGTGACATAGAGTTGGCCATGCCCACTCAGTCACATGACCCACCCAGCCACACCCACCCAGCCAGTCATTAGGGCAGAGAACCGGTTGTTAAAAAATTTGGAGCCCACCACTGGGGAGGGGGGGGAGTTAGGATGGACTGGAATGTGGTGCCTTAATACACTAGACAAAACATCGACCAGAAGCAGCGTGAGAACCAAGGTCATGGCAACGAACATCTGCTGAGACCAAGGGGGAAGCTACTACTGGATTGATTGGTTAAGGTGACCTGGGACACCTGAGGGGGATGGGAAGTTTCTATTCTTTTTATTACTCTGAAGCGGGGGAAATACTCAGAGGTAGTTTCACCTTTCTAAGTGCCGATACGATGCACTCAATAAAAGGTCTTTCAAGCCTAAATGGACCTTCCAAGTCGTGATTGAATTGGGTTCATTGCTCGGAACTATGACACTGTCTTGCTAATTAATCAACTTGGAGACCTATTACTAACTTTTTTTTCTAGTTCTGAAGCAGCTTCCTTATACTTATGCTTCCCTTTTTTCAGATAAATCTACATACCCCTCTTCTCTTCCAATCCTTATTTTGTAAATAAAGGGCCTGAAATCAGAATAATATAATATGGCTATTAATAGTGACATCTGAGCTATGGCTCAGTTTCTTAATCATTACGGGCCATTTTCCATTTTTGCAGTACAATATTTTGATGGACTTATTGACAGACAAACCTTAATGCTAAATGGTATGCCCTAATACAAATGTCTCTGTTTTTATGAAGGGGATTTGTGAATCTAATTATTTACCCTAACTGTGCAGGTCAATAAATTATTTTTAAAATAAGGAACCCCAGATCTCCTTCTGTATTGTATCAGAAAATTAAAGTATTGTTTATCTAATTTATTCTGTCATTTTTTAAAAAATGACAGGATCTAAATTGGGGAAAACGGATTTGGTAAAGTTGGTATATTTTAACTTTGTCTATTTTGCCTAGCCAAGAAATCTGATACAATTTTCTTCTGAGTTTTTATTCCCAAAGATTACAGGATTATAACTGGAGTTTTGCACATTTTTTGTTATTTTCTGTTTTTATGATGCTAACACAAAAGTTGTTAGGTTTTCAATTGGTTACTTTAAAACATATCCCTTCTAGGATTTTAAAAATTCTTTCTTTATTTTAGGGATTTCAGCTTCTAAACTGGGTAAGATTAGTAGAGTATCATCAGCATATACATTAATAGTGTGTCTATTTTAACACACCTTTATGTTTTTGTTTAGTTCTAATTATTGTTGCTAAATCTCTACCCTAAACAAAAGAGCACTGGGAATAAAGGGTATCAGAGATTGGTGCCTCTGCTCAATTTAAATTATTTGATTTTATGATCAGTGGTGGGATTCAAATAATTTAACAACCGGTTCTCTGCCCTAATGACTGGCTGGGTGGGCGTGGCCAGGGGGTGACAGCACTCAGCCTCCTGCAGCACTCTGCCAGTCAAAACGGGGTGCGGGGGTTAATTACAAAATGTGGGCTTTGCTTTGTGACATCCAGATCCAGCGAGCAAGGGGTGTGAACTGCACAGAAAATACACTTTTGTTTGGTTATGAAGAAATACCCCCAAAGTCAGATGTAGACTGACTTTTAGCTACACATCTTCCCAGAAAACAGCAAATTTTGAAGCTCCAAGTAAAGAGGATTCATTTTAGGATGAGTAACCACAGTTTGCATGTTGGAGGTTATTAAAGAAATGCTGGGAAACTCTGTATTTTAAAGAACATTTGAGGGAGGGGTGCAGAATAGCTCTTCTCTGCCTGAGGCTGTAGAGACCTGGCACCAATCAAAACACTGTTTGTGAAGCTACTGATCAACACTGACAGGGTAAGCCACTGGTATATGAAAATAAGAGCAAACTCCACTCCCTTCTAGTACTGATGTTACCTAGTTTGGTAATGAAACATCTGCAAGAAAACCATCAAGCTCAGAGAACACCAAGGACCCCACAGTTCAACCCTGAGCTACAAATATTCTCTTCTATCGATAAACACTTTTTGGTTAGAGGGACTCAGAGTCTGCCTTATATGAGATGGCTCTCAGTGGATTTCATTCTAAATTTTGATATGATTTCTGTAAATAAGGAATGTAGAATTATAATGGCTGAGTATTTGATCCTTCATATATCAAAAAAATACAAAGCTAAGGGATAAACAAATAAAAAATTGATTTGAAAAAAGAAAAGGCTCAGGAAAGAAAAAGAGTAAAAGTGTAAGAAAGAAAGAGGAAAAGAAGGAAAACTGAAAAAGAATGACTTTCAACTTTCTTTGGTACAGATATAAGTAAAAAAATATATCAAACTCTTACTCTAACTTTTCTCTACATTATTTCCATAATCCCATATCTAATCATCAAGCCCAGATCAACTTTTAATTTCAGTTTCTCACAAAAAGTCCAGTAATGGTTCATATCGCTTTAATCACTATTTGTCAAGGAAACCACAACTGATTTATTTAATTGCACCAAACGCTAAATAAAACAGGAATGTAAAATCCTAAACTCTAGTGTAGACCCATACTTCTCAACTTTGGCAACTTTAAGGTGCACGGACTTCAATTCCCAAAATTCCCCAGGCAGCATGAAGTTCGCCTATCTTAAACTTGCCAAGACTGAAAAAAGCTGATCTACAGATAGGGATTTTTCCATTCCTCTTTTACTGGTTCTTACTCACTTATGAGCAATCAATGCAAAATCCTCACTTCCACCCCATTCTAGAGCCATCATAATGCAAAATCCTCACTTCCACCCCATTCCAGAGCAACCACAATTCCCTGACTAACCTGCTTTCCATCTCCGTTCTCCTGAGTGCAGGGCAACAAAAGAAGACCATGTGACTACCAGTTTTTAAAAAGTTCAGTCAGACCTTCCAACTTCTCGGGGGAAAAAGATCTCGCGAAGTTGGAAGTTCTGACTAAACTTTTTTTAAACTGGTAGTCACATGGCCTTGTTTTGTTGCCCTGCACACAGGAGAATGGAGCTGGAAAGCAGGTTAGTGAGGGAATTGTGGTTGCTGCAGAATTTTGCAGGAGGCCATCCAGGCCAAAAACGGGTTGCAGGTGGGGCCAGCCTCCCAGATGATTGGTGCGGCCGGTCCATTTACCGCCTCCCAGCTGATCAGTGCGGCTCCCAGTCACGCCCCTGCAGCCTCCCCATCCTGAATGGCATCCCCGGTGGGCGGGGCGGGGCCAGCCAGTGGTGGGATCAACCGGTTCACTGAACTACACAAAAAATTAACAACCAGTTTGGCTGAACCGGTGCGAACCGGCTGAATCCCTTTTAATTAAAGCAGTAGGTTGAGAATAATTTGAGAATAGAGCCAGTTTATTGTAGTGGTTCAGACACCAGGCTAGAAACCAGGAGAGGTGAGTTCTAATCCTGTTTGAAGCACAAAGTCAGATAGGACTTTGACCCAGTCACCCTCTCTGAGCCCTAGGGAGCAGGCAATCTCTTCCTAGGGATATTTATTGGGGATTTCTGAACATTGGAGCCTATTGACTGGCAAAGAATGTGTATCCACAGCAATACCAAATCAAAGTCTTTATAAATATCAAATGCTAATAGTCACTCAAACTTTAGTATTATTGAAATGATGAATAAATTCAAAATTCTCTTAACTGAGACCGATTTTTAGGGCAGGAGGAATGAAATTAGCCTAAATTGGAATAAGAAATCTAGAAAAAATATTTTAAGTTTTCTGACAAATAGTAAAAATAGTTTACCATTTTAGTTAAGACAAGATATTGTTCTACGTAGTTCTGGAAGTTATTTTTAATGTTACTGAATAGTAACTACAGCTCTACTTTTTTCATGTTTATGGGATTATTACTCTGCCTCAAGCAAGCTTAAGCAGTTTGAAGAAATGTGGAACTATGATTTCTAGAACTGTTTATAAAACTTACTCTGAAATCTATCCTGACCTTGCGTTTTGCCATTCTCCAATTCTGCAATAACTTTTGTAATTTGTCCCTCGAGTCCTTTCGTGATGATGTTTGCGACCATAATTTTGCTTTGGTATCAGAGGAAAGATGAATCATGGTGACTTATAAAGCTCCAGGAAGATAAACCATAGAACAACCTCTTCTCTTTAACTATGTAACTATACTCTTTAAATTGTTGTGAATCCTTCTAGTCTGTCACATTGTCATCTTATTCTGATGAGCTGTCAGTGCAAGTAGCAATTTTATCTCTGCTTGACTTCCTTTGTCTACTATACTATTTCGACCTGCTGGGGGATCCAATTTATCTTTTTGACGCAAAGAGTCTTTGCAGTTGGCAATCCCTCAGAACTCCAGGTGAAGTTTCTTCAGGATCTCTGATGCTCCCATGTAATCTGATGCAAAGAAGAGTCTGCCTTTCATATTAATTAGGACTTTGAATGGAAAAACCTCATTAATACATGTTTTGCATAATTAGTGAATAGCAATAGCAATAGCACTTAGACCTATATACCGCTTCATAGTGCTTTACAGCCCTCTCTAAGCGGTTTACAGAGTCAGCATATTGCCCCCAACAATCTGGGTCCTCATTTTACCCACCTCGGAAGGATGGAAGGCTGAGTCAACCTTGAGCCGGTGAGATTTGAACTGCAGCTAGCAGTCAGCTGAAGTAGCCTGCAGTGCTGCATTCTAACCACTGCGCCACCTCGGCTCTTCTCACCTTCTGTTGAAGTAACCAAATTTAAAATTTGAAAGTGTTTGATTTGTTCCTTGAATTTAAGAATTCATTAAATTGAAATGGTGAATGTGCACAAGATTATCTTCCATTTGGAAGCTATTTTCTTGACACTTGGTATCTTCCTTGAGCATCATTTTCTGAGACAGTATTATGCATTTTTGATACACAAGAACAAAGGTACAGCTGGCATCCTCTATCTTTCTAGTTTTCAATCCTGATTTGGGACACTGCTAAAATATAAGCCTGATGCGTGATTTGTATTTGCCAAATTTAACATCTGTGCAACTTTTGAAGAAAGGTATGTGATTCTTTCTCTATGGGTTGGTCTGGACCTTTGCTTAGGCTAAGGGTCTTAAGTCTTGGGCCAAGATGGTGGCTTGATTTCGCATCAGCATCTTCCTTCTTCACTTTTTAGTACTTCTTTTTTACCATCACATATATTTCTTTAAAGCACACAAGCTAAGGTTTTAGATTTGAGAATGCGTTGTGACGTTTTTTCTCTGTTATTTTATCTTCCTTGTTTATAGAGTTGTTATATATTTGGCTAATAAATATCTTGCTGAAGAAGAGAGTTATTTCAAATGCACCAGTCTTCTTTGGCTGTTCACACTTGTCATCCCCCTTCTCCTTTTCTGCATTTTCTAACTGATATAAAGAAGAAGCAGCCATTGTGTAATTTTTCTTCTTCTCTTCCTGGTTTATTGGACTGGGAATATTTTGGACTTCTTTCTAGTCTACTAATCCATTTTGAGCTCATGCTTTCTCTTCATTTTTCCTTCTCTTCACTTTTAGATTTCAAAATTGAAATTTTCTAATCTTTAGCTCTTTAGTTCTGTTCAAGCCCTCCTTCCCCCCTCCCAATCCTTTATCAAGGTACATTTTGGTCCCAGTTTTATTTAAAAAGGAAATCTTTGCTTCATGAAATTACCTATGGGTTAAATATTACAAGGGAAAGTTATTACTTTTTTGACAATTCCAGCTGCAGTGCCTAGAAAGGTCAAACATTTCCCAGTCGTCTTAAATATCATCTCTTTTTCTATAGTTACCATTATTTCATATAAAATTACATTTGCATGGTATTGAAATAAGTAAATGTTATCCAAAAGGTAAAGATACCCTCAAGTTGAGCTTGGCTCCAGGAGATTACATGAACACATCTAAGTAAATTTCTTTGCAATAATACAAAAGTGGCAATGCCTTCTTCAGGGATGTTTTTCAATTTCTCAGTCCAGCTACAGTTGGGAATTCTCTGATGGTCTCTCTTTCAAGTATTAACCAAACTCACTCTTGCTTAGCTTCCATGTTTGGCCAAATACTGTCCCTGATAAATGTTAACTATCTTATGGAGAAAAATAATATTATAAAAATGAATATTACTTCAAGACTCATATATATTTACTTAGAGGCACTCAATGCTATTACTTTGAAATTAGCATTAAAGGAGACTGATAAGATAATAAGAATTTTTTTTATGGAAAAGACAAACCCCTAGATTATCTTTATCTAAGTGATGGTTATCATATGGTGAAAAGGGCTTTAAAGTTTCTGATTTTAAGTTTCTTGCTGGTCATATATTTTGACTTTAATTTCTCTAAAGAGAACATAAATGAACGAAACTACTATGGGCTTCATTGGAAAATGATTATTTGATCTCTCTAATATTGTGGCAGAAACTTAACTCTATTTCTAGCAAGAAATTGACTGTATTTTCTATTTAGAAATTTGCAAAGCCTATTCAGAAAATGTTGGGAGAGAAGCATAATTTCGATCTTTTCCTAATTATACTTTTTAAGACAATCCATGAAAATTTAAGGTATTTTAAAAAATTGTGCTGGAAATGTAAAATTGTTGTAAAGCTGCACGTTGATTGTAGCCTTGCTTTCTTGCCTATTATTTTCACTGCAGGCACATAGGTATTGAGAGCCAGTTTGGTATAGTAGTTAAGGCATCAGGCTGGAAACTGCGAGACCATGAGTTCGAGTCCTACCTTAGCCACAAAGCCAGCGGAGTGACCAGCGGTCAGACATTTTCTGTCAGCTCTAGGAAGGAGGTAATGGCAAACCACTTCTGAAAAACCTTGCCAGGAAAACTGTAAGGGCTTGCACAGGCAGGCTCCAGGAATTGGACATGTCTGAATGGGGGGGGACCCATATATTTTGGGCTTGTCATGGACTCACTGCAGACAATCCATAACAATGAATCTGGCCTTGGAAAATACAAAGTTGGTCTAGGCCAGGGGTGTCAAACTCAATTTCATTGAGGGACACATCAGGGCTGTGGTTGACCTCGGAGGGGAGGCTGGCCAACTGGATGGGCATGGCCAGCTTGACGCCCTCCCCAAACTGCTGGCATGTTTCCTCTTTTCATTGGGTAGACCGGGTTGAAGCCACGCTGGCCCAATGTTTCCTCTTCGCACTGGGGACACCAGGCTGAAGTGACGCGGGCCGGCCCCTTACATTTTCCAGGATGGCCCTGCAGGCCGGATCCGACCACATCGCGGGCCGAATTGGCCCGGGGGCCTTGAGTTTGACACCCCTGGTCTAGGCTATTTTCCCTGATCTGAGAATTCTCCAGATTTGTTGGAATTACAATCTCAGAGTTTCCAGCCAGTAGTAAACTGGCTTTAACTGCAGTTCCCCAAAATCTGCAGAACATCAGATTAAGGAAGGATGATCTAAGCACCGGTTGCTTCCTTGGGATCTTCTTTCAATCAGCTTGTTGGGGCCACAGCTTAGAAGCTTCTTGTTATGATTTTTAATCAGGTACTAAATGTTGACTGGAGTCCTTATTTCAGTGAATCCAATCATTGCTATATATTTATTAGGATAGGCCAAATTGAACACCTGTTTTCATTTATCTAGGCATCCTCACGTTTATACATATTTATGTATAAACTGCATTGTTAAGCAATTCTTCACATTTTGACAGCTATGTAACATCCTTGCATTTATGAGCCGTGGTGGCACAGTGGTTAGAATGCAGTATCGCAGGCTAATTCTGTTGACTACCAGCAGTTTGATTCTCACCAGCTCAAGATTGACTCAGCCTTCCATCCTTCTGAGGTTGGTAAAATGAGGACCCAGATTGTTGGGGGCAATATGCTGACTCTGTAAACCACTTAGAGAGGGCTGTAAAGCACTATGAAGTGGTATATAATATAAGTCTATACCTTATGCTATAAGTGCTATTGCTATGACCTTCAGATGTTTGTAAGGCAAAGGAAAGGTGAGGATAGTAAGCACAGTTGCAGTTTCACTTAGTGTCCACTATGTTTAATGACTAAGTTGCTGGTGCCAATTGTGGTTGCTAAATGAGGACTACCTGTACTGGCCTCCAGAGAAACTTGTCAAAATATAGGAATTACCACATATGAATAATAGTATGAAACTTTATAATGAGATTTAAACAGTTGGCATCAAGTTTATTAGTGGCTATTTTAGGTATAGCTACCATATTTTCCTATAATGAAGTTATAGTTTGACATCTTCAAAGCTACTCAGCTGATTCAAAGTGTTACTTATATAAGAATTAATCTCCTGCAATTCAGTCCTCCAGATTCTGCTCCCCATATATTTCTGGAGCTAGCCCGATGAGCAAAAAATTCTATTCATATTGTATCATTATACAAAAATGAAGCATTAAATTAACTGCACTGAAGTTTCTCAAGTTGAAAGAGCATAAAAAAAGAAGAACCTTTTTGGTTTACCTTTCTTATGCATCTATTTTAAGATTAAATTCTCCTGTGTTGCTGTGTTAAAAGGAGAGAACTGACAAAAGGCAAAACTACTTGTACAGGTTAGTCCTGAATAATCGATCAATTTAACTGAAATAACTCAGCAACTTTGTTTGCCTGCCTGCTGGGAGGCTATCATCTCACATTTTATATAAGCGTGTGCACACACATGTAATATATACATACGCACACATATACAGTACATATATAACTATATCATATATATGGGTTCTAATCCCATAAGGGTGTGGCTAGCTGATGAGAGCTAAATAGCTTGAAATAGATCTATACTAGTCTCCCTTTATTTATGTAAAAATATAACATATATATATATATATATATATATATATGTATATATAACTATATCATATATATATATATATATATATATATATATATAGATATAGATATAGATATAGATATAGATATAGATATAGATATAGATATAGATATAGATATAGATATAGATATAGATATAGATATAG
>QLTV01000974.1:2062539-2075904 GCA_003457575.1 Thermophis baileyi | reverse complement strand
CATGGATATAGCTGCTGCAAAATGCTAAAGTTGGGTTATACCTGAAAGACAAAACAAAACAAAAAGCATTTGGTAATATCGAGAAAAGGGGAGGAAAGTCTGTTAGCATAGGAAAGCAAATGCCTTTTAAATGGTTAGAGCCATCAGCACCTTCTCACAGAAACCTTAATTGGTTTTACTGTGGGTTCAAGTCCGGGTACTCTGCCATTGAAACCTGTGTCGGAATTAACACCAACATTTGTATCAGCTTTCAGCAGCTCTCAAGTCTCCCCAATGATTACAACATTATTTATTTTATTATCCCACCTTTACTATTTTTATAAATAACTCAAGACGGCGAACATACCTAATATTCCTTCCTCCTCCTATTTTCTCCCACAACAACAACCCTGTGAGGCGAATTGGTGTGTGAGAGAGAATGGCTGGCCCAAAGTCACCCAGCTGGCTTCCATGCCTAAGGCAGGACTAGAACTCGTAGTCGGTTGGTGTTTAGCCTGGTGCCCTTAACCACTAGATCTAGCACATTACTATGATTCCTATTTAAGACAACTCTGCTCTGATGCTACCAAAAGTTTTAATACCTCAACTTGAGAATATAGTGTATGCCTCAGCAATTTTGTTATCTTTACAATATGGTTGCAGTTTACCTGGATAAAAGGTAAATGCTGAAATACTGTAAGTTTTATACAGAAAACAAAATAGAGAATGGTACACCTGGGCACTGCACGTAGTTCACAACTGGCTTAAATTACTCAATTATTTTGTTGTTTCAGTTTGTATGAAAGTCTCTTTCATCTTCCTATGTGTCTTTTTCTCACTGGTACCACATTGTTATTGATGAGGATGTGCTTACTCATTCCATCATCCATTGCATCTATGCTGATGAAAACAGCAACAAGTACAAGTAGTTAAGTCTGTTAAGGTAAGCCAGCATTTTTCCTACTTGCTTAATGGGAAAATCATAGATGGGAAAAAACTCACTTTTTGCAAAAGCCAGAGAAAGCGCAAGGTAGAATGTGAATCTGGGCGAGAGTATTTCTGTCCATGCTTTTGTCACAAGTTGCTAACATTTATATATGTTAATTGTATCAATAGTTCTGCAAGTGATTAATCATACTCAGTTCTCCCTGGAGACAAAAGAAGGTAAATGTATCCAGAAACCTGTGAATAGCTTTAACCACTATTAGATTTTTTTTTTTTTAAAAACCAATATTTGAGACAACTCCAGATTGTTATTTCTCTCTGGAATAATTTTGTGATGATGTCTTCTCTTCATAATATACCAAGCAATAAATGGCTGTTCCAATTGATTAAGCACCAAAACAAAGCTAAGGTGTTTAATCAATCACAAAAGCTGCTCATGGAGAGCATAATACCCAGCAGAGATTTATTGATCTAACATGACTTGCCAGAAATGGAAAAGAAAATTATATCCTTTTCTTCTTCTGGTGACAGCTTAATATTGGCAAGATGAGGTAACAGAACTGCTGTGTGGCACACAGATCAGGGTATATTGCATGACAAGAAAGTTCTTGACCCAATCAACAAAACAAATTACATTAAAACAAATACATTCAAAAAGCAAGCAAACACATAGAGAACAAATATGGCTTCCATGAAGATGGACAGCCTTGAACAAAATTAAACAAGAGGATAGATGGATTTCGATCATGGTTTCTATGAGATAAGCAAAAGGATATAAACCCACCCAAACAATGGACTGTGTAGATTAACTTCTATAACTAGACAAACACCATCTCCCAATCCCACTAAAACATATCAATAAAGGAAGGTATTTGTAGAAATGAGGGGTCCTTGGTACTCTCTGAGTTTGGCTGTTTTCTTGATGATGTTTCAGTACCTAAACTAGGTAACACTGTGAGCACACAGTGCTCACTCAACAACTTCAGCACTGATGAGGTTACCTAATTTGAGTAATGAAACATCTGTGACAAAACAACCAAGCTCAGAAATCACCAAGGACCCCCACTAAAACTTATCTGGTAAACTGCAACAAGCAAGGACTGATTAATTAGGACCAGCGGCTGTTCCCTCTCTCATGCCAAGGCAAGAGATCTGTTCTTCCAAGGCTGTTCATATTATTTTGGGAACAAAGGCAAAAAAGCAAAAACAAAACCCTCACAAGGGTTTCCCTTTTCCGTCCACTGCACAAGAAGCTGCTTCACTCTGCTTAATGGAAGGATCTATCCTGAAAGTAAAAAAATGAGGACAAAATAAACATCGGATACAATAGGGGCATTGAAATGGCCTCCGACTACCTCAGATAGGTGTGAGATCTTGCTGGACAGCTCAGGAAGCTCTGAATCCCTCCTTTGGGTGAATTGCGGCAAATATACAAATTTTCATGATCTGTATTGCATTTACTGTAATTGTTGTAGGCTCTTCCAACAGTTCCCTAGCTCACTTTAGTGCATATAATGGGTAGCAATCTATGGAATTGTTTTTCACTAAATAACACACTGGGTGCAAGAAGTATATATATTTTTTCCCTTAACGTTGAAAACATCACTTTCTGGCTACAATTTTTGGCCAGCTTTTGCCTAAATACTTTCTCTCTCAAATATATATAACCAAACAGTCTGTGGTAGGAACAAACAAAGATGACATTTCTTATTGCTTAAGAGGGCTGTCCCTATAAAACAGGGATCTCCAAACTTGGCAACTTTAAGACTTGCGGACTTCAATGCCCAAAATTCCCCAGCTGGGTTGGCAAGTCTTAAAGTTTATTTATTTTATTTGTTTGTCAAACATGTACAAGATAGCAGGTATAGGTATAAACATAAACATAATCAAAGTGAATACAGATAGATGAGGACAATAAAAAGTTGCCAAGTTTGGAGACCCTTGCTATAAAACAAGAATGTGCAATGTATTTCAGACTGAAGTCTGCACCTGAGTAGCATACCAAGACCCATGTTGCTTACAGTAGGAGCTGACAAAGGCAGGACACCTTTATGAAGCTAGGGAAGAAAATAAACATATAACATTGTTTCATTTTATTCAAATTAAATACAATAGAAGAGAAGTTATGTAGCTCAGGGTGGAATTATGGAGTCCCCAGTACCCTCAGAGAGCACCGCTGATCCCACAATTAAATGCAGTTAATATAATTGTTCCCCATGTTCTTTAATGATGCTCTCCTTCTGCCAAATTAAAATTACAGTTTGGCGACAAATTCTGGTGGGAAAGGGACTAGGATTAGGGTTATAGCTGTCTTTCCTTGACTCTCTGTGATTGCCTGAGACTGCAGCAGGAAAACACTGCTGAAACCACAAAAGGCTGCAGTTGTTGAGAATATAGTTAGTCCTCGACTTACAACAGTTCATTTAGTGACCATTCAAAGTTACAACATCACTGAAAAAAGTGATTTATGACAATTTTTCACACTTATGACCACTGCACCAGCCCCATGGTCACGTGATAAAAATTCAGATGCTTGGCAACTGACTCATATTTATGATGGTTGCAGTGTCCTGGGGGTCATGTGATCAATCACATTTTGTGACCTTCTGACAAGCAATGTCAATGGGGAAACCAGATTCACTTAACAACTGTGTCACCAACTTAACAGCTGCAGTGATTCACTTAACAAATGTGGCAAGAAAAGTCGTAAAATGGGACAAAACTCACTTAACAAATGTTTCACTTAGCAACAGAAATTTTGGGCTCAATTGTGGTTGTAAGTTGAGGATTACCTGTAATCATATTTAAAGAGGGGAAAGTTGCATTAGCAATTAAGTATTTCTGTGGAAAGGAGTAGATTAGGTTATGCACTGTCAAAATTTAGGGGTGTATATCAGAGGTGGGTTCCTCCTGGTTCGGACCCATTCTCCCGAACCGGTAGGGACCCACTGGTGATGTCACGATGACGTCACCGATCCGGTTCGGTCGGTGCCGGTCCGTGGGCGCCGCCATATTTTTTTTGAATTTTTTTTTGAATTTTTTTTCTTCTGCGCATGCGCAGAAGCCGAGTTTCCGGCACTGCGCATGCGTCGCCATCTTGTTTTCGGCATTTTTTTATTTTTTATTATTTTTTTAAAAAAAATTGGACTGCGCATGTGCGCATCCATGCGGCGCGCGCACGCCTACGTGGCGCGAGAGGAAGCGAACCGGCAGCGAGGTAAGTTAGAACCCACCCCTGGTGTATATAGTAAATTGGAAAACCCCCAAAAAGGGAGAAGGGAATTAAAACTTTCAGGTAGTGCATATGATACAACACCTGAAATGCTATATGTAGTACAAAGTGTCAAAATGTGCATTTGTACAATTTTATGTATTACTGGAGTTGGCTGCAACACATTTTAGAAATCAGTAAATACTTAAATTGTATGGTGTATTAGTTTTTTTCCCCTTCTCTCTGAAAGTTTAAATAGAATGATGTCATTTATTGGCCCAGTAATCACTGCTCACATTATAAAGGTCAAACATTTCACACTGTGGCAGGAAATCAATAACTTCCCCCAACAATTCAAGGGGGGATTATTTTTTTTGCTTCCAAAGAATAATGTCTAATAATTAATGATTTTTGTCCTTTTTTTATCAGCCTGGCATTGGAGAATGGATGCACTGAATACCGTATTTTTTTGAGTATAAGATGCTCCGGAGTATAAGACGCACATTAGTTTTTGGGGAGGAAAACAATAAAAAAAAAATTCTGCCTCTGCCTACCAGCATCCATCGGTATTCATCTGGCTAACGTCCTTGCAGCAAACAGCAAACAGCCTGGTCAGCTTCAGCATGTTATCGCAGCCTGATTTACCACGAACAGCTGATTGGCGGTTGGATCGGCATCCCGGAATACCGCCAATTAGCTGTTCCAGGCTGCGGGGATCGCCAGAGCCCATCGCCGCCTCCGCACGTTGCATTTTTGGCCTCTGCGCGTTGCGTTTTCGGCCTCCGCACGCTCCGTTTTAGACCCATTCCAGGCTGCCAGGATTGCCACAGCACATTGCCACCGATCGCTGCCTCCGCACATTGCGTTTTCGGCTTCCACGCGTTGCATTTTCGGCCTCCGCGTGTTGCGTTTTCGGCCTCCGCATGCCCCATTTTTTGCCTCCGTGCATTGCATTTTTGGCCAGTTCCAGGCGGCGGGCATCGCCGCTGCTCCCCGCTGCCTGGAACAGGCCGAAAATGCGACGCACGGAGGCAAAAAATGGGGCGTGCGGAGGCCGAAAACATGATGCGCGGAGGCCAAAAATGCGATGTGTGGAGGTGGCGATCGGTGGCGATGTGCTGTGGTGATCCCCGCAGCCTGGAACGGGTCTAAAATGGGGCATGCAGAGGCCGAAAATGCGACGCGCGGAGGCAAAAAATGGCCAAAGGGAGGGGGCTGGCGGGTAGGCAGGGCTTTGGCAACATTCGGTGTATAAGACACACCACAATTTTCACTCACTTTTAAGTGGGGGGGGGGAGAGAGTATGTCTTATACTCCGAAAAGTACGGGTAGTTGCTCAGGCCTTATAAAGATATTAGGAAGTCAATCAGAATTGCACTCAAGGTATATCAGGGGCCAACCAATTTGCTCAAGTTAGTATTAAATGAGGAAGTGAGCTTTTTAGCACCTAACTTTTATGAAGTTTATCAGTGAATTATTCCAGAATTAGGACATATGGAGCCTATAAGGACTACACCAGCAAGAATCAAACTCTTCTGTATTCTTGCTATAGAACATTGTATAAAAATAATAGGGAGATATATCACCGCCCCTCCCCCCACATGTATATATGTATCATACTCCTTACCTACTGGACTTCTATTACTTAAAGACCTATCTATCCCTAGGATTATGAAGCAAGTATTTGACCTTGGGAGAACGTACAGGTGCTATCAAGGGTTGTACACAGAACTACTGGTATAACCATGTCTCTACACTCTGTCAAGTACTGTTTTGGCTCTGAATTCAAATGTTGCATAGCTACTGTATATTACCCACTTATTTTGTAGTGTAAACATGGGGTGATTAATGAACTTAATCTATGAAATTAAGAAGTTTTTTTAAAAGTATTTTTTTTACATGATTTGAAGATGAAAGGAGAAAAATATTACAATCTAAGAAAGTATGTTTCCAAATAATCTTAATTTTTAAACTGCTTTTGTTATTCAGGCATACATTCCTCCTCATCCTTTATGACCACCACAAATGGTCTATTTCTACACAGTGTGCACATGCGCACACCGTCTCATCAAAACATTTCACTGAAATTGCTTAGTTAAGGCGTTATTTTATGGTATTATGGCGTAATGTTCCTTCAAACTCAAAGCTGCTTTCAGAAATTTTAGTTTATGGACAGGATTTGTACACAGCCTCCATCTACCCCCACAGGGCTAAGCTTCATAGATCTCATTACACCTGCTAACCATATTTATTTTGGCTGATTAACCATCTGATTGTATTTTGAAGGCTGGCAATATTCTTTTTTCAAATTCACATTACATATGGAAAGCTATCTATACATATTATGGACAGCTGTCTGCTCTCTAGTTACTTGCCTGAGTTACATTAACAAGTCAAAACAAACTCAGGTTGTTAAAAAATGAAGCCATATGCCAGAAGAAGTGGTGTGACTACAGTAATGTGAGATACATAATTCAGAACAATTGTTTCAGCTTTTTTCTATCTGAGGAACGTAACAGCGTTCCCTACAGAGGCTGTTTCAAAATTGTTAAAATTATTGTTTTGTTGCTAGCAAATTCTTTTCACTGAAAGATCCATGAAGTTTTGTCTGTCTTGGAAATTATTAGCTGCAGTCCTGTTATCTATTAAAATCTGTTTACAGTGGGTGAGAACACTATTTTAAATACCCCAAACCTGTTTTATTTCAAGTTGGTCAACTAGCCAGCTCTGATTAGAATTAAGCACTGAACCGTATCAATTTTAATAGGACTGAAATAGTAAAAATACTTCTGAAATTGGTTTGATTGGTCTGGCATTTACATCAGACAAACTATATTCATAAAAAGTTGAGGATAATTAAAAGAATTTGGGTTGGGTTATTTACTATTACTTTTTAAAGACAATAGTTCCAATTCTATGCTTCTGTAGTTGGCTTCAAACACTGCCAGAAGCCATTGTTTGTTTAACTACAGTAAATGATTGTGGCTCACTGGAGACTTTTAAAAAGAGACTGGACAGCCACTTGTCCGGAATAGTATAGGATCTCCTGCTTGAGCAGGGGGTTGGACTACAAGACCTCCAAGGTCCCTTCCAACGCTGTTATTCTGGGTAGGTTCGTATAACATGCTAAATCAGAATTAAGTAAGCACATAATGGTTCAGTGCACTGTGAAAGCTCAATCCGTCTCTTTTTAGTATCACAGGACTCTACATTGTTTACTGTTGTGGAAAAATCAAAGTCTTATCATTAAAAAAATTATCTTACACAAAAGTTAGTATCCACACAGCAATTTCCCTTAAGTTTTCTATTTTTGGGCTGCCAAAGAACCCATTTTTCACAACTACCAAAAATGTCTCTGCTTAACTGCTGGTGGAAATAAATCCCATAATTTAGGATTATAGCAAGTGAGCTAATCAGAAATGTTTTTGGATTTCTACCAGGTAGTAAAATATTCTGATTTTAGCACAAAAATCACCCATCCAAGCTTTGATGGTATTCGCTATTACTTCCGAGTCAAAGGCCTCTGCATAAGACTCTTGCTAATTCCATTGCTTTCGCTGCGAGTGCCATTAACAGGCTCCATTTTGTTCTCGAAATATGCCTGATGGTTATGATATACCTATTATAATTTTCTGTTATATTTATTCAATTACATGGTATCGAAGAATATCTGTCCTTTCAGTATTTATGACTGTTTTATAATAGTTTCAGAAACTTATCTTGTAAACTTTACACATCTTTTTAGTTATTTTCAATTCTGCAGATGGATGCATTTACTGCCTCAGGATATGAGGATTTACCAGATCTATTTCAGCTTACTGGAAGGATGAATCTTTTGGCCTATGTTTACATTTGCTCGGTTTTGAGAAAATATCTTTCATTGGTGCAAATCCATGGATCTAACATTCTGCGTCAGTAAATTACTCACCATAGTCACTGTCACTCAGTGAAGCCAAATCTGGCTTGATGAGAAATGCTGTGAGATAAACTTAAGCAAATGTAATGCTATAGTTGCTGAGCAAGTATGCTGAACTACAGATCTGCTATTCGGCTATAACTTTTGGGTTGGGGGGGGGGATACAATCTTAAAAGCACAGCTTAAAATAAGAGGCAAAATAATGAGCCAGTTGTCCTTGGAACAAAATGTTCCTTAACAGGCTTGTCTTTCTTAGAAAACTTACTGAGTAGGCTTCCTTAGAATCTGTTTCTAGAGGAACAAAGACAATGGACCGAAGAATAATTGTTGGCCCAAATACATATGAAAGCATTACCAGAAGCCAGCCTGTCTACTATACTACATAATAGCTCAGTTGGTTACTGAATTAAACAAAACTGTACAACTAAAATGCTCCTGAAGCCTTAAGGACAGCCAAGGACAGAATACAAAACATAGCAGGAAAGAACAGAGTTGTCATTCTAGACATAAAGCATTTTCTCTGGCCTCTTTTAATCATATTTACTGCACAATACTAAAAAAAGGTAAGGAACACAGTTGTTGCTCTAACAATTAATTTTCACTCAAAAGTATCAAAGTATTTCCTGCTCTAAATTATGCAAAATTCCAGATACTGCAGTATAGTTAAATATTTGTTCAGTTCAGGCTGAATTTTATGAACATTTAATAGTTCTTAGATGTTGAGTAAGTTCCATGTGAAATAAGAATTTATCAAGTGTCTAATTTACTGAGATCAAACAACTCTCTAATATTTTTATCCGGTTCCTCCAACAAGAAAGAATGGTTGAGCAAGCTACGAAATCTGCATCTTGTTTAAGGATTTTGGATTCGTTCAATTAAAATTTTATGTGAGAGCTTAATTCATGTATTGTTGTTGTTAATTCATATACCGTTGTTGCTGCTCTTCATGATCTGATAGATATTATTTCATAGGAGCACTTGTCAGAAACTGTGTTTATGTCTTCATTGAATTAGGTGCCTCTGTTGCTTTTGCCATTATCTAATAGATGTTAGACCTCAAATGCCTCTGCCTCCTATGAATCTGTAGAACACATTAGCATTTTTTACAGAGTTCTGATTCCATGCATTATTGAAATCAAGATTGCAAAATCTTGACCATTACCTTACTAACATATGAGTTAAGTGCAACTATTCAGTACTTTCAGTATTGTTCAGCACTGCCTTTTTAACGTATCAATTGATCTTTTTTTCCCATAATTACTTACGAACAACGTAATGTTTAACTGCAACATCTTGCAATCTTTTAAACTGTGTATATTCACATAAACCACTAATTAAACATAGCTGTCTAAAGATCCCATTGTTGGAATGTAGAAAAACCTGTTATGAATCATTAATGTCTCCAGGTGAGGCTAGACAGACCACAGGTGAGATTTAATGTATTCATAGATCTGACTGCATCTTAATATGATTTGTTTTTTCATCAGTGAAATAAGTAAATCCAGCTATTTTGCTGTAGTTTCTGACTTTGTATATATACTTTCTCTCCTTGAAATACTGAGATAACCACGTCCTCCAGAGATGTTGAAAGAGTTGTTTCAAAGTCTTTCCCAAGACATCTCCATATCATTACATCTTCTGATGTATGAGCCGAGGTGGCGCAGTGGTTAGAGTGCAGCACTGCAGGCTACTTCAGCTGACTGGTAGCTGCAGTTCAGCGGTTCAAATCTCACCGGCTCAAGGTTGACTCAGCCTTCCATCCTTCCGAGGTGGGTAAAATGAGGACCCAGATTGTTGGGGGCAATACAATATGCTAACTCTGTAAACCGCTTAGAGAGGGCTGTAAAGCACTATGAAGTGGTATATAAGTCTAAATGCTATTGCTATTGCTATTCTGCACTTAGGGATTGTTATAACTGATAAATAATCAGGGGGCTTTAGGGAACAATTCATTATATCCAGATTAAAATAACTTGAAACCAGTGACACAGCCAGTTGGTGATCCATATCAGTTGTGTTTTAGTATTCAATCTGGTGTTCTCTGACAGTAGTAGAGAAAAATTATATTTGGAGCTTAGACTCCAAAAAGCAACTATACAAATCTTGATGGAATTCTGTTACTATTTTAAGGGTACAAAACTTAAGGAGTTAAGTTCAGTGTTAAAAAATATTAAAACACAATCTGGATTCTCATTTTGCCACAAAAGTCCAGTTTTGATTTTAAAAAGTGTTGGGAATAGTATTAAGAATGGAAAGACTACCCTTAAGAGTTTGATACTGAACTTTCAAAAGGTGTAAATTGGGGTATGACCCAAACTGAAAAATATGTAGAAATTGCTGAGGACTTTTGCCTCAAAAAGCTTTAAAAAATGAGCACAGCTCGAACAAAACAAAACAAAACAAAACAAAACAAAAAGCTTCAGTAAATACACTAACACTATGTTGAATGCTTTGGGCTATGAATTTCTCATGTTCTTTGCAGGACCCAGTAAAGTGGAAAATAACTTTGTTCTGTTCAGTCTTGACTATTAATGGTTCAACAATGTTTTAAAGCTGTTTTTGCAAAAATCTCAATCTCAGATTGTTGCATCATCCACATAAAGTAACCCATTAGATGTCTGTCTGTTATTGTCTGCTCTTTCAGGTATATGAAACTCCTGGCAGTTAATTGACTATGTTGTTCAAAACTTGGGATGTAAATATTCCCTATAGAGATCATGATTTCCCTTTGACTTTTATCTAGGTCCCCAAACAGCCAGGACCAGAAGGGTGTGAGACTCAAGTAAATATATGGTTATTGGTTAAGTCATGAAATCACCTTGTGCACCACTGTAACACTGCAGCATGCCTCACTGCCTATTTATCCATAGTAAAAGCAAGCATAGTGATTAGTTTGACATTGCTTGGACAAGATGTGCAGTTCTGTTTTGATTGAATGGAAAACCCTAGGAGTAAGCACCAAACTTTCAAAGGAAGCTGAGTGATCCACAGCTTTAATATTAATGAAATAGGTGTCTAATTAAGTTGGGATGAAAATAAATTTCAAGAATAGTCCTCTTGATTTTGAGATGCCAGATTCTGTTTATTCAACAGGTTAATATGACTCTTCATATTAAAAAACTCATTTGACTCTTCAGAGTAAATATCTTGTATAAATCTTACAAATCTAGTAATTGTTGTCAGGAAGGTCAACCAATGAAAAAAACTATATTTCATTAACTTTTTAAAGGGGATGAATGTTTAACAAATTAAAATGATACAATATCATCTCAGTGCAATGCACTGTTGCAAAGATACTATTAAGCTTTTAGGAGAGCAAGACAATTTTGCTGCTGGTGGTAAAAGGAGCAAAACAACAATAAATAAACATTTGAATGCACTGTTTGATTCATGACATTTACATTCTGTGTGCAGGTTCCTAATCTCTAAAGGACCACAGCACATCTAATAAGTGAAAATTTCACTATTCATTAAAAAAAAAAAAAATCCTGAAGGATACATGCACTGTAGCACACTCAACCCTTTAAACTGGAATCATGTTTTTAAATTATTACTGGCTCCAGATAAATTTTGCGGCTATTCAGTTCTGACTGCAGTTAGGTTTAAAGTCTTATCTCCAATTGATACTTTCAGTCCTGCAGGCTCAGTGCAAGACCAATCACCTTCCGTGGAAGGAAATGACATAGTTTAGAACTCTCAATGAATTTCTGCATAGAAACCCATGAATGTGTAGTCTGAGTTTCCCAGAGGTTTGGCAGCTGTAAAGCATCAAATCTAAAAGCCACCTGAAATGTTAAGGAAGAATATGTTCCACTGCTGAACAAATAGAGCGTAAAGCAGAACATTATCCCAAACTATCTAAAAGAACATAGAACTATTTTCCCATAATACTATTTAAATGAGCTAGTTTTTTTTTTTTAAAAAAAAGACATCGCTAGCATTCTCCGGATACCCACCCAGCTGTAAAAGGAAGAGTACACTTTGTTCTTTCCACCAAGCCATTGGACCATCTCTCAGATTTTATAACTGGATTAACAGAAGTTGCTGACATTCCTTTGGCTTTCATTCATAACTCAGTACCATTTAAGCTAATGGCTCTTTTCTTTTTAAATTAGGTAGTGCAATCCTCTTTAATATTCTGACTTCTGGAAGTGCTGGACTAATCTCCACGCTGGCTGGGAAACCACAGGAGTATGCACCTAAGGCCAGGACAGTGGAAGTTAGAAGAAGGCAGCCATCTAAGCTAGCAGACTTTTAGCATCATGAAAAGGAGTACAGTGTTAATTTGTCATTCATATGCTTTTATTGCCAGGTAAGGGGAGAAGCGTTTGTGGGTTTTTCTGATTTGCTTCCAAAATAACTAGGATGACTTTGGATACTCTCCAAAGTACTGACAGCATTTGCTACCCCTCGCCTCAGATGGCCAAGTGTCTTGGTTAATTGTGTTGTGCTCAATGGCTGTTAATTTCGCTGCTAATTTTGTTGTGTTCCAACAGGCATTTAGCAGATTTAGTATTTACTCAGTTTTAGATACTTTCACTAAAAGTGCAAATTGAAAACAAAAACTAGGACTTGGCTAAACAAGTACATAATTATTTCTAGCTTTGTTTTCCCAAGTGCACTGAATCTTAATAAAGGAGGCCTAAAGTATGGCTTCACGTGGTTTTATAAAGAAAATCATTACAGGATGCAGCGACCTTCTGCAGAAATTAATAGGACTTATACATGTTCAGTTTTGGAAGTCATCAGGAGTCAGGCGGCATATAAATGTAATACATAAAGTACTAATCTATTTGAATACACAGAATAAACTTAATCAAACATCTGGGATATAATTAAAGAATTATCATTAACAGGACAGACCAAACACAAACAAGCTGCTGCTTTTGTATTGGAAGCACTGAGGCGCTTCCTGGTTGGAAGGATTAGATCAGGGGTCTGCAACCTTAAACACTCAAAGAGCCACTTGGGCCCGTTTCCCACAGAAAACAACACAACGGGAGCCACAAAACCTGGGTGGGCGTGGCCAACTCGACGTCACTCACTCACTCCCACCCAGTCACGACCCCCCCAGCCACGCCTACCCAGGTTTTGTGGCTCCCCGTGTTTTGTTTTCTATGGGAAATAGGTATCTCCCTCTCTCTCTCTCCCTCCCTCTCTCTCTCTCTCTCTTCTCTTCCCCCCCACCCAGCGGGAAACGGCGGGTGGCTACTTCTGGGTTTGCTCTCCACCGAGAGAGAGGGAGGGGGGGGAGAGGGAGAGGGAAAGAGAAAAGGGAAGAGGGGGGGGGGGGGGGGGCGGGAGAGAGGGAGGG
>QLTV01000974.1:2040073-2060782 GCA_003457575.1 Thermophis baileyi | reverse complement strand
GCAACCTTCAATGGCTGTGGGACGGACCCCTCCCCCAAGGAGGCGTTGCTTACAGCCTGGAGCCAGCCTCGTGTCACCTCCCTGCTGGCAGAAACCAGCCAGGAGGGGCACGGGTCCAATAAACAAGTGGAGGAGCTCATCGCTCCAATAGCCTTGTCCACTTCCTCAGGAGTCACAGGTTCAAATTCATCCCATATAATTGGACTAAGAACTGCCCCTGTCATCTCGTCTTGAATTGCCCAATCAGAGTCCAGGGCCATCCGAATCTGAGCGATTAAGATCCGCCCCCGCCATTCTCTCCCAGCCCTCTTTGCTGGCGGCAACAGCAAATGTACCACAATGAAGGCGGAATGCTGTTGCCGCGTAAACGCAAGTAGAGGGGCGCTTCGCTCCTGCACTAAGGCTCCGGCCATGCCACTGCCGTGACAGGATGATGGCTCTTTCATCCCTCTGCCACGACAGGGTGACAGGGAGCCGCAGCAGAGGGCCAAAGAGCCGCATGCGGCTCCGGAGCCGCAGGTTGCAGACCCCTGGATTAGATGGTGAGAATTTATGGAGATTCTCAGTCAACTAGGTGATGGTTGTCCCAAAGATGCTTTTTCAAGAGGCAACTGGACTTTCTTGTTTTTTCCTTGAAGATGTTTTGCTTCTCATCCAAGAAGCTTCTTCAGCTTCTTGGATGAGAAGTGAAATGTCTTCAAAGAAAAAACAAGAAAGTCCAGTTGCCTCTTGAAAAAGCACCTTTGGGACGATTAGATGGTGACATCACTGTTGCCCAGGGGACGCCCAGTTGGGGGCTCCTTTCATGTCCCCATTAAAACACAATGTTACTATTTTACTTAGTTGTTGATTCATTTCGGCAAATTCTCTTGACCCACTTCTACCATGTCTAAACCAATATTAAGTTTTGCTAAGTATTTTTTGGCTTGTGACCTAAAAGGTGTGAGCACTTTCACAAGATGCTGACACCAAGATTACAAGAAGTTTAGAAACATCAATTCAATTACTACTCAAGTCCTGAGTTAAATTCAAAACTTCACTAAACTTTCCATGTAGATGAGTAGAAAGTTCTTGTAAGTTTCAAAAGCAGCAAATAAAAAAAAAATACACCATCAATATTTGGAACCTGAAATTAATTTCAAGTTATTTTCTACCAGTGTCTATAAAGGGAAATATTTCAATCCCAAGCTACAATTTATAGGGATTACAATAGCTAATAGCTAAATACACAAAGATATACACATGTGTGTTATATGTGTGTGCGCAGAGTTGTCTTATTGACCTACCTACAGATAGATAATAGTTATTCATATTTCTTATGATACAAATACATCTTATGATACAAAACCATAGTCAAAATGTAACCCCCCAAAATTGGAAGAACTGCAGTCATGACTAGTGATGTCTGGCATCTCTGTTCATACACAATGCAATGCCCAAAGTAATTGAAGGAGAAATGGAGACAGGAACATTCGAGTTATATATGCCTGAAAGGACGCAAAAAACTCTGCCTGAAAGGAAGTGGAATGAAATTCCAGCCAATTTCCAAATCTGTTCACATAAATTTAAAATATACATCTGAAAAGACTGCAGTGTTGAAAATTGGCTAAGAAATTTATTAAATATATGTTGTGCAGCAAACACAAGTTCCCAAAACTATACACATAGTTTCAAAGGAGTCTTTCCCAACATTCTTCTCCAGAATTGCATTTCCCACAGAAACATGTTGGTATTCAGCTGGTATTTATTTGGGACAGTGTGTTTGCTGATGTAACATAGAATTCTAGCTCAAAATCAATGGCTGAAACAGTGCCAATGCCTGATCTTCTCATCCACCGGAAGAATGGTTTCCACCCATAATGCTCCAACATATAATATTCCAGATTTGGAAGCCTGTGATAGGGGCCCTTTGCTAAAGACTGCAATTTGGAACATATCTAAGGGGAGCAAGAGATCTCTCCTCCATCCATTCACTGCTTCTGCATTCTAAAACACATCTTTGTGTATTTGCTCTACAAGTTAAAACAACAACAACGATTTGGGTGTAATTACACACAACTGTGATACTTAGTTCTTCCTAACTAGAAGCCCCATTTTAACAGAGAACTCATGCTTATCCTTGTTAAGCCATTTTGGTTTTCCATCTTTAAGTTTTACTCTGTTTGCATCTCTTGCTGTTTGTATTTATATATTTATATATAAGAGAATGCAGGAGTCAGAGAAGTCTTATGAAGGTTTGAGTGTGGACATTTTAGTTCTAACTAGAGTAATGGAAAATACTCTCTCTAACCATATGTATCCAGTCTCACTTATATATACAAGTATATCTGTCAGAAGATGTTATATAGTGCTAGTTCTTCTCCTTTAGCTACAAAGTCCCATGTTCATCCATCTTTAGTTATAAAGAACTGTGAAAGCCTCTTCTCGTTAACTTTATCTTCACTCTCATATTGATACATATGAAAGTGTTATTGTCCTGGAAGGACAATTTCTGGAAAGTTAGTGTGAAACAAAGGGTGGGTTAGGTACAAAGTGGATGCCGCTATGTTATATACAGGGACAAGGTCAGGACTGTCCTAACATATTTGTGTTCAAGGGAGCTGGGGTTTTCTTAATAGGCTAAATGTGATTGATAGCAAATAATGTTAACATTTACCAATGCAAAGTGGCAGGCACTACATTATCAGGTCCTGGCAATAATAGGGAAGAATTTTGCAAGTTACAAAAAGAAGTCCCAGAAGTATCATCCAGATGCATTCATTGAATTGCTTAATTAAAGCATTTCATCTCATCTTCTGTTAAATTGTTTAAAGGAGGCTCGTAAAAGTTGAAGATGCTAAAATTGCAAGAAAAACCATTAGGAGGTTATCAGTGATTTGTCTTAAAGTATTCTACAATTATTACTGAATTCAGACCTGATTTTCTCCAGAAACAGATGGTATCTGACAACCTGACTAGCAAGGAAGAGACTTCGCAATTAAATCAGTGATACTGTAAGGCTAGTCAATTACAGGATTTTTATCATTGGAGCCAAAGACTTTCCCTGCAGAATATATATCTCGTCTTGGCAAGAGGCATATAATGTAACCTTCACTAGTAAGTGATAATGAGCAGGCAGGAATATAGAATCCAAGAGCAACTAAAGCTAGCTATAATTTGGTTTATGGAAGGGGGAAAAGTATGATACTAGCTCAACTCTTTCTGAATAATTGATAAGGCAGTTAGTTCAGCTATACAACAACTGTATAGTGTCACCACAATTATTTAAAAACAAACAAATAAAAAAACCAAGCTTTAATGAAAGGACATTTTTCTGTTTCTCAGAAAAGAAGATACAGCCAAAATGCAACCCTGGAATAAAATATAGCCACTACTGTGTTAGTGACAACGTTTAAAAGCTCAATTTGAAAGCCAACACAATGTTTTGCAATCCCCATTTTTTTCTCTTTTTGTACAGTCCAGGTTCAGAGTCTGTTCTGGAAAATACAGTGAGGTGGAAATCAGGATCCAGATTAATTTGCTGATGACTGTAGAAATATGAACATTATTGCATTCTTCTGGGTTCCCCCAATCTTGCTATGTTGATTTGCTAATACTGTAAAAATACCATGAATTTATGAAGGAAACACATTTTAAAATAATCCATGTAATGGTAAATGAACCGTTATCATGCAATGTTACAATCAGATGGAGGGAGAAAATTGCAAAGATGGAAATTTACACAAAGACACTATGGCAGGCCTGACACACTGCTTGGTCAAGGAGGGGAATATTTACTCTATCAAGTAGAAAGAAGTCAGGATTTTTTTAAAAGTTAAATTTCTCTTTTTTTATATATAAAGTCATGCTAAAAAGGTGTGACTTCAATATTTGATTTATCATGTATTCACCTTTTTCAATTCCACAAGCATCAGATGTCCCAAACGTCAACATCCAAAGGGTTAAATGTCTATTATACAACACAATCCTTGTTAGTATGAAAACTTGGCAATTTTTAAATAATATCGGTTATTGCAGCCTGGAGGAAGAGTTAGTAGTATCCTTTTTAATTATTAACCTAATAAGTTGTGTTTTGTGATCAACACTGTTTTTCAGTTGTTTGAGTTTGATTTTAAAATGCTCCATGACAGAGCATTTCTCTTCAGCCAAAATGTGCAAATAATGAGATCTGGAATTGTGCAGATCAGCTTATGTGTAAGAAATGAATCTGAGTCTTTTGTTTGAAAAAAATACATTCAGAGTAAGTGGAAAGAATGGCTACTGGCTCTGTGACAGGAGAGTCAAATCTTCATAAACCTGAAAGAGAGGGGAGGAAAAAAAAGCGACACAAATGCGTCCTACAAAAGAACAGACCAGATCACAGCTGGAAGGAAGGCAAACCTTTTAATCAGGTCCTTGAAATACAAGCTGCAGGAAGCTAGAACATTTTGGTGGACTTCAAACTCTTTGCCTTCAACAATAATTTTCAGGTCTGTAAACTCTTTCGCTCTGCGTTGCTGGTTCAACTCCTTCAACATTTCTGCAGAACAGAGAAGACAGACAGTGCCAGGTTTCCCATTAAGAGATTTTTTTTCCAAAAATGTATTATTTAAAAAGTAAAAATTAAAAACAAGAAGAGTAGAGAAATAGGAAATGTTTGATGGTTTTGTTGGCAAGACTGGTTCAACGTTGGATAGTCAAAGAAATCACAAACATCATACTATATAAATAAATATATGCATATAAAAGTCAGAAACAATATGTTTAGGCAACAAATCCTACATTTCAAAGAGAAAAATAAGTTTTCCTGCATCAGTCAAAATTGGAAATGCAACAACCCATAATGACAGAACAGTTAACAATACATTTCGAAACAGAATGCAAGAAGAACTTGCTTGACTTCTAAATATACTGGAATTAATACTGAATAAACTGACATTTATGAAGCAATATGAAAAAAGTGCAACATTTGCAAAAATCCTTAACTTAGTAATGTTGTAAGTTCTTTTAAACCAGGAAGTTTTTGCTAACAGCAGGCCTATCAATGACAATTTGAAAATTATAAAAGCAGCAGGAAAAATTTCTGACATATTTCATATTTAATTAAAAAAAAAGAATTAAAGGCAGTCTTGCTATTTCTTCCAATCTGAATTTTCATTGTATTCAGTTTTTTACAATTGAGTTTCTGGTACCAATTAATTTCAACCCAAGGCAATACAGGATGACTTTGGAAAACATTTCCCTCCTGCAATAATTCACTTACCATGCATAAAGCGGGGAGAGCAAATCAGCAACATGCCTTAATCCACTTAAAGCAGATTGGGAAACAAGAGATTATTTTCTCAACTAAAGTACCAGAATGGCTATAAAGCAGATGGAACACACATATTTTGGTAAACAGGCAAAGTTTGAAATTACTAATTAAGCTGTGCTGATATTCCATCTGTGGCATTACATTTGCAATAGGTCAAGAACTTCATTTTCTTCAGCCTCACAGCTACAATACTGTACTTCTTGAAACTTAAATCCATTTGCACTAATAGGAATAAAAGATGACCTTTAAGTGTGTCTGGCCCTCACATACTAAACATGCTTCCTAATAATGGTCACTCCCCAAACGTACCTTGCCAAACTAATTCATTGTGGAAAAAATAGCAGCAATTAGAAACAGCACCAACCGTAGTTTGCAAATACTGACATTATATATTGATAATGTGCAATTATACTCAGAACTAAGCAACAAATATCTAAAAACACCCTGCATTTTTCTTAAAAAAAAAAAAAAAAAATCGCAAAAAAAATTATACTCAGAACTAAGCAACAAATATCTAAAAACACCCTGCATTTTTCTTAAAAAAAAAAAAAAGAATCGCAATGAAGTCTGAAAAGCTAATTAGCCTGCGCAGAAGAGGGTCAGAATTCTCCAGATAGAAGTCAACAGCAGGCTGCATCAAATCTGCTGTACAGGAAACTGCACTACTGTCTGGGGTCCTTTCAAGGAGCCACTTGACCAGAATCCATCAGAGCAAAAATGCAGTAGCATGGTTCAAAAACATCCATGCTTTAAAGTGGGTCAGACACAATCGAATGTTTGCAAACTACGAAAACCAAGGATGCCATCCTTAACAAAATGTACAAGTTTCATCTAAAACTTCCTAAAATAAGGCACGTGAACTGGTCCATGCAAAGGATTAGAGTAGATCATGACGGACATCTTTAAGAAGTAGAGTTTATTGACACACAGAGCAAATGAGACTTTGTGAAACCGATACAGGGGGTCAGAATAATTTTTTAAAACGCAAAAGCAAACTAAGATTTTGAGTGTTTCAAAGGAATGTGTGTGGGTATGCGTAAGCAAGAGTGATTTGCAAGTGTGGGGCTCTGAAGAACATGGCTCACCCCAAAGCAGAATAGAGTAATAAGACAGGATATAGAAATACAGACATTTCTGATTCTCTCCCTCCCTCCCTCCCTCCCTCTCTCTTCTCTCTCTCTCTCTCTCTCTCTCTCTCTCTCTCTCTCTCTCTCTCTCTCTCTCTCTCTCACACACACACACACACACAGACACACACACACAATCATGTGATCAAAATTCAGATGCTTGGCAACTGGTTCATATTTATGACCTTTGCTGTGTCCCAGGGTCATGTGATCACCTTTTGCGACCTTCTGACAAGCAAAGTCAATGGGGAAGCCAGTTTCACTTAACAACCAAGTTACTAACTTATCAATAGCAGTGATTTACTTAACAACTATGGCAAGAAAAGTCGTAAAATGGGGCAAAATTCACTTAACAAATGTCTCACTTAACAATAGAAATTTTGAGCTCAATTGTGGTCGTAAGTCGAAGACTACCTGCACTGACCAAAGAGAACACATCACAAAAAGCAGAAAAAAAAGGAGAATTAATTAATTAATTAATTGTATACTTTTAAAACAAAATATTTCATTTGTAAAACTAATGAATACTTACTTCCATTTTTATATAAACACCCATACCTTCACCAACCTTTCTCTTCCACAAACAGCTCTTTCTGTCTCTTTTTATGCACACATTCTGAGTAATTATTTGTGGAAAGGAAGATTCAAGAAGCAAAACCCTAGTATTTTTGTATTTGTGTATGTGTGCATATACATACACACATGCATGTCTGTGTATACATACATAATGTGAATGTGTGCTTAGACAGACAGACAGACAGACAGACACACACACACACACACACACACACACACACACACACACAGCATTGCTATATTGGGGATGAAATTACTCAGGCAAAGTTCCCAATAGTTGGAAGCAATTATTGGAAATTTGACAAAACACCTCCCATTTCAAAGGTATTTTGGAGGAAATACAAAATACTGAAAGTATGCAGAGAAAACAATAATGAGTGCAACACCACACCGAAAATGAAGATTAAAAATAGGACTTACAGTATGTCTACCCAAGTGCCAGGCTAATCAGATTTTTCTTCTGATTTCAAGTTACTTGGACTTCTTTTTTGTTTTTCTAGAAGTTTCCAATTATAATCTGGGGCCAAAGGTAATGATGTCAGCTTTCTCCTTCTCTCAGCTCATGCTTGAGAGAAGTTGTGCATTTAAACACAACCAGCAATTGAAGTGGCAGGGAGGTTGCAATACTGTGAATGCCATCTGGCTTTGGTAAACAACAGTTATAAATGGAGCTTTCATAAACCTTTCACTTTTGTCAACCATTTTTTTTCTGTCAGTTTCAGCCCAACCATTAAGGAATCTGTGATATTGGTTTCTTCCTTATTGGTGGTAGATCACCGTCATTTTTTGGTCTGCTGGAGTTGTTAGGTTTACTTAAGGATATTGGAGCCTTTTCTTGCAGATGCTGGATCCCTGGTAATTTATGTCTTCTAGCAGTGATTACCTGAATTCTAATATCTAAAGCTAAAAAGGGTTTCTCTGCAATTTTAACTTTTATTTTTAATGGTGCTGAGTTTCCCCCCCCCCCATACTTTGTGAAATTTATTATTTTTTAAGAGGCTGATACCTCTAGTCACAGGTTTTGGTGCTATATGACCAGGAGGTGATATAAAATTGCTATACAGATTGCTTCAAGGTTTTATATGTCACAAGCATGCTCAATCCACAGCTCATTCTACAAACCTTTACTTGGCCTTCAAATAAATCATGACACAAATTAAATATAACAATTATTGTATTGTATTTCTTTTACTTAGAAGTTTCCAGAAAATGACACAGTGTGTTTGTGTGTGTGTGGGGTGTTATTTCTCTCCCACAATGGAGGGGAGAGAGGAAGAATGCCTGAGGAGGTCTTCCTAGGTGATGGCAATGACAACTATAATAGGGTAGGTAGGAGATGGAGCCAGGATGTAAGTCCCAGTGGTTTTCAAGGAGAGGTGGATTGAACTTCTATTGTTCTACACTATGGACTCTGTTGTGCCTCTATATTAAACCTTTTAAGTATAAAGACCAAAATTAGCTGTAGTAATCATAAACAATAACACTAAGCTTTAGATCTTAAGCATACTAAAGGTTTCAAAATTTAAATGTATGAATACTTATCAGAGTTGCCAACTGCCATACTGTGAAGTGCTGAGCAGATTGTATTCAGCAAATGAACTAGAAATTAAATAGAAAGTCGCTATCATTTTGACTAAGATAGAACTGCATACTGAGAAGCATATGTGGTGTGCTCAACCTACATCTACTATAAATGGAGAAAACTTTCTTCTCTTTCTCTAGTTCTGTTTTGACCCATCAAATATGGACTTCAGAAAATAGAAGGAAGCAGATAGGTATAAGAATAGCACTAATATGAAAATAATGTTGTGTCTACTACATTCTCATCAGACTGAGGAAGCTGGGAATTAATATTTACTGTTGAATGTGCCATTCCGCTAGTAACCACAATGTTAATTCAGATGTCACAAATGCTCCAATTGAGATGGCCTTTTGGCTGCCTTCATAAAGACAAAGTAACATCTAATGCAGCATATCCACAAACACCCCTTTGGGATGGCAAGTATTGTGGTTATGTTTCTAGGCACCTCTGACACCCAAATTATTGGAAGAAGCAGACCTGAACATAGGACATCAGATAGTATTATTATTATTATTATTATTATTATTATTATTATTTATTAAATTTGTATGCCGCCCAACTCCCAAGGGACTCTGGGCGGCTCACAACAATATAAAAAAACTATTAAAAGAAAACATAATAAAAACAGTTAGTATGTACAGTAAGGCATGCAAATCATTGTACATGACCACAACTGACTTCAAACTAAGCACAAATCATACTAATATAGAAAGCTACTACCTGGAAACATCAATTGTATCAGCCTGCTCACAATCTCCTTCCTCTTTTGTAGGAATAGAAGTTAATGTTAACACTGAAAATAAATATTTGCTTAATAAAAATGTTGCAGGATCTTATAACTACCGGTAATATATGCCAAAGAATCTTACTGTGTATAACTACAAGAAGCAGTTGTGTAAAGTTACTGGAAAGATTCAAAAACTAATGCCAATATTACAAAAACTAAGCAGCAGTTCAGGTCTAGGTCAAAGAAGCTGTTCCAGAATCTATTAACTAGAACTTTCACACTAGAACAGGATGAAACATTTCTTGAAAGATGTCAAATGGTACATGGGGGAAAGAGAGGTGGAAGATTTCCCTCTTCTCCACAGAGAAGATTGTCTCAGAGGCTTCACTGGTACTTTTTGTGGAAAGAGTGAATGCCTCCACAATTATATTAAGCACAAATTGTTCAAGGTTTTATATTGCATGCCCAATCCACGCCCATTCTCCAAACCTTCACTTGGCCTTCAAACAGATCAAGACACAAATTAAATTTGGCTTAATACCATAAACCCAGTCAACTCTTTCATATTAAAAATGGCAAGGTAGTGGCAACTTAAACTATATTCAACCCATACACTTTACAGAAAGTTACTTTGTCTGCCACTTACCAGCAAGAGATAATAAAATAAATGTTAAGATAGTTTTCGACAAACCCAGGTAGAACATATCTTAGCAACATCGGAGAGATTGTTCATTCAGATTAATTTTTAACATTAATTTCCAAATCTTCATGGCTCATATTATATATCTTCAGCCTAAGAGGCTGTGAACTATCACAAGGACCATAAGGGAAACCCGCTTAACGAAAGCAAGTATTAGTTTGCCCAGCACTCAGCTCCCATTTTAGCCATTGAACTCTCTCTGGGAACCTCACAAGCAGAACATACATACAGATTAGGTCTCCAGTTCAATAAGAATTTCAAATCCTTATAGATTTCAATATTGAAATTTATGCAGAGTCATCATGATTAGTACTCAACATTAGAAGTGTTCTCTGTGATGATCAAGGAGCAGTATCATGGCTATTTTTCATGGCAAATTTTAATTGATATGGAATCAAGTATCTAATTCACTTCAATCAACCATTGTGTGTTGATTTGGCTCTGGAACTCAGTCAAGCCTTCAAAGATATATGAAAATATATTCTGCTTTAATATCAAATCAATTGATTTTGCTCATTAATTCATAAAGATGCTGCTCTTATGTCTTGAATTGTGAAAAAGTGCTACCCTCCCTACATTTAAATACATTCTGGCAAAACAGTTTAAAACTACAGTATATTACAAGACTGTAATTCACAGTGACTGAGGAAAATCTTAGGTGAGATACAATTTAAAAGCAGAAACAAAGGGCCACCTGGTGCGAAAAAATAATAAGCCTCAATGTCAGATGAACCTCTTTGTGAAAATTATTCCACCAAAGGGTGGCACGGCTGAGAAGGCTCTTTCCAAACCTGATACATACTGTTTTGCATTCCAAAGATAAAGCTATCCAGAAAAGAATTATTGGATATTTGATGAGGTTCACAGAGAGAAATCGGCCTTCCAGAAATTTATGTAACAACTCATATAAAGCCTTATGGGTAGAAGGATACTCTGAATTGAGTGTAAAAACAGAATACTAATGTAGTTAAACAACCACAAAGAACTGGCATATATCGAATGAAATTAGTTCTAGTCAATAACCTACCCACCACAAATGGACAGGTTTGGTCATGCATAACACATTTTATTATAAATAGGGTGGTGCCCTTTCATGGAAAACTATGGACATTTGCTAAAGAAGGAGAATTAAGCGCAATAGATGGCAGAAGGAGATTCCTTCAATAAATGTCACATCCAAAATCAAGACCAAATTCTAATCAAACAAACTTGAGTGAAATTCTGTCTAAAACAGATTATTAAACTGACTTCAAGAGACAACCTTTTTACCAGCAACATTTCTATTTTGTGCGAATAAATTAATGTTCATTGGGTCTCATTCAATTTCTTAATGATATTCAGTGGTCATTTAACACTTCTAGGACCTTACCAGAATTTAAGAAAATAAAATAAAACCACTTTGGGTTATTGCCAACATATCAACGCCATCTGACTTCATATCTTCACATGATCTCAAATGATCTGCATGGATCTGCTGTATTGTAAAGATACAAGTTAAAAAAAAAAGAATAAGAAAAGCAGAACGACACCATCAAGGCATAGCTAAATAGGACAATAAATGAATTGCCATCAGCTTGTTTATTTATATTTCCTTTCCTGCAGCAAGGAAATTTGTTTTACAGACAACTAAACACGAGATGGCATAATTCCAACAGAAGCTCAAAAACAGAGGCCTGATTTTATTCAGTCTTAGGAGAAATTCATAAGCTTTAAAGCCAGTAACAAGCCATGTAAATTTCAGAAGTAGAGATGCAAGAGAATCATTGTAATATTGCAAATATGCTACCTTTATTACCTTTTATTATCTATGCTCTACATAATTAAAACTAAGAAAACACTGGTACCTATATACACATTTTTGGCAATAATTTAGTTTAAATTAAATGAATGGAGGCCTGTCCCCAATCATAGCTGCTAGATTCAGAGTAAGAAGGAGCTTTCCCTAAAAACTGTTTTCACAGTTTAGTTGGCTGTGAAGCTCAAAGAAATTTCATGTATTCTTGGAATGGAACAGAGAGGTAATCTATACATGCAGGGTCTCTAGGAAATAAGTTCTCTAAATGCTTTTCAAATAGTCACAAAAAATCCCTTCCATTCTTTTTATAGTAATTTTATTAAAAACTACAGTTAAAAAGACTAAAACTAATATGAACTAAAAAATATATAGGAAGTACAGAAAAGAACTAGAATGAAAAAAAAAGAAAGTAAAAATAAGAATATAGCAAAGAAAAAATATAAACAAAAAACTTCCCCTTTCATCACAAGTTTAAGCAGTTTTACTAATGTATCACCTTCTCTTAAAAAAATACAGTAAAAGAGTACTTCCCATACCCCATCTTATCTATAAATAAATTCTCAATACTTCATTGTTCAGTCCTGATCAACAAAAGTGCATTACCAAAGATGGCAATGTATCTATTTTAACCTTGATCAAATAAACCAACTTTGTATTACTTTTACTTTTAACAATCTTGATCTTTTCTCCCTTCAAATAATATCCTAGAACTTGATTTCTTTTCATTTTTTTCTTTGTCCCTTCTCACAAAATTCTTCAAAAGTCTAACAAGCCTCTTTTGTAAATCCAACATAGGAAAATTATCCAGGTCACTCTTTTCATCTATTATTTATATATCTTTTAATTATCAAGGCATCAGCTATATATTCAGCATAGCATCTCCATCCATATCATTCTTGCAGACTGTCACTTTCAACGGCGTCCAGGCTGGTGGGTGGAGCCTCGCGCTGCCACCGCTGCTACCAGTTCTCCGAACCACGTGCCGCCGCTAACGGCTCGCGCGTGCCGGACAGAACCGGGAGGATTTCACCATTGTTCAAATTCAAACCTTTATTGTCAGAGTCCAACATGTGTACAATGAGATTAGCTGAGCCTCCCTTCGTGTACCCCCCCAACACAATACAAATCACAGTGAAAGACAAAAAAAAAAATCCTAGCCCAGTGAATCCTACTAACAAACACTCAGTCCCATTGCACCATGTGAACTTATTACACGTTGCGCCGGCCCCGCAAGTCAATCGTACTATGTTGTTATAGAGTTATTTTTAATTCAGGAGTCTGACAGCCCACGGATAAAAACTGTTCTTCAGCCTGTTTGTGTGGCTGCCTATGCTTCTATATCTCCTTCCAGATGGTAGGAGACTAAAGAAGGGCTGACCAGGGTGTGAGTCGTCCCTGAGGATTTTCCTCACTCTTCTAAGGAAGCGAGCCCTAGCGATGTCGTCTAGTGGTATCAGGGGACAGCCCATGATGTTTTGTGCTGTGCTCACCACCCTTTGTCTTTCTATCCGCGGCTGTCAAGCCGGCATACCACACCGTAATGCAATGAGTGAGGACGCTTTCTATTGTGGACCGGTAAAAGGAGGTCATCAGTTGTTGTTCCACTTTACTTTTTTGCAAGACCCTAAGGAAGTGGAGTCTCTGTTGGGCATTTCTGGCCACGTGGGTCATGTTGATTTTCCAGGTGAGATCTTCGCTGAGATATACTCCCAGGAATTTAAAGGAGGAAACTCTCTCCACACAGCCCCCCCATGATGTAAAGTGGGGCAGGTTCCTCTCTCTTCTTCCGGAAGTCTAACACCATCTCTTTTGTCTTGCTGATGTTCAGGTGCAGGTTGTTTTGTAAGCACCATGTGGATAGTTTTTGAACCTCCCCCCTGTACGCTGTTTCGTCTCCACCTGTAATAAGACCCAATACGGTGGTATCATCTGCGAACTAAATGATCACAGTGGATGGGTCAGATGATACACAATCATGTGTACAGTGAATACAGGTAGGGACTGAGCACACAGCCCTGTGGGGAGCCAGTGCTAAGCTTCAGGGAGGTGGATATGACAAACCCAACCCTCACTGTTTGTGGCCGGTCCCTCAGAAAGTTTTTAAACACACTTTCTATCTACAGAGGCAGACACTCCTGAAATTAATATTCCTTTGTTTCCCAAAGCTCTAAACCCACTTGAGACTCACAAGGAGCAACTGTCTGGACAGCAATCTCAAGTCCTCTCCTTCTCTGGAGAAAAATTATGAAGAGCTGTTCTACTTGCTGGCTATTCATTCCGCCATAGTAGTCAGCTCTGTTTTTATTGGCACCATCTTCAGCTTGCTATGTCTTCCCTGCAAGTCCCTTGAAAAATCCTTTCCACTCTTTAATACATTTTCTTTGTAACTCTTTGTAACTCTCTTCCTCTATGAAGGGTTGTTGAGGAGGAGGAGAAGGAGGCGGCAGAGGAAGAAACTAATCTCTTTGTTGAGAGAATGGGATGATAATCTCAGTCCACTGGGATGCGCCCCACAGAATGCAAGGAAATAAAGAGGAATGGCAACTATGTACATTAAATGAAAGTAATATTAGTCAGGCACACTAGTAAGGAAGCATTTTCTCTTCCTTAACCAATGCCTGCACTGTTCGGTACAGATACATCTTAATTTCATTTTCCAAAGGGCTTCATTTTCCCAAAATATTCATGAAAACACCTCTTAAGTATCACCTTGGGGGGGAAAATTCTATGTATCCATAGAGTAACACATGCCTTAAGAATCAACTACATTTAAAAAAACTTCACTAGAGCATATGCTAATAATGTATTTATGTAAAAATGCACAAAACAGGGACTCATTATGATGAATAGTGATGAAATGAATGGCTCTGTATTTTATTTCAGATAGCATCCAGAATAATTTATTTCTTGGTTGCTTCAAAGTAATACAAATGCTGTACAGGACTCAAAGCAAATCCTATTCCCCTGGCCTGATATAAAGAATGTCCTCACTGCCAAAACAACAAAAACAAAAAAACAAAACAACAACAACAACAACCAGTGCCTAGGGACCTTATTCTCAACTTTGGGCAGTCCCCAAAGAAGTAACCAATTATTTTGTATAATTTACCGAACAAAGGGGGAAAAAAGATTACTTCACCAAATATTGTTGCAGAGACTGAAGTCCTGGGGACTGCCATACATGCTCACCATATGGTCCAAGAATGCTTGGAAACATGAGGAATTACTTCATTGCTAAAAGAGAAAATTCATGCAGAAAGCAACATAGATAGGCTGTAGGCTTTCATGACTGCTCTTTATTGATGGAATGATTTTTCAGGTAATGCTGTGTGAGAATAAATATGTGTCCATATTTAGTAGCATACATTCATTGTCTTCTAGGACATTTCACCAGTTTCATTCTAATAATGACAGAATCATCTTTAACAGAGTTGGAAGGGACCTTATAGGTCATCTAGTCCAACCCCCAGCTCAAGCAGGAGACCCTATACCATTTCTGACAAATGACAGTCCAATCTCTTCTTGAAAGTCTCAAGTGATGAAGCTCCCACAACTTCCGAAGGCAAGCTGTTCCATAGGTTAATTGTTCTCACTGTCAGAAAGTTCCTCCTTATTTCTAGGTTGAATCTCTCCTTGATCAGTTTCCATCCATTATTCCTTGTCTGGCCTTCAGGTACTTTGGAAAATAGCTTGACCCACTCCTCTCTGTGGCAGCCCCTCAAATATTGGAACACTGCTATCATGTCTCCCCTGGTCCTTCTCTTCGCTAGACTAGCCATGCCCAGTTCCTGTAACCGTTCTTCATATGTTTTAGTCTCCAGTCCCCTAATCATCCTGGTTGCTCTCTGCACTTTTTCTAGTCTCAACATCTTTTTTATAGTGTAGTGACCAAAACTGGATGCAGTACTCTAGGTGTGGTCTAACTATATAGAGTGGTATTAGTACTTCATCTGATCTTGATTGTATCCCTCTGTTAATGCAACTTAGGATTGCATTGGCTTTTTTGGCTGCCGCTGCACACTGCTGGCTCATATTTAGCTGGTTGTCCACTAGGACTCCAAGATCCCTCTCACAGTCACTGCTATTAAGCCTGGTTTCACCCAATTTATATGTATACTTTTGGTTTTTCTTACCTAAGGGTAGGACTTTACTTTTCTCTACATTGAATTTCATTTTGTTAGATAGGGCCCAGTGTTCAAGTCTGTCAAGGTCCATCTGGATCTTGAGCCTATCTTCTAGGGTGTTAGCAATCGTATTCCTCCCAATACATTTTAAGTGTAAATATATACAATATGCCTTCAAGGATACAGATGGCAACTCAGCTCTAAGAGAGAGAGAAGCAGTTGATGATCTGGATAGTGTGTGGGCAGAAACTGCGTATACTGAGTTCCAAGATGGAACAAAAATGGGATAGTAGTGCATTACATAAAGAAAGATCCTATCTGGGCCACAGGGACATAGCCATATTCTCTACCATAGGTATAAAAAGACCGCTAACAATATTTTATTTGAGTTTTGGCCTAGGAGATACATAACACTTTGTTAGATTAAAATGTGTTTGGTAGCAAGTAAAAATAAGATGCTTTTGTTAAATAAGATATTTCTGTTATGAGTTTAATAGGATTGTTCCATACGTTCCAAGAGATAATTTATGGAGCGAAGAAGTTACTTTTGGAATGTGGAAATGCAATGATTAATGTCTTTGTCATATAAGAAAAGAGGTGTTTAGAAACAATATTGAGAGGACTTCTTAAATGACAGGTACATATAGGGAATTTTTTTTTTAGTTCCTTTGGAATTTCCTCAAAGAGACTAGTTATTCCCATTAAAAACAACAGGAAGATCGCAGAATAGTAAATATGCAACCATGGCAGATGTTATTGTATGAATATTTATAAATTGGGAGGTCTGGAGGACATTGTGGGCTACCCCACTAGGCATGTTAATATTTGAACAGATCAATCAAAAGCTCTGGGTTCATGAAGCAATGACAGGCATACCTCCTCCCTTCCCTTCCCTTCTATTCCAAGCAGACTGATTAGCTTTAATGTGCTTGTATCTCCTAGGTTTTCCAAGATGAAGCATTGTGTGCATGGTAGAAAAACACAGCATAGATTTTTGTTTATAAAAACAACCCCAATTCCCTCGCACACACACACACACACACACACACACACACACAAACATACAGTCAATGTTATTGCCAATCTAAGTAAAAGATTTGTATGTCTTTTTAGAAACAAGAAACATATTCATATAGTATACTATTCTTAATAATATTTAAATGGAGAATGAACAGACAACTATTGCCTCATATATGTTACATGAGGACAGGAAGAATATATCTCAGAAGACCCTTAATCTGGGAGTTCAGTAATAATTTGGAGAATATAAATACTATATGACAAGGCAAGTAAGCAGTATTCACCATACATATGGGGACAATGAATTTTGGCAAAAATGAAGTGAAACTAAAAAAAAGGAACTATGAAAATTAAGCAGTCAAATGTTAAAACTGATTGATTATTCATATTATTCAGCAGATGAAATATATATATATTGTTTCAACAATCTGCTCTTAAACTTAGCAGGCAGTTTTCAAGCAGGTCTCTGATGAGTAAAGTTTTTAGTATAATAACTAGGAAAGCTCTTATGAAAGAATACCAGTAACTGCCAAGTATAAAATGCAATCTAAATAAATAGTGAATTCAAGGTTTAATCTCTGAGCCTCTTTTGCCTGCCTGTGTGTGCAATAGGTGAACAAAAAGTTTTCCGTTGTTAGAACAACAGAATAGTCTGGTTTAGGGTGCTGGCCTCTGACCTTGCCAGAAATAATTCTCATATCTATAAAATCCCTGTGAAACTAACGAAATTTAAAAAAGGAAACTATGAAAACAAAGCAGTCGAATATTCAAACTGATGATCATTCATACTATCACAGGAATGCATATATAAAAAATTATCAACCAATTCATGTTATCTATAAGAACTATACTACAATAGTATAGAAGTTGTGGAAAGATACATTTACCAGCTAAGACAAGTACGGTATCTTAAAATTTAGTTTATTAAACATAAGGTTAAACACACCTCTATTGGAATAACTATGTGTTATTGTCATTAACTTTTTTAAAAAGGAGAGGGTAACACAGAGACTGTACCCTGCATTGTATTACACAGAATAGTAGAAATTTGATCTAGCATCCGCATGGTAGGAGAATTCTACACAATCTTTGTCGATCATGGCAGGGGTGGGTTCCTCCCGGTTCAGACCGGTTCTCCCGAACCGGTAGCGGTCCGCTGGTGATGTCACAATGACGTCACCGAACTGGATCGGTCCGTGGGGGCCGCCATCTTTTTCTTGAATTTTTTTTGAATTTTTGTTTTGAATTTTTTAAAATTTTTTCCCCCTTCTGAGCATGCACAGAAGCCGACTTCCGGCACTGTGCATGCGGTCACCATCTTTTTTCCAGCTTTTTTCCCCCTGGCCTTTTTTGTTACTGCACATGCGCGCGCCCACGAGGCGCACCCACGCGGCGCGGGAGGGAACGAACCGGCAGCGAGGTAAGTTGGAACCCACCCCTGGATCATGGGTAGGTGTATCATCTTTCCCATGCAAAGAAAGAGGAAGAATTTAAATGTGAAAAACATAAGGGGACATTTTATCAAGCATGATGGACTTGTGACAAAACTAAGATTTTTTTTCTTTTCAAATAATTTTTATTGAATATTACACTATACAAATAAACAACTACAAAAAATAATAAATAAAGAAATAGAAATAACTGCAGGAAAGAAAAAGCAAAGAAAAAAAGAATACAAAAGTAAAATACAAAAGTATATAGAAGAAAAAAGAATGTATTTTGTTCCATTCTGTATTAACAAGTCAAACAGATGTTTTTCTCCTTTAACTGAAATCTTACTTTTTTTTTCTTTTTAGCTCCCTCTACTTCCAACCAAGTTCCCATTTTATCATGTTTTTTTCATAATTCAAAACATGGCTAGTTTTCCTACCAGGAGGATTCATTCAATTAAATTTAAAATCCCATTTCAAGTCCATCTAGACCCTTAATCCATTTATAGCTTTAAAAAGAACCCACACTCTAATCACCCTTTTTTCTGTTTATTTCCCAAAATGTCTAAGTCCTTAAAGTCACACTTGAAATTTCTTTTGTTTAGGATTGAAGGAAACTCACCCAGGGAATGCCATCAAATGTGCTATTCGGAAGGTTTCTAACATTTAAAAAAACAGTACAGGTAGTCCTCAATTAAAGATCACAACTGAGCCCAAAATTGATGTTCCTAAGTGAGAAATTTGTTAAGTGACTTTTATCCCATTTTATGACTTTTCTTGCCACATTTGTTAAGTAAATCACTGCAATTATTAAATTAGTAACACGGTTGTTAAGTGAATCTGGTTTCCCCATTGACTTTGCTTGTCAGAAGGTCACAAAAGGTGATCATATGACCCCGGGACACTGCAACCCTCATAAATGTGAATCAGTTGTCAAGCATCCGAATGTAAATCACATGACCATGGAACGGTCATAAGTGTGTAAAATGGTCATAAGTCACTTTTTTCAGTGCGGAATGGTCACTAAGTGAACTGTTGTAAGTTGAGGACTACATGTAGTAGAACAACTCCAATGGTGATTAAGAAATGAGACTCGCGGTTGTGAGCTAGATGGAATCCTACAGCTCCTAGCCATTTCATCCACCAGCCAACTACAAAACCCCTGGTTTTTGCAGTTTACTCATGAGTAGTACCTCTCTAGAGTACACGAGAGTGGCCTCTGGCCACTGATTTCAACCATAATGTTGTCCCTGCTCCTTCAGGGATAACTAGCTCATCACCTTCATGTCTTCAATGGAAGTCAGTAAAAGATAAGACATTTTGGATATAAATTAATACAATGGTGCAAAGGATTTTAAAGATAAATATTGTGAAAAAGAACAAAATCTTTTAAATTGGGACTTATGTACAATGAACTAGAAAAGACTCGGGTTTACTGCAAAATATACCGATTTTGTACATGGGAATTGCAATAAGACTATTGAATACTCGACAAGGAAAGGTATTTGCATAACATCTAAGAGGGAGGATTATAAAATTGTGACTGTTTAAGGTTGGAAATCATTACATTTCACAACTTTAGTTTTTTTTTGTTTCTTTTTTCCTTGTACTTTTTCTTTCCTTTCTTTTTCTTTAGATTTGAACCCATACCATTGGGTTCACAACCCCTAGTGATCACAGAAAAGGAAGTGCAAGACCTATTTCACAGACAAAAGCCAGGAAAAGCTCCAGGCCCAGACAAGATAACTCCTTCTTGCTTAAAAGTCTGTGCTGACCAACTGGCCCCCATCTTCACCCGGATCTTCAATAAATCGCTAGAGATGTGCTATGTTCCTTCTTGCTTCAAATGCTCTATTATCATCCCAGTGCCGAAGAAGCCCACCATCAAGGAACTGAATGACTACAGACCAGTTGCTCTAACATCTGTAGTTATGAAAACCTTTGAAAGGCTAGTGCTGTCCCATTTGAAAACCATCACAGATCCGCTGTTAGACCCCCTGCAATTTGCATACCGAGCAAATACAATAGATCAACAAATGATGCTGTTAATATGGCTCTGCACTACATCCTACAACATCTTGAATCTCCAAAGACCTACGCAAGGGTCCTCTTTGTAGACTTTAGTTCAGCATTCAATACCATCATTCCAGACACTCTTCTAACTAAGCTAAACCAGCTAGCAGTACATGAACACACTTGTAAGTGGATCATAAGCTTACTAACAAACAGGAAGCAGCAGGTGAAGATAAGCAGAATCACATCAGATACCTGTACAATTAGCACAGGGGGCCCACAAGGATGTGTGCTCTCTCCACGTCTCTCTCTATACCAATGA
>QLTV01000974.1:1997492-2039013 GCA_003457575.1 Thermophis baileyi | reverse complement strand
ACACTGAGAGCATATGCACCAAGACAAATTCCTTGTGTGTCCAATCATACTTGGCCAATAAAATTCAATTCAATTCAATTCAATTCAATTCAATTCAATTCAATTCAATTCAATTCAATTCAATTCAATTCAATTCAATTCAATTCAATTCCATTCCATTCCATTCCATTCCATTCCATTCTTCTATTCTATTCTATTTGTCTTACTTTATTCAAAATTCTTAATATAAAATTTTTAAAAAGAGAGGAGGATCTGACACTACACATAAGAATTAATATTGAGTCTTCGCAATTTTAGTGTGTTTCTCTGATTTCTAAAAATTAAACTGTTAAAAGATTGGCATCTGTATAATTTTTACACTATTGTAGTAATTGCTTAAAAAATCAACACATTTACCTTTTATTGAGATGTAGTTTCAAAACAAGGTATTAAGAGTATTTTAGATGTGAAATATGCTTTACAAAATTGGAATCAGCTGCTGAAACATTCTTATGAATAGGCTGGATGTATATAGGCTTTCATACCTTTTAGCTTTTATCATCTTACACATTAACAAGATGATTGGCATTCAGAGGTGTTAATTTAGAGAACTATCTGGTTTGGCAGTTAGTGACAAAAACGGTAGTCCTAATATAAGCTCTTGGTATACCAAATCCTCCTTCTTCCTCCTTTTTTTATCCATAGCATCAACCCTGTGAGGTGGGTTGGGCTGAGTGAGAGGGACTGGCCCAAAGTCACTTAGCTGGCTTTTATTTCTGAGGCAGGACTAGAACTCACAGTCTCCTGGTTTCTATCCTGGCGCCTTAATCACTGGATTAGATAGTGGAAGTTGTTGGGCTAATTCTACATGCCAATGACTGAGCAGTGTGTGTATGTATTTGGGGGGGGGGGAAGGGCAGCATATTGCCTTGAAAATGATTGTTATATAATCAGGAATTAATTTTATCTCCTCATCCTCCTGCAGCAACAATGGTAATTTTAATTCACTGGCAGAAAGGCAATATAAAGCTGTTATGTAAACATATATCAGTAGTTGCTTCTCAAGATCCTAAAGTGACCAGGCTAGTATCTGTTCATCAGGAAGAGTGTGACTGCCCAAGGGAGAAACCTGTAGCTTAAACTTTAGAGATAAGATACCTAAAATCTCTGACTTCTTGGCATGGCAGTGAGCGATCAACTCTTATGCTAAAGGCTGCTTGCCTACAATAAAGATTCTAATCTATCAGACTCTTCTACTAATCCTAGCCAAGGGCTGAATTGACTATGTGGAAATCAGTTATTTAGATCCATTCGGAGGAAGGTGTGGCCAGCATCGCGGCGAAACGACACTTTCCTCGGGGGCTCCCGAGGTATTGTCGATATCGCAGCCGTTAGGGGGTCTTTTTTGACCGAAGCCGTCCTATAGGGACGGTGAACGAGGGAGGCACAGACTGGTGAGCACAGGGAAGTCGCAAATTCCCTGGCTGGTTGGAAGAAGCCTCTCAACCTGACAGCTGGGAAAACGGCCATTGCGAGCCGTTACGAAGCTGGGGCAGTCACAAGAGAAAAGCGAAAGTAAAAGGCAGTGTGGATCGTCTGGGTGAGATTTACGATTTTCGTTAAAATATATGTTTTCTTTTCATACCTTCTGGGAAAAGCTATTAAAAGAGAAACGGAATAAAGAGAGGAGGAGGGAGTGGGCGTGTGTCAGCCATTCCACCTCCGGTATTATAGCAGCGAAGAAAGCGGTGGGCCCAAAATAAAGAAGAAAAAATTGAAATGAGCTGGAATTGATTTGAGAAGAGCAGAAAGCCTGATTGAGTATTTTCAATTTATTATTTGCATTAAGTTAAGTTAAAATGATTGAATGAACTATTTTTATAAATTTTCTTTTTTTTTATTGTTCCCATTTGAATGAACTATAGTGCCATCTATAGGCACCAGAGAAAGGGACAATGAACTAAATAACAAAAACAAAAATGGCCTTGACAATGTTTGCTGAACTGATAAAAAATAGTTTTGTTTAATGGAAAGTGGAACCCTGAGAGCTTTGTTTTTAATACTAGCTGGAGCAGTGTACTTTTTGAAGTCTGTAAAGAAGATAGAACAGGAACTATAGAAATCTTCCATCTTGCCTTGTTGGGATATTTTTCTTCTTTTTATTTTTCCTGTATAATTTTTTGATTTGGAATTAAGAGTTTGTGCAGTTTGTTGGTGCCAGTGGTAGATTCTATTATTGGTTTCTTTCTTTTTCTTTTTCTTTTTGGATATACAGAGCTCCATTGTTTTTTTTAACTCTTGTTCCCCCCCCCATTTTTCTTTTTTTTTTTCTTTTTTCTTCTTCTGTTCTCCTTTTTTTATTTTTCATGAACTAGACTGGAGTAAAGAAGAACCTGAAGAATAAGAAGCTATTGTGAGATTTGGATTGGGATTATAATTTGTGGTACAGGGTTTTTTGTTTTTGTTTTTTGGGGGCTGATTGGTTCCTTCTCTTTTTGTGTGGGCTTTATTTTATGGTCCTCCCAATGGGGTGGATTAAATATTTGGATTACAAATCGTATTTGGATTATAACCTTGGTGGATTACAAATATCAAGAGAATTTTAAGACATTATGAGGTGAAGAAAACAACAACACATCTGCCTTCAACAGCCTCCTCAGCGACTTCTAGTCCTGCGACCCAGAGAACATTGGACACTATGACATATCAAGAGAAAACCAATACTATGCAATTGGAATGGAAAAATATGATACAGGCTCTACATGAAGATTTTAAAGAAAGAATAGGTAGATTAGATGAGAGAATGGGAAAAGCAGAAGGGGAGTTAAAAGATGTTAAGGGAATGATGGAAAAAAATGAACAACGAATACAAAAAGTGGAAGAAAAAGCAGAATCAACAGAAAAAAGAGTGGAAGAGCTGGATTATAGACTTACAACAACAGACAATAATCAGGAAAAAACAATTATCTCTTTAGAGATGGATCGAGCAGATTATTATCTAAGATTTCAAAATATGGAAGAAGAGAAAGGGGAAAACTTAGTTGAGGTAATGGCAGAGTTGTTGGCGGAAGCAATGGAGGATACGTTCATGTAAGATTTACTAAGAAAGCAACAAGAACAGAGATTCTACAGATAGCAAGGAATAATCCAATAAAATACAAAGGGAAAGAGATAGTGGTGCTGAAACAAATACCAAGAAGAGTTAGAGATTTGAGAAAAGAATATCAGTTTTTGACAAAATGCTTAATTAAAAAAGGGGTGAGTTTCAGGTGGCTTATACTGGAAGGAATATTGGTGAATTGGCAGGAACAAAGACATAGATTAGATTCATTAGAGAAAGCTGAATTATTTTATGATCAATACTTGGGGTCACAAGAGGAAGAAAGACCAAGGGAGGAAAGAGAGAGTAGATACCAGGAAGAACTTATAGCGGAGAAAGATAAACAAACAAGAGAGATGGTAAAGGAACGAGAAGAAAAAGCAATGATACAAGGGGCAAGGGCAAAGGAGGCTAAAGATCAAAGAGAGACAAGAACAATTAGATCAGCAAAAGCAATTAACAAATAAACTATGGAAGAAGAAATAAAAGCAATATCAATAAATATAAATGGACTAAATACGGCAATAAAAAGGAAAAGAACATTCAATAAATTGGATAAATTAAAAATGGATATAATATGTTTACAGGAAGTTCACATTAGAAAACAACATAAATAACTTTTGGAACATTCAAAATTGGGAGAATTATACACTGCGTTGACACATCAAAGTAAGAGAGGAGTAGCACTGTATATCAAAAAGACAATAGAATCGAAACAAATATTTGCCGATGAAGAAGGGAGAATCTTAATGGTGGAAGCAATAATCAACCATAAACAAGTACTTTTAGTGGCAATATACGCCCCTAATGATAATCAAGAAGACTTTTATGGAAAATTACACAGGAAGATAATAGAATTTGAATATGCAAATATATGCATGATAGGTAATTTTAATGCAATAATAGAAGCAGATTTGGACTATAAAACTACAAAGACAAATAAGAAGCCTAGGAAAACTCTTCCAAAAACTTTCTTCACAATGGTGGAGGAATTAAGTATTCAAGATGCTTGGAGAGAAAGATATCCGAAGGGAAAACAATACACATTTTATTCAAATAGACATATGTCATGGTCTAGAATAGACATGATGTGGATGTCAACTGATTTATTAGCTAATATACAAGACATAAATATCGAAGCAAGCACATGGGCAGACCACAATCCGATTACAGTTACATGGAAGGGACTAAAAAAGAGATTAAGATGGACATTAAATCAAACAATATTAAATGAAAAGGAGTTTCAATAAACTATGGAGAAAGAACTGGTATTCTTTTTTAGAGAAAATAAAAAAGAAGATACTTCATTACAAAATGTGTGGGACACAGCTAAAGCATATATCCGAGGACTGGCAATGACTTATTTGGGAAAAAGAAATAAAAAGAAGAGACAAACTCAAAAAAAAAATTGGAAGAGGAGTATAAGAAATTAGGGATGGAATTACAGAAAGATACACGAAATAAGATTAAAAACCAAATGCAAGATTATTGATATTAGAGCTTAAAAAATGAAAATAAAAAAAGAAAAATGTTGGAATATAAAATGAAAAAGGAGAAAGAAAAAAAGTTAATTAATCAATTAATGGATGAGGAAGGAACAGTATATCGGAATGAGGAAAAGAAAAAAATAGTTCAGAATTACTATGAGAAACTGTATCAGCAAGAAAAAGTCGCAGGAGAAAAGATAAAACAATACTTAGAAAAATCAGAAATACCTAAAATACCAGAAAAATGTAAAAAGGTGTTAGAGGAGAGAATAACGATGATGGAACTAATAGAGGGAATTAAAAAACAAAAGAATGGTAAAACACCAGGTCCAGATGGATTACCAGCAAAGTTTTACAAAACATTTTAGGATGTTATAGGCAATACAATGCTGGAAGTATTTAATGAACTTATGGTAGAAGCGAAGATACCAAATTCATGGATGGAGGCATACATCACCCTCATACCAAAAGAAGAGACAGACCTGCAACAAATAAAAAAACTATAGACCGATTTCTTTGTTAAATGCGGATTATAAGATATTTGCATCAATAATGGCAGAAAGACTAGAGACTGTTAAATGAATTTATACATACAGATCAAAATGGTTTTCTACCTAAGAGACAGATCAGAGATAATATGAGAATAATTTTGAATACTTTGGAATACTATGAAGCGCATCCAGAAAAACAAATGGCGTTGATATTCCTTGATGCACAGAAGGCATTTGACAACGTGAATTGGCAATTTATGATAACACAATTACAAATTATGGATTTTGGGGGGAGATTTGTAAATATGATTAAAACAATTTATCATAAACAATCAGCAAAGGTGATGATAAATGGAGATACGACAGAGAAGGTAAATATTATGAAAGGTACAAGACAGGGATGTCCTCTATCCCCATTATTATTTGTTTTGACATTAGAGGTATTAAACAGAAATATAAGACAAAATGAAGAGATAAAAGGTATGAGAATTAAGAAAGAAGAATATAAATTACAGGCATTTGCAGATGACTTGGTGTTTATTTTAGAGGAGCTAATAGAACAAATAGAAGAATATGGAGAAGTGGCAGGGTTGAAAATTAATAAAGACAAAACGAAAATATTGGTGAAAAATATCACAGAGAAACAGAAAAGGGAGCTTATGGGAAAATTAGATATCCAGATTACTAAAAAGATAAGTTATTTAAGTATATATTTAACAGCAAGATGTATAACAATTAAGGAAGATAATTACTATAAATCGAAGAGACAAATTGAGATAGATTTGGAGATTTGGAAGAACTTACAATTATCATTAATGGGTAGAATAGCTATAACTAAAATGAATATATTACCGAGATTGTTGTTTTTATTTCAAACAATACCAATAAAATTAGAGAAAAAATATTTTGAAAATTTTAATAAAATAATAATGAAATTTATATGGCAAGGGAAAAAAGCGAGAATTAACATAAAAATGCTACAAGATGCAAGAATCAGAGGAGGGTTTGGACTTCCAAACTGGGAATTATACTACCAGGCAACAGCATTATCATGGATGAAAGAATGGATCGTATTAAGAAATACAAGGTTATTGACGTTAGAGGGACATGATTTACAACTGGGTTGGCACGTCTTTTTATGGTACGGGAAGAATAAAATACATAGTTATTTTCAGACATTATGTAAGAAATGCCTTACTATTAGTATGGGAGAAAGTTAGAGAGAAACATTACTTGAAAATACCAATGTGGCTTTCGACAATGGAAGCATTAATACATCCAAATATGATTAATATGGGAAATATTATCAGATATAAAGATATTTTATCAGAGAAGGGGGAATTGAAAAGGAAACAAGAATTAGAAGAATTGATATGGTTTGGTATTGATATGGTTTGGTACACACAATTGCAAATACAATCGAGATATGAAAAGATGCTAAAAGATAGAGCTGGATAAATGGCAGCAACTATGGGAAATAAATTATAAATTAACAAAGGTGACAGCATACAAAGAGAATTTGTATAAAATGTTTTATAGATGGCATATGTCACCGGAAAGACTGGCAAAAATGTTTAAAGATAAATCAACGAAATGTTGGAAATGCCATCAGACACCGGGATTGTATTATCATATGTGGTGGACATGTGCAGAAGCGAGAAATTACTGGGCACAAATTCGAATATGGTTAGAGAAGATGACGCAACAACATATTGATCTAAAGCCGGAGCTGTTTTTGTTGGGTATTTTGTCAGAGAAATATAGTAAAGAAAATGTATATTTAATTATTCATGTAATAACTGCAGCTAGAATTGTATTTGCACAAAATTGGAAAGTGGAAAAAATCCCTACAAAGGGAGAGATAATTAAGAAAATATTAGAATGTGCAGAAATGAATAGATTAACATTGGCAATTAAAGGGAAGGAAGAATCGGAGTATTATAATATATGGGAGCGTTTTTAATCATTGGATAGAAAATGAATACGGACAAAAAGAGGTATGAAATGAAATAAAGCGGGGAGGAAAATGTTTTAATGGAAGATAATTTAAATTGAAATGTAAAAGTAGATATATACCATGTTTTCCCGAAAATAAGACCCTGTCTTATATTTTTTTGAACCCTGAAATAAGCGCTTGGCCTTATTGCCATGCACTCAAAAGCCCGATTGGGCTTATTATCAGGGGATGTCTTATTTTGGGGGAAACAGGGTACATATATATATTTTAAGAAAATGGCAGTAAATGTAAAACATGTTGACACAAAAACTTTGTACCCAGATGACACACTAATTGATTGATTAATGATGTAATGTTTGTTAAGAGAAAAAATAAAAAAATTATAAAAAAAAGGAAATCAATTATTTATCCCAGAATCTGAGTGTCAAAAAACAAAAATACAGGCAGGAAGATTTCCTGTGGAAGGAATCTGCCAGGTGCTGTGAAACATCTGGATCTGTATTTCACAGGGAACAATCAAGAAATATATATAAAAAACAATTATATTAAATTATTAAATAAATTAAAAGAGATCTTGAAAGATGGAAAGATTTGTTGCTTAATAATTATGATTATTAAGATGAATTGTCTTACTCCAAATACACTATTTACAGGGGTGGGTTCTAACTTACCTTGCTGCCTGTTCACTTCTTCCCGTGCCGCGTGGGTGTGCATGCGCAGTGCCGAAAAATAAAAAAAATTCCCCCCCAAAAAAGCCAAAAACAAGATGGTGACGCATGCGCAGTGCCGGAAACATGGCTTCTGCGCATGCGCAGAAGGAAAAAAAAATAAAAAAAAATTCCCCAATTTTTTTTCCAAAAAAAAAAAAATCCAAAAAAAAAACTGGCACCGACCGAACTGGCTCCGTGACATCACTGTGATGTCACCAGCGGGTTGCTACCGGTTCGGGCGAACTGGTCCGAAATGGGAGGAACCCACCTCTGACTATTTATTTCAAATGATGCCAATTCCAATGCAAGAAAAAGAATGGCAAATAAACCTGTTCATAAATTTATATGGAGTGAGAAATAGAAACCTAGAGTAAAATGTAACATTTTACAAGACTCAAAAGGCAGAAATAGTCTTGCTCTTCAAAACTTCCAACTATATTATAGAGCAATCTGTCTGCCACAGCAAACATAATGAATAAAATCCCTAAACAGTAGTTCATCAATATTGGAAGGAGATGGCCTAGTTAGTGGGCTTCACAGATATTTCTGTTACAGGAACATGAAAGAGGATGAACATTTTAAAGGATGTATTATAAAACAAAGTTTGCTAAAAATATGGAACGCTATAAAGAAAAGTCCAACAATTTCATTGCTAGACCCTTTTATAAACACAGGTAGTCCTTGACTTACAACAATCCATTGAGTGACTGTTCAAAGTTAAAACGGCACTGAACAATGTGACTTAGGACCATTTTTCAGAGTTACGACCTTTGCAGCATCCCCATGATAATGTGATCAAAATTCAGATGCTTGGCAACTGGTTCATATTGATGAACATTGCTGTGTCCCAAGTTCTTTGCAACCTTTTGACAAGCAAAATCAATGGGGAAGCCAGATTCACTTAATAACCGGGTTACTAACTTATCAACTGCAGTGATTCACTTACCAACTGTGGCAAGAAAGGCCATAAAATGGGGCAAAATTAGCTTAACAAATGTCTCACTTAACAACAGAAAATTTGGACTCAATTATGGTCGTAAGTCGAGAACAACCTGTACTTTTTATGCTGGAGACAATTGCTGTAAGATACTGTAAGTACAATTGCAAACTTTATGGAGATACGTTCGTTTCAGACTCCATGAATGGACTAAAGACACAGCAAGAATTACTTGGCAATCACCATCAGTAATTGCCAAGATAGACAAATTATTTAGTAATAAATGCTGAAAATGTCATGAGAAATAAGGAACATATGTGTTATTATATGAGTTAGAAATGTAAAAAATCTCAAAAGTACTCAGAAAATACACAGGATTATCCAGATAATTTTAAAAAATCAAATTTGAAATGACATCACATTTTTTTGCTATGGGTATCAGCAAAATCAGTACAATTTATTAAGATAACCCTAAAGGCGAGTCCTAGCTGGGTCCTAAAGACAGTCAGTTGAACAGTAAAAAGCCTTGCAAGACCCCAGCTTCTGTCCAGTGTGCACGTGTTGTCCTCTAGTCTAAACTTTAGGAACTGATTTTTTTTCTGCAGCTCCTCAAGACAAAAAGCTGCAGAAAGATTTTCTTTGCTTGCTTCCTTTCCTCTGAATTTTGGATTAGATTTGACTTTTCTTCTGTGTGTCCCCACTGAAAGCGAAACTACCCATGCAATTTCATTTATTTAACCCCCCCCCCTACACACATTTTTCTAATAATTGTATGGTTTGCCTTGTTACCTGTGCTGTGGAAGCAACAGTGGAAAGGGGCTGGAACAGTTTCGATAGCAGCAGTTGGAGAGTGGCAGTGTCGATGGAGCAGTGACACCAGCGGTGACAGAAAACAATACAGGTAGTTCTTGACTTACAATCATTCGTTTAGTGACTGTTTGAAGATACAACGGCACTGAAAAAGCGAACTATGACTATTTTTCACTTACAACCGTTGCAGCAACCCCATGAAAAGGGGTCGCAAAAGCAACCCCTTTTGCGACCTTCTGACAAGAAGCAAAGTCAATGGGGAAGCCAGATTCACCTAACAATTGCCACAAGGAAGGTCGTAAAATGGGGCGAAACTCACTTAACAACAGTCTCGCTTAGCAACAGAATTTTTGGGCTCAGTTGTGGTCATAAGTCGAGGATTGCCTGTAGCAGGAAAGAACTTGGGAGATGCCTGCTGCATAGCAGGGAAGTCCAGAATTCTGGCAATGTCAGAACATAACAATAGCAATAGCATTTAGACTTACCATATATACCGCTTCACAGTGCTTTCCAGCCCTCTCTATGCGGTTTACAGAGTCAGCATATTGCCCCCAACAATCTGGGTCCTCATTTTACCGACCTCGGAAGGATGGAAGGCTGAGTCAACCTTGAGCCTGGTGAGATTCAATCTGCCAAACTGCTGGCAGCCTGTGATCAGCAGAAGTAGCCTGCAGTACTGCACTCTAACCACTGCGCCACCACGGCTCTTATAGGCAATAGATCAAGGTCTGGGAACTGCATAAGGAATCCCAGAGCCTTGGCAAGCATAGAGAATAGCCCTACCACTGGGGTCTTTAGCCTGGGAGGGCCACAGTGACACGCAGATCCCTGCTACTGAAGGTAATAACTGAAGAGCGGCTTGAAGATCCAGCACAAGACATAAGATAGGAAATAGAATGATCAGGAGAAAGCTTTGTTTTATAGGCATAAGTATAGGCAAGAGCTAAAAATACCGGAACAAAATAGACTGGAATCTCAGTTTTGAGGTAAAAAATTTCTTCTGATGAACCTTTTGTAATAAAAAGACCCCTGATTACAGGAATTGTCTCACTTCCTGCCTAGGTTTATTGCCATCCCCAAATCAAACAGAATTACAGTCACAAGGACACATTGAAAATATCTACATAACTTGTTCTCCATAACTAAATACATGTGTGCCGTTTTTGCACATATACTTATTGCAAACACATTTATTTTGTACTCTAAAAAATGGTGGAAGTAGAGTCAGCTGTGTCAGCTTATTTAATATCACCATTCTTAACGTGCATGTAGAAAAAACACTGATCTTTATTTTGAGGCTATGCAGGATTGAGTTTCATGAAATGAGATTTAAACATATGAAGTTAAATGTGGGATTATAGACTAATCCAATTGAGCATTACAACCAGATATTCCTTTTCTTTTTAAATTCATATGTAGCATAAAAAAATACCACTAATGTCTGACTATTAAATGCTGGAGCTATCCATTTGTTCTTCAAAAAATGGTTTCCTTTTTCAGGCCAGGTAATGTTTATGGTTTTTTTTCTGAGAAAGCTACTGTCTTTCTAGACTATCGTAAGTTGCCAAAAGCTTTGCTTTCTGGGTCACATACCCTTTTATGCACATATGTAGACATTAATTTGTTCCAGGACTAAGTTTTTTTGGACTATGTGGACTGTTTTGAGATTCTGATTAGAAAATATACCTTGTAGAAGATTTTTTTTTTAAAAAATAGTGATGCTTCCTAACATCACAATTGGAAAAAAGGAGCTTGGAGAACCTTTATAGGAGTGTGTGGAAGAATTTGTTCACTATTTGTAATAGTTGTTCATATTTGTTTGCAGTTGGATGCTGGCCTTGTTGCAGGTCTGGGGGAGATAACTGGGAAAGAATCTTGCCCAGTTATCTGGGAACGGTTTGTACCTGTTGGGGTTGAGGAAATAGACAGGTCTGTGAGCAAAGTCACCTGCTTTTAAATCTATGCCCCTCCTCCCTTAAGTAAAGCAGCCCAGGGGTTGCTGTGTGAATGTGTTCTAATGGTGGTGAATTCTTTGAGTGAGAGGATTGTTCTTTTACCTCTTAAGGAGGCCTGAGTTCACCCCCTATTCACGAAGCTACTGCTGGGCCACTATAATGGACAATTTTCATCCATTTTTCTAACCTCCCCTTTTGAATGAAGATTGAGAAGGTAGTTGTGAAACAGCTTCAGAGGACATTGGATGAAGTGGATTATCTGAATCTCTTTCAGTCAGGATTCAGATCTAGGTATGGGATGGAAAAATGACATTAGTCATGCTTTTCGATGATCTCTGGTGACGGCGGGATGGGGATTGTGCATCCATGCTTGCCCTACTTGACCTCCTTGTGGCTTTCAACACCATCAACCATGGTATTCCTTTAGATCAGCTCAGAGTATTGGAAGTGTGTGGCACCATATTGTGCCATTTCACCTTTCTCCGGGGTCGATTCCAGTTGGTAATTGAAGGGGAGAGATCTCTCCTTAGGCCCGACTTTGTGGGGTCCTGCAGGGTTTTGTGCTCTCTCTGCTCCTATTTAACATCTACATCTATGCCTGGTGAATTATGTGGAGGTAGAGGCTGTGAGGGTCTGGATGGGGAACAAAAGGCTTCAGCTGAACCTTGGAAAGATTGAGTGGCTTTGGACTTTGGGGTCTGCCTGTTCTAGGACTATGCCTCTTCAGTGCTGAATGGGTTTCACTGCCCCAAAAGGACCCATGTGCAACCTGAGGGTCCTCCTGGATTCATGACTCCTGCTTGAAGAGCAAGTGGCAGTCAGGGCTAAGAGGCCTCTGCACAGCTTCAAACTGTGCTCTAGATACAAGGTTGGGGGCTCTGCTCACTCTAGGTGCCCTAGTCATTTCTAGATTGGACTACTGTAATGTGCTCTACATTGGGCTCCCCTTGAGTATCTGGAAGCTTTAGCTGGTGCAAAATACAATGGCATAGACCAGTGATGGCGAACCTTTTATTCCTTGGGTGCCGAAAGCACGCGCACGTGTGCTATCGCGCGTGCGTGCGTGCCCACACCCATAATTCAATGCCCCCCCGCGCCCCACCCCCCTGCTCATGCACGTGCGCCCCCCCGCTCCCCCGTTTCCTGACTTCCGGTGGGCCCGGTAGGCCCGTTTTTCGCCCTCCCCAGGCTCCAGAGGCTTCCCTGGAGCCTGGGGAGGGTGAAAACGGCCTCTCCCACCCCCCGGAGGCCGAAAACGCCCTCCCAGAGCCTCTGCGCGAGCCAAAAATCAGCTGGCCAGCGCGCACATGCGCGCTGGAGCTGAGCTAGGGCAACGGCTCACGTGCCGGCAGATATGGCTCCGCGTGCCACCTGTGGCACGCGTGCCATAGGTTCGCCATCACGGGCATGTGCACTCCTAGAACGGCATGTTGCATCTCTGCTCCGTGAGTTGCACTGGTTGCCAGTCTGCTTCTGGGTCCAAGTCAAAGCCCTCTATGGTATGAGGCCAGGTTATTTGAGGGACTGCCTCTCCCCAGTTGTATCTGACCATCCCATGAGATCAACAGAACAGACTCAGGTCCTTTCTGCTAGGGTACTACACTAGGTGGGTTCCAGGAGGTGGACCTTCTCTGCCATGGTGCCTCCTCAAAGGGAAGCTGGCCCCATCCCTGTTGACTTTCCAGAAGTCCTTCAAAACCTGCTTATACCATCAGCTCTGGAGTCCTAGGGAACTGGTGAGGTACTGATGCGGCTCCATTTTTTTAACATTTGCTATCCTTGCTTATTTTTTAAAATAATAATTATTTTTTAGATGTTAACTCTTTTATAGTCTTTCTTTATGCCACCCAGAATCACGTTTTGGTGAGATAGGCAGTTGTATAGATTTGATGGATAAATAAACGGAAAAGGCAGTCTATTCATTTATAGAGATGCTCCTTTACTGATGATATCATTTTCTTGGTTGCTTCTTAATAATCTATTCTAGAACACTTGTGCTTTCATAGGTAAATACAATATAGTGAAATTGTGCTCCAATCTGGTCTTTCCTTGCCAAGTACCCTCCATATACAGATGCCTGGCACTCTCATTCTAACAACACTGAAGTTGTTGCTGTATCTCAACAATTGCAAAAGCTTTTTGAGCCATGTAAAAACAAGCAACCTCTTATGCTAGCAGGAGAACAATGTTTAACAAGGCCACTTCATAATAACTAGAGTTTAGAAGACTGGAGGCACAAGGGAAAGGATGTGGTTGATCCTCTGACTTGAAGTATTATCCAGAGGGTGAGGAGAAGACTGTCAGAGACCACAATTCTTTCTGTCTCTTTCAACTGTGTTTCTTGGCTATGAGCAGTACCAGGAGGAATGGTGACATTAAGTATGCCTTCCAAATCCATGGGCCCAACACACCTGTCATAACAAAGGGATTGCTTGTCATGCTCTTCTACTTATCATAATTGAAGTGGCATGAAAATTAGAAAAGTGGATGGAAGGAAGACAGCAGCAGGGTAAAGCAGATGGCAGACCCTTAGAATGTGAACCTAGCTACTCTTTTCCACGGAGAAAAGACAGCTGGGCCTCTCTTTCCCCTCCATTGCAACTAAATGAAAGTTAGTTTTAGTTAAGTGAAAATTATCCTAGATACATCTCTGCACTGATGTCTCCTGTTCTCACCATTCTACACAAAGCAGAAATATGAGGAAAAAGGGAAATGATATTTGTTGTTTATATAAAGGAATGAAATCCCTGTTTCTTTCTTCATCCTAAAAAGAAAGAGATACTGTACTCCAAGCACTTTTTAATTTTTTAAAAAAGTTATTTCCCACCTTTATTATTTTTATAAATGTCAGGCAAAGTAAACCAAGAATGACACATGTAAATGCTGACAATAGTTTCTTTACTTCCGTTTGCTAAACAGACAGAATCTTGCCAGACTAAAGCACATTCTGCATAACTATCTGAAAAATGCTTTGAAGAATCAGGGAGGATCCTTTTTGCCCCACTTCCTGCATAGCAACCATTCAAGGCTGCTGTTTCTCCTACTCCTCCCTCCTGTAACTCAGTGGCAGATTCCACCACAATAAATAGCTCAAGGCAGCTAAAATGAGCCATGGTGGCGCAGTGGTTAGAGTGCACTACTGCAGGCTACTTCTGCTGATCACCAGCTGCCAGCAGTTTGGCAGATCGAATCTCACCAGGCTCAAGGTTCACTCAGCCTTCCATCCTTCCGAGGTCGGTAAAATGAGGACCCAGATTGTTGGGGGCAATATGCTGACTCTGTAAACTGCTTAGAGAGGGCTGTAAAGTACTATGAAGCGGTATATAAGTCTAAGTGCTATTGCTATTGCTAAATGCTTAATACTCCTTTCTCCTCCTATTTTCCCAACAACAACCCTGTGAGGTAGGTTGGGCTGAGACAGTGACTGGCCCCAAGTCACCCAGTTGGCTTTTATGCCTAAGGTGGGACTCAGAAGTGGGTTCCTCCCTGTTCGAACTGGATCGCCCAAACCGGTAGTGACCCGCTGGTGATGTCACGATGACATCACAGATCCGGTTTGGTCGGTGGCGGTCCGTGGGTGCCATCTTTTTTTTTGAATTTTTAAATTTTTTTTCTTCTGCGCATGCGCAGAAGCCAAGTTTCCGGCACTGCGCATGCGTCGCCATCTTGTTTTCGGCCTTTCTTTTTGAATTTTTTGCACTGCGCATGCGCGTGCGCCCATGAGGTGTGTGCGCACCCATGAGGTGCGGCCACGCGGCACGGGAGGAAGCAAACCGGCAGCGAAGTAAGTTAGAACCGACCCCTGGTGGGACTAGAACTCAGGGTCTCCTGGTTTCTAGCCTGGTGCCTTAATCACTACAACAAACTGGTTTCTTCATACATTATTAAAACCAACAACAGCCATTATAAACCAATTATCAAACAAAAAATCAAATTAAAGGCAGCTTTAGACATTTATTCCTTGGATCTGGAAATAGCCAGGAAAGATAGGCACAACAGTAAGGATCCCACTGCTGGAGGATACTCACAATGCAACTCATTTTTACTAATTTGAGATCCATACTGGTGCTGAAAATCCGTGTGTGCTAAACCTCCACCCATACGGCTGCTTGGTGTGTCCCTTTGTCTTGGATGACAGAGCAGGAAGGCGCTTGAGAGGATAAGAGCAACAAAGCACACTCCCTCTTTCTCTACTGTCTTGGCTGGTGTCCCTCCCTCTTTTGTCCCTTCCTCATTGTGTTGCTCTTTTCCTCTCTGGCTCCCTCCTGCTACACACCCTGCCTTTCCTGCCATCCAGGCCAAATGCACACGTGCTGTTCCTTGAGAGGTGGGAGGAGAAGCTGGCACTCTGCAGCAGCGGTGGCCAGACCTTTGAAAAAAGCAATCGGTTCCACTGTTTCTTTGCTGGGAGATGAGGTTCTTTTGCAAGCTTATTACACTGAATTCCTGTTGCTCCTAAGCAGTCACATGCAGGGAGCTTTAGCATGCTTGGATTTTGGGAAGGAGGATTTTCAGTGCCAGAGTAGAGAGGGTATGGTACATAAGGAGTGCAGGTTGCCTCAGGGTTCTGGGCGAGTTTCGGTGAGGGCCAGAGGAGGCTGAATGTTTTCCCCACTCATGGGCTGAAATCCCTGCTTGGATTTTGGCAGGGAGGATTTTCAGCGCCAGAGTGGAGAGACACCCATACATTGCCTGTGCTGGGCCACCGGAGTCTTCCCCACCCGTGAGGCATCCCCACACTCCTTACCTGAGACTCCATCTGGTTAACAACCTGTGAGATCATTTAGCGACCACAGATGGGAATGCAGAGATGGCAGTCATTAAGCAAATCAGTCACATAATGTCTCACTTAATGATTGTTTCATTCAATGGCCAAGATTCCAATTCCAATTGTGGTCATAATTTGAGAACTAATAGCTATTGTTGCATCCTTTCATTAATAGAAAATACTTCCTTTTCCAAAACTGACAGATCATCTATTTCCAACAACCATTCTTTAAGATCTGGAATAATGTCACATTTCCAATTTCTTAATATGATTCTTCCCCCCCCTTCCTACCCTGCTCGATACAATAATTGATAAACACTTGGATTCCAAAGCTTTGCTATATAGTTCAACCTCACGTTAGCATCTTTAATCTTAAAAGATTTTCCCATAAATCTATTCATATACATTAATACACTATTCCAAAAATAAATCAAATGACCAACTATATCATAGCATTCACAATACCCATTTACTCAAGATACATTCTAGAGCTCTGTCCCAATTTGATTTGCAACTCTTGAAATAGCTATATAGTATTTTATGTATTATACAAGGATTATTTTTTCTTTTATTTACAGTATTTACTAATCTTTTCACAACATCAACTGTAATTGAACCACAAGGAAGAAACTGTTACAGAGTTACAAATTAGTCATTCTTGATAATATTTTCACTTATGGAGATACAATCCCAGAGGTGGGTTCAGACCGGTTCAGACCGGTTCACCCGAACCGGTAGCGACCCGCTGGTGACATCACAATGATGTCACCGATCCGGTTCGGTCGGTGCTGGTCTGTGGGCGCTGCCATCTTTTTTTTTTAATGTTTTCCGGGTTTTTTTCTTCTGTGCATGCGCAGAAGCCAAGTTTCTGACACTGCGCATGCATTGCCATCTTGTTTTGGGCTTTTTTTCGGGGGGGAGGGGATTTTTTTTTTGCACTGCGCATGCGTGCGTGCGCGCCCACGAGGCGCGGGAGGAAGCAAACCGGCAGCGAGGTAAGTTAGATCCCATCCCTGTGCAATCCCCATAACATTCTATCCATAAATTCAAACATTTTTAAAATGCAAATAATATTTTATTCCTTTCTCTCTACAAATTCTTTTTCTCTTTCTCTCTTTCTCTCTCTCTCTCTTCTGCTATAGTTTAGTATTCTCTGCTTTATTATTCTCACAAAGACAGCACAACTCTGGCTGGGATATTTTCAGGATGATTTATTAACTATTAGATGATTTTCTCTAGTGCCATAAGCAGCAGCCAGGGACAAAGTCTTCTCTATAGAGTCCCTCTGCCTGCAAAATATTCAACCCAGAAGGGCTCACCTGATGATCTCATTATTATTCTTTAATACTGAGAAAGAACCTTGTGGGATTCCCAGGTTTTCAAAAGAAAAAAGAATCTTATTCCTCCTCTCTCTTTCTAAGTTTCAATGTATCTTTCAGATTCTATCATTTAATTTTGTTAAATGATTCCATTGAAATCATGTAGTATTGCATTCCAAATACAGGTAATCCTCATTTAGCAACTGTTTTTCTTTGTGCAACTGTTTGCAGTTATGATAGTCATTAAAAAGTAACTTTGCAACCAGTCCTCACATTTATGACCTTCTCAAATTTTAAAGCAAAGGAGAGTTGAAGTAAGATCATTAGCACAGTTGCGGTTTCACACAGTGACCGCCTTGCTTAATGACTGAGTTGCTGGTACCAACAGTGGCTGCACAAGCACTTCTATGGATTTTAAAACATAATTCAATTTTTCAATGGGCATCTGAAATCAGTGTCAATATCTATCTTCGGCTTGATTTTTTCACATTACTAATTTATTGGCTCTAGAGAATTGTTACAAGTTGGAATGTTCCTCATATGATGTATGGAAAAATGCAAATTAATCCAGGGATGAACAAGAAGTTTTGATCTCCATGCTTGAGATAAACTTTGCCTTTTTTTTTTTTTTTTGTAGAGTAGAGAACTCGGTTAAAATATGTGCAATTTTATCCCGTATTGCCTGGTTACTATAAGACTGGATCCAGCAATAAAGCCATAGCAGTCTTATAGAGAGCACCTATTGCTACTAGTATACAAGGTACTGTAAAACAAGGTACTAGTACAGGTAGTCCTCAACTTACGACCACAATTGAGCCCAAAATTTATGTTGCTAAGTGAAACGTTTGTTAAGTGAGTTTTGCCCAATTTTGCGACCTTTCTTGTGGAATTTGTTAAAATTTTCTTTTGAACTTTACTGGTATTTCTTAATCTCAATTCCAAACCTGCCTTCAGGTACATACAGGTAGTCCTCGATTTAAATTTGCTAAGGAGACATTTGTTCAGTTAGCTGTGCCCCATTTTATGACTTTTCTTGCCACAGTTGTTAAGTGAATCACTGCAGTTGTTTAGTTAGTAACATGGTTATTAAGTGAATGTAGCTTTCCCATTGACCTTGCTTGTCAGAAGTTTGGAAAAGGTGATCACATGAACCTGGGACACTGCAACCATCATACATATGAACCAGTTCCCAAATATCCGAATTTTGATCACATGATTGTAGGGATGCTGCAACAGTTGTAAGTGTGAAAAATGGTCATAAGTCACTTTTTTTCAGTACTGTTGTAACTTGTTGTAACAGGGCACTAAGCGAACTGTTGTAAGTGGAGGACTACCTGTACTACTATGGGATTTTTATTCCTCATCTAAGAGGCAAGGAGTTTGTGTAGCATTTATTCAAAGAACACAGTTGTAGGATTCGGTACACACTGAAGCATCTATGTGCACTGCTATAAATGAGTTTTTGTGCATACATGCAGATTTTTACATCATTAGATCAGGGGTGAAATTCAAAATTTTTCCCTACCGGTTCTGTGGGCGTGGCTTGGTGGGCGTGGCAGGGGAAGGATACTGCAAAATCTCCATTTCCACCCAACTCCAGGGGAAGGATATTGCAAAATCTCCATTCCCACCCCACTCTGGGGCCAGCCAGAGATGGTATTGCCGGTTCTCTGAACTACTCAAAATTTCCGCTACTGGTTCTCCGAACTACTCAAAATTTCCGCTACCGGTTCTCCAGAACCTGTCAGAACCTGCTGGATTTCACTCCTGCATTAGATGTATAAGCCACATAGCCGCGACATTGGGGAGGGTTTCTTTATGAAGTACAGCATATTCAAATAATATACCCCCTTGATTGCAATTATTTATTTGGGTTTCTAACTTAGAATAATAAAGTACTTTAAGTGATCTACAGTGCTATTTAATTTAAATGTCATGTTGAATTAATGATGAATAGCTCAAGAAATACAACTGTTAAATTTTTGGTCTATTTAGCTGTTGTACAGTAAGTGCTTTATTACATGCATAATGATGCCTTATGTGCAATAGTATGTTGATGTTTCATTTCCTCTCTGATATATGCACTACATTCCCTGGCCACTGTGAGAAGAAAGCTATAGATCTTAATAATTTATAAGTTTTTAGCCGGAATTGTCAATGGCAGGCTTTGAGCTTTTTCTTTTAGTAATATATCATGGTAAAAATGCACAGACAAGCGATGTGTCAGTCTGATTTTTTTCCACCTGATTCAGCAACCCAAAATTCAAACGCAGCAATTTAAGCCAAGTTGCACATTGAAGAATTTAAGTCTAAGCATTTAATCTGTTCTTTCCATAAATTTCTGCTACTTGTGCTATTGTAAGAATGGTTCCAGTAGAAGTTTATTTATATAGCACGGAATTCCAGTATCAGCACATTGGAGACACAACACCAATCATTCAACCAATAGTTAAGAACGATGTAATAGTATAAATGACACTAAAAAGACCCATATTTAGACAAAGGGTAACTAAAATAAGCCTGCTAACAACAGAAGAAATATAGTTGCTGCAAACCTACATATAAGTTTTATGGTATCAATTTAACAAGAGATTTTGAGCCAATCACAGGTAAATAAAGCAAAACATTAATTTTGATTGTGATATGATCTGACATGAGCATTTTACAATCACAGAGCATATCTGGCCCTTTGATTGTCTCTGTCCATCGGGAAGTGGGGGGGAGGCAAGTGGGGCAGGAGCAGCAGGGGAGAAGCAGGCAGTGGCCCTCCATAATAGTGGAGTTTCTCTTGTGGCCCCTGGTGAAAATTAACTGCCCAACCCTGTTTTAGATGATTCTTCTATTGCACAATGTCCTTGTCCTGTTTATCAAATTATATATGGGGTCCAGATCTCGCCATCCCTTTGCCACATTCCCATGTTTTCCCATCACGTTTCTCATTTTCGTTCTTCCTGCATATACAAAATTGTTAGGGGACCTAATACATTCTATTGAAATCATTCACAATGACACAACAGCAGCACTCATGTAGAACCTGCTTCCTTCACAAGAGAAATCAGTTGCAGTTTACTAAATACCGTATAAGTAAGCTGACATTATTAATTAATTAAGCAGTATAATTATTTAGGAATTAATCTCTCTTGGAAACTATAAAACGGTTTACTCAAGCTGAGCACTTCCTGTTTTTATCCTGGGGACTGGGAAAAGTGTACCATGCCCTAAAGATGCATTTGAAACTGTTCAATGTTACCAAAAGCATTGACTCTGAGATGGCATCATTATTTTTAAGCCTAATGAATTAACAGGGCAGGTTTATTTATAATTTTGTTTGCAGCAAATGTTTACTGTTACGGGGTCTGTACTGAATTCATGATGGAAGAAGGCAGCCAAAGATAGCAACAAGAGCAACAGAGGTAGCTTGAACCAAGTAAATAACTTTTAATGAATGTGCCTATTTCCAGTACTACCAGGATTAAATAATTTTGTGGCTGCCATTTGTGAATATTTATAAAAAGAGCACCTGTTCTAGCCTGATGGATAGCACAGGCACGCCCATTATCTCCTAAACCCAGGAAATTTGCTTCCTTTGTTTAAAATATTATTTGGGGGAGCAAACTGATTCCCTTCTTTAGGAAGGTCTGTAGTCTTCAAGATGCTAAAGGAATAATAAAAACACAAACATCCGTGAAAGTTAAATATTTCTAAGCCTGTTTATTTCCAAAGGATCAACAGTAAATATTATTGGAATTAATGGAACTTGCAATGGCAACCTTTTGTGCATTTACTTGTGAGTAAAGCGAACAAATCAAGTTCTGACCAGTTATGTATTGGATTTCATAGAAGGACTTATTTTTGGCTTCATAGCACCCAGAATGTTTGCCCAGCATTAAGCAAATAATAGATTAGATGAGCTACGAAAATGCAGTCCGCTTATACAAACTTGCTTGGGAGCTGAATTACCTTTCCAGAAAGTCCAGTGCTTGTTAACCAAACAGAAATATCCTGCGATAAACAAATTATGATGCTTTTAGCCAAAGCTGACATTTACATATATGTATTTGATGGTGATTCAAGGAAGTAGGTTCAGAGATGCTAGGCCCTGAGTATTTTAAAATGCCCCTTTTAGAATAACCATAAGCTGCAACAATAAACTATAACTGATTGAAGCATCCTTTCCATATCACATTGTCTCACAGACTTTTCAAGATTTGATTACATGAATGATTCAATCTGTATACTCATAGCCTTGCCTCCTCTTGCTCCAAAAAATAAAAACATCTTTTTACGCATCTTTTCAACCAGAAAATCTGGTGCTTTCCTGTTTAGTTAGGAATACATACATAGAATACTATCTTCACAATTGTGTTGATGCTGTTGTTACATCATGTATAGTCCAGTTCAGTGTGCTCGCTTCAACCAAATGTGCTGCAAGTAATTTAATTGTCTCAGACTGTGTAGTTTCATGCAAATGCATGTCAGACTCCTAAAATGGATTTAATAGCATTTAGAGAGTACCTATTTAAATAAATAAAGATCACAGGCAGAGCTAGACTTACAGAAGGCAGTACTGGGCCAATGGAACTTAACGAAAGGAATATGGTATTGACTGGAAACACTGAAAAGGTATGGGAGGGAAAAAAAGGGGAGAGGCAGTAATTTCCCAGGCACCTCTAAACAGTAGCTCAATCTGAAAGCAAATATATCATTTCAGGTGGAAAATCCTAAAGAGAAGTTCAAACGGAATACTGTAGGAAGGAAAATTGAAAACAGCCGCATATTATGTATTTTCCTCTGGCACTTTTTTTTAATCAGGAATGCAGGACTTACAAGTTAGAAGTAATATTACAAAATTTTGTTGGATTATATGATGCAAGTATTAATCTTGCATTGGGAATAAATTATTTAAAATGCAGACAGTTGTGCTGAAGGGTATACTGTAGTTGGATATTTCCACAGGAAGACACATCTAAAATAAAATGAGCAGCTAGCCCTCAGAGCAGCACTAGCTGAAGACAAAGCCTATCTAATAAACCAGCTGTAAATATTAAATAAGAATAGACAATATACAGAGCCAGTATGAGACTAGCTTAATAAAACCAAATGAAGGCTAGGTGGGTGCCAGTTTGAAAATTGTCTTGGGAAGTGAGAAAAAAGTACAGTCTATATGTATTGTTGAATTATGGATTTGTATTAACAGTAAAACTCAAAATAATAACAGAAAACTGCATTACATTTAATTTCAAGACCAGATATTGTACAAGTATAATAAAACAGCCAAATGCATAGAGTACTATGATAAGAACAGGGAAGGCTGCAAATATAATAAAATTACTAAAACCCAAGATTGTATTTTATCTTAACCATATTAGCTGAAACAAGCCATGTTCATAAGCTATAGTTTATCGATAACAGAAGTTAATTGAAATAAGTCTTTTTTTATGACAGATGACACAGCAAGCTGCTGTTTTCTTCAATGGATGCTTATGCTAATGCACTTTCATTTTCAAAATACCATCATTTTAAATTAAGTGCAAAACCTTTGTTCTGAAACTTTTTAAAACAGTAAGGACTGTACATCTACAGTTACCATGTGATCCTGAAAAGAAATGTCACCACTTTAAAGAGATATAGATAGGTATTATCTTTGTGCTCCTGAATGCTCTAAAGTGCCCTTATAAATCTGATGCTGCATAAGGAAGTCGTCAGAATTTGTTCAGGTGAGATAAAAGGAAACATCTTTTCATGCAAGGAGTAGGTTTGATTAAATTGGTAAGAACTCAATGGAAATGAAACATTGAATCATACAAATCTTATCCTCTCCTCCCTTTGCTAACCATTCCAAGCTTGTAGTTTAAGTGGTACAACAAATTATTAATACCACAAAAATTAAGGTTATTATATCTGAGTTTCAAAAATCAGACAGATAGGAGTACAGACTTAGAGCTTTCTATTTGTGTGCTGTCATCTAGTGACCATTTGAATTTTGGACAGTGTTGTTCAGTCATTCAATTGTGCTGTTGCTGTTGTTCAATTGTTAAATAGCTTTTGACATTTTGTGACCTGATAGACAACATTAGTTCAGCAGGATTGTCTTTCAGTAGCTGCTTCTTCAAGTGTTTGTAAGATCATGTGCCTGTCATCAGTGAAAGAATGTAGTCATTTTGTCCATTGTCGGCTTTTTTTTTTTTGATTGCCTTCGATTTTTCCAAGCATCAGGGTCTTCTCCAATGACTCTTGTCTTCACAATATTTGTCCAAAATATCTAAGCTTTAGCTTCATTATTGACATTTCCAGTGAGCAGTCTATTTTTACTTCATCCAGTATAGAATGATTGGTTCTTCTTGCAGTCAAAGATAGTTTCATCAATTTTCTCCAGCAACCCAATTCAAAAGCCTCAATTTCTTTTCATTCAGTCTGATATGGCAGCCCTACTAAAATTCTAAAAAACAAGTCATACGAAAAAGGAGAGAAAGCACAACTTATTTCCAGTCCTAAAACTGGAGATGGAATTAATATCTGGATTTCGATGCATTAACAAAGTAACATCAAGTATCTCAACTAGTTCCCCCTTCGAAGATCTAATTGTCATCCCCATAGACTGGACCGAGAAATCAGCTCTATTTGACAACTAAAACTACTTTTTTTTGGCTATAAAAACAAAATCAAGTCTGATTGTGCTGTACCTTCTCCCAATTTTTATACTTCAGTGAATTAGAGAGATCTTCCTGATCTACAGTACTTCCTATGAGTCTAGGACCAACACGTTGCACCAACTCACTGCCGCCAGCTCACCAGCATCAAATCACCTCTGCCAACTCACAGCCAGCAAGTCATCACAGAACAAGCTGCCACCACGGCCAACTTGCCATGGGGACAATTTGCCATGGGTGGCTGGAGGGAGAGCTGGGCAGGTGAGCGAGCGAGCGAGCGGGTGGGCAGAACACTCGGAGCTCAGTGTGGCGGTGTCAGCATTGGGTGTGAAAATGGGAAGCCCCTATCCCCCACCGCTGATGCCGTCGTCTGCTCCGACGCTCTGCCCACCTGCTTGCTTACCTGCCCAGCTCTCCCTCCAGCCAACTATGGCGGGTTGTCCCTGCGGTGAGTTGGTCGTGTGGAGTTGTCCTGTGGCAACTTGGCGGCTGTGAGTTGGCAGAGGCGACTTGGTGGTGGTGAGCTGGCAATGGTGAGCTGGCAGTGCTGAACTGTCCTTAGTGAGTTGTCCCATTCCGCTTCCTATTGCTCATTGTTCTGAGCTTTAAAAAAATGCTCCATTCCTGTTTGCTTGGTAACAATTCATGAATATTTCCATCAAGGTTATCTTCTTTATTCTATCCACTAATGAAAGGCATTCTCCATACAGGAGTCTTCTATATTCAGCTAGAATTTCTGTGTGCCTCATAATTCAACTCCCAGGTTAATAATAATAATATAAAAAGACAGCTGTGATGATGAAAAGGAAATCACTATGGAGCAAAAATACTGTATGTAATGGCCATTGTGATCTACTTTGCTTTATTTTTTTAAAAAATTAATTTTTATTGAAGAACTTTTTAACAAAATAAAACCCATAAGAGAAAATGAAGATAATACAGAAAAGAAAAAAGAACATCTGAAAAAGAAGAAAATAAATAAATAAATAAATAAATAAATAAATAAATGGCTTCAAATTTTCTTGACAGCAGTTATAGGTTCTCTTATATTTTGTCCTTTCTCTCTAAAGTTACATCATAATTTTCTTATTTCTGTAAGCTACCCTTTCTAATCCCCAACCCATAAATCACAAGTTCATTTTTCTCTTTTTTAAGCAAAAAGTCCAAAAGGGCTTCCAGTCACTAATAAATGTAATTGATCTTTCTCTGATCAAAACAGCTAACTTTGCCATCTCTGCTTGTTCTGTCATTTTCACCAATCAACCCTCCATGTGGGTATTCAGAGTCTTTCAATTTTTGTGCATATGTCTTGCAGTAGTAATCATATATAAAAATAATCTTCCATGGCTCTTTTCTAATTTGACTATCCATTAATCCCAGCAAGAAAATTTCTGGTTTTAGTTGAATGTTAATCTTTAAATTTCTTTGCGCCATTATATGTATTTGAACTCAAAAATGTCTGGCTTTTTTACAAGTCCATCAGGCATTGTAAAATGAACCTTTGTGTTGTCCATATTTCCAATTTGAAGTACCTTTATACTTTCTAGACATTTTTTCTAGAGCCCTATATCTATGGTACATCATTTTATTTAAAAAATCTATAGTTATAACATAATGTAACTTTCAATACTTTTAACCAGTTTTCTACTGCTCCCTCAGTATGTTATGTCCAAAGTTCTTAGCCCATTTTATTATAGTCTTTCACTTATTCTTCCGTTTCAAATTTCAATAAAAGTTTATATATTTTAGCAATTGCATGTTCATCATTTGTACATAGTTCAATTTCTGACTTCCGCTGCTCAATTCCAAATGTCCTATTACCTACCTTAAATCTTCTCTTAACTGTGCACATGAAAACTACTGACAACTAAATCCCTCTGCAGCCAGTAGCTCTTTTGATTTCATTTTATATTCTCCATGTTCCTGTTCTAACAACTCTCAATAAGTTTCTTTATTTACTCTTTCTTTCCTGTAAAATGCTTCTTGTGCTGAGACCCATAAAGGCATTTTTGGGCACAGTCTGGGTTTATATATAAACAATATATTTCATTTTTTTCAAATGGTGCTTCTAATATAATGATTCTTAAAATCTACATTACCTTTAACTTTATCATACCATAAAAAACCATGCCATCTGAACCTCAGATCATGCCCTTCTAATTTTGTGGACTACTTTGTTTCACAATTGTTCTGTTGTGAGAAAATACTATTTCTCTTTATATTTCTAAGGTAATATTAGTGTACAAGTTAAATTTTATTTAACTTGTTTTTATTTGTTTTAATTTATTTAACAAATTTTATTTATGCTTATTTCAAAAGAAGATAGAAAATTAGACTGTGAGCAAACATAAGACATAATGTGCTTTAAACCTTGTAATGGAGAAGGCATTCCAAGAATGAAAATAAATCAAGTGGTTTGCCGTAGCAATTACATTAAAATATGAGTCTATCAACAATGGCAGTAGCCTACATACAACATCATTAACTCTACATTAAAGGGTAAACTTATTGTGCCATAACACAGAGATCTTGTTTAAAAAAACAGTACAGGATTTTCAATCATAACTAAAGCATTTATAGTCAAGTTGGAAATGTATAAAGCAACTTTCTCTAAGGTTCAGTGTGTATTGTTCACTGGCTGTTATACATCAACTTTCAAAATGAAAAGCATACATAGATGAGCATAAGAGCAACAGGTGTGTTTGCCTAGGGTTGAGGCAAAGAAAGGCATCCACATGACACCCACTAGCACTCTTCAATTTATAATTTTTTAACCTTTACTTCTCCCAAAGGACAGATGACATACCATCTTGGAATGCATTTGTCCGTCTAAAACAGGTGGTGTTGAACCAATAAATCATGAACAGGTAGTCCTCGACTTATGATCACCATTGAGCCCAAAAGTTCTGTTGCTAAGCGAGACACTTGTTAAGTGAGTTTTGTCCCATTTTACGACTTTTCTTGCCACAGTTGTTAAGTGAATCATTGCAGTTCTTAAGTTAGTTAACACGTGAATCTGGCTTCCCCATTGACTTTGCTTGTCTTTGCTGGGATCACATGACCCCAGGACACTGCAACCGTCATAAATATGAGTCAGTTGCCAAGCATCTGAATTTTGATCATGGCACCGCGGGGATGCTGCAACGATCGTGTGAAAAACGATCATGTCACTTATATCAGTGCCGTTGTAACTTTGAACGGTCACTAAATGAACTGTTGTAAGTCGAGGACTACCTGTAGTTGTATATTATTCCTACTATCTCTAGTCTTCTCTAGGCAACTGCCTTGTTTAGTGACTGTTCACAGTTACAGTGGTGATGAAAAAAGAACTGTATGACCAATCCTTGAAATTATGACCTTCGCAGGTCTGAAAAGCAGAAGGAAACATTAAATGACATGTATTTCTTTCACTGAATCAGTACTCAATTATTTCTCAGGAAGTGGAGATGTTGTGTGTAATTGTTATCACTGCACACAACAACTAATAAAAATTACGTATCTTTCTAAACAATGAGAACTGTATTTCTCACTGGTTCTTTCATTTCCACCGCTTCCTTAGTTCAATAGAAGTAGATAGTATGAGCATATAGCATAATCACATTTGGATTTAAACATGAACATTTTAAATACCTGACACTTAGGTATGTGGATTTATAGTGTGCCTTGATTTGTGTACTTTGTGTAACAATTTGCTTTCAGATGAATTATCTTCCAGTTCAAACATTAGCTTTTAAAGGTTGCACCAATGATACAAATCCTTTGGGTACCTATACTTTATTTCAGTATAAAAATCATAGACCAATCACTATGCTAAAACAGAAAAATGAATATACAGTAGCTGGCATATACATGGAATTTACTCCCCAGTATGATTGTCTTTCTTTCTGAAAATAAAGAATTGCTTATTCTAACAATTTGCTTTCATGTATAACTCTGAAGAAAAGTGTCATAATTTGAGTACATATATACCTAGAAATAGTTAATAATATGTATCTCAAACACAAATAGACACAAAATGATTCTCTTTTAGTAGAACCTAAGCACTGTTTTTAATCAACAAAACACTCACCCAGATTACACTTTAATACTTTTGAATTCTTTCCTCCTAAATAACAAAAGGAAATTTCATCTCTTAAACATATTTTCCTGTAGAATTCATAACTGTGAAGTCAACCACTTAACCATATCACTTAAGTTGATCATATCACAAACAAGAAGCATGAAATATTTTCAAAGATTCAGAGACCATTGTTTCACTCTGTTTTAAGTTTACCAAATTTTTAATCAGACTTGGCAATGTTTATTGTATTTCTAGATAAAATTAGCCACTTTCTTTGTAGTCAATTGATGCTGTATTCAACCCAGTTTCATTCATCATCTATTGATTCTTGTCCCAATCTCTTATATTATCAAACAGACTTCTTAAATATCCCACTCTCACTGCACTCAACTTAATCAAATGTTCATCCAGATCTCAATTCTATGTAACAAAGTGCATACTAACTACACATTACTCACAGAGACATAAAAAACCTCTAATACATATTGTCAATCTTTGAGAGATATCTTGACAAACAGGTTTTTACTACAGTATATCTTTAAAAAAAGAAGATACTTAAAAGTTCCAGCAGTGACAAATACTGACACAGAGCTTGACAGAAATCCTTATAAAAACACTAACAAGAACCTCAGACTGACCCATATATTGTAAAATTTCCCATAAACCCTCATTTTTCAGAATCTTTTCAGAGGATTCTGAAGAACACCATGACCTTACACCTAAATTAGAGGAACTTGGTAACACTGTGGAAAACATATTGGAATTCCTGTTTATTGAAAATATAGATATATTTTAGAGCAGAATATTTTAAGAGGAAGCACAAATAAAATTTAGTCTGACCTAGCTTATAGTTTGCAGAGAAAGGTGAGAAAGCAGAGTTCTCAATCCTTGCTGATTCTAATTCTTATCTGAGGAACATTACATAAATCTGATAAATAAATGAGTTGACTCAATCAACTCATTGAAGACTAGAGCTTCTCTTGAAACCAATGTTAAGAATCAACTATGTCAAGATTTAAAACCTTAATTAGGGATAGGGAGTAAACAAACTGCCAGTTTCCTTTATAAGAAGATAAGCCAAGCATGATGAAATAATGTCTACCTCTAAAATGCTTGTATCAACATATGTAATTGCTCAGATTTTGGTGACCTGGCCAGTTATGGGAAGACTGAAATTAAACAATTTGGTAAAGTCTGCAAATGAAAACATTCTGAAATCTACGACATGACATTTGTGTAAGTGATCATCTATAAAGAACATATAACTGGACTTTAATATCCTTCTTCACATTACTGTAGCATTCTCAGTTTAAGAGATAAATTTCTGATGGTAGTAAAGCAGGCAATAAATTTAAATATGTCTGGGTCTAGCTGTGAGCTTTGCTTTATCCTTCATCTGTCCCTTAGTTCTGTTTCTTGCCTATATTTCCCCATTCTGTCTAATTGAGTTCAGCTCAGACAGCTTTGGAATTAATTAAAATTGCAGGACATCATCAGCATAACTAGCTTGACTGGTTACGACATCAAGAATGATCATGATTCTACCCGAAACAGAATTGAGGGAGTGAGAGCAGAACACAGCAGCCAGACTGAATTGGAAGCTAAAGCACATCTGTCCAGCTATATATGAGTTATTGTAGTGTGCCAGTCTCCAGAAGAGCACAAGAATTAAGAATGCAAGCACTCAGTAAAACTGCTTCTCAGCTTTTCCTATTAGTGTTTATCTGATCATTTCTCTATTATGTCTCTGTATTTTAATATTTCAATCTTTCTATATTATATCATTCAAGAGTATCAGACCAGAGAATAATTCTGGAAAGCCAAAATAATGAAGGATAATATGTATAAGGCTTAAGCTAAGACGGATGTATGAAGGTTTAGGATACACAGGATAGTCTTCTCCTTTGCTTAGGGCTGTCAGATGTGTTGGGACCACAAGTTCCAGAATTCCTAGCTTTCCTAGTCAAAGGGAGGGTTGGGTATATCAGGAGAGACATAAAAGTAAGCTGAATACAGTGGGAACGGTTTATGTAAGGAGTGAGTGGTAAAATAAGAAGAATTAGAGTCAAAAATGATGAAAGTAGATTGACTGAAAAACTGATCAATATGGAAGAAGTATGCTGAGATGATTTGGTCATATGGAGAGCATGAACAAAGATCAAATTGCAAAACACGTATGTGTATGGATTGAGAAGAAGAGAAGGAGCAGGAAAAAACTAGATAGAGTTAATGGAATTCTCAGAAAAAAAACATGAAACTACAAGTTTAATAAAAAAAAAAAGAAAATGCATAAATTGATATACAGATGTGATGGAAACAAAGATGGTTTGTAAGAAAATAAAAGTATCAAGAGGTATAATAAATAGTGTTGTTTGAAACTGGATTTAGTTAGATTTCTTTTTGTTCTCTTATCTCCTGCTGTTAAAATTTCTTTTGCCTATTACTTCTTACTCTTCACTTTGTATTACAATGCTTACTCCAGAAAAAGAATAACCATATAAGTATCTATATAATGAACGTTTTCTAAGTTCTCAAATCTCTTTGTACATGTAACCACACGTGGAGTCTAAGGCAAGGAAGTAATTGTAGAGTTTTTCACAGCTTTCCCACAATTCAGTTTTTTGTTTTTTTTAGACGACGACGAAGATGCATTTCTCAGCTGTTTATTTGAGATGCACCTTCCACTGTGTCTTAGATTTCCTTTGATACTATTAAATGGTAATGTGAGAATGTATGATAAAGATGTCACTGAAATGCTATGCCTTTCTGCATCTGCCAAGGACAGTTTCAACCCATGAGTTATTGGACAACATAATGGCTTCATTAGTCTGCACTTCAGAGCCCTTCATACATCCATTAGTGACAAGTTCTGGAGTAGACACGGTATTATATGTCATTTCTTACTGAATAATGTTTAAACCAATGGCCTCCAAAATATACAAAACTGTCAGTTAAAGCCCCTCATGACCCCACGATGGGATAAAATAAAACAATTGGGAGAACACAAAAATACTTCAGAAGTTCCTAACTCTAAAAATTTTAAGACCGCCCTTCTCTGCTGCCTTATTATAGACATGACAAGCTTTCAGCTAAACAAAATAATTACTACCCTTGACCTTCCCTTCTATAGGAAATCACGGAGATGCTCTCACATACCCTATTACCATGTCTAAATTCTACCAGGGTAGAGAAAAAGAGCCTGATATTCTTTTCAAACTGGTCGTTTATTTACATATTTCCATACCATCCGTTCTTGCTCCTTTGTTACATATTTTCCAGCAGAACTCTCCAAACGGAGTATGCTTGTCTTTAGTTAAAGGTTTCTATTGTTCAGAATTCAGAAGTCTGCATCTATTCATTCATAGGAATTTCTTGTTTCCTTTCCATCCTCTACTGCTGCCCTCTACGTGTCATGGTTCAGAGAGTTCCCCAATTAAATGGCGAAGCTTGGGGAATGTACATTGGGGAGGAAAAGCTCATTCTGCTGCTAGAAAACATCTTGTAAAGACACAATCAGTACAATCCAGTAATACTTAAGTACATGTTATTAATTGATAAGTAGCGATCAGGGCGATATGAAAAGACACATGCAAACTCCTTGGAGACAGCATTACATGTGTTTCTGATGACTAGGAGGAATGTTGGTTTTAAAAAATTACGTTCTTTTCCAGTCCCCCCCCCCCCCCAAAAAAAATTCTATTTGAAAATATGACAAATTTATCTGGTAAATATATAGGCCTTGGATCAACTCCACTCAGTATTACGGAGATATTCAAGCAGACTTATCACTAAAGATGCAGCCAAAGTGGGAGAAGTTGCCAAGGAGGGCTCATTTCAGTCAGAGAATTTCTTTCTATTTCTATGTCGGCCTGCATTGGCCTTGCACCCCATAGCTGCCAAAATCTCCAAAACTAAAAATGATAGCCAGTTTGGATAGTGCCTACCCACCTGCAAAGGATATGTTATTTTATAAAAAACAAACAAACCTGATTTTAAAACAATGAACACAACCCTGTACAACATGTACATGAAGGTCTCCACCAGACTTAGCTGAAGCTTCACTCCATCAGCCTGCAAACATTAAGATTGGGAATTTAATTTAGAGTTCCGTAAAGTTACAGTCTTCATCTTTTTTGAAGTTGCTCAGAATTGAAAGAACTGAAAGCTGTGGCATAGCTAAGCAGCAAAATAATTTCCCCCTGGATTCGAGAAACTCAGATATGACTGGTGCTATGAGATATTCATGAGTTTTCTACAGCTAAACATGTTTGCCAAAGCATGCCACATTTTTATTAATACATAAAAATAAACACCAGCAGTAGTTTATAATATATAATTTATTTCTTCAATTATCCTAATTTTCTTGCAAGAAGAACTCCATTAGCTTTATTATATTTGTTAACTGTTAATGTATAAACATATCAAATTATTGTAGCAATTGAGAGAATGATGGCTGGTCTGAGCCTGTATAATAATCATATTCTCCCCCCCCAAATTTTTTATTTAGTCATTTAAACTAAAGCAAGTGGCAACAACCTCAAATCTTGTATTTTGTTAAAGAAACAGCCAAGTAGAACTGTTTTTTAAAATCAAAATGACTAGGTGCAAAAGAAAAGAAAATTATATGAGGAATAGCAGACTCGTAAAATCTCTCACAAATACAGGGCCTTTTTTTTTTTCTGATGCACCAGTTTAGTTGCCCTCTCCAATTATTATTTTTTATTGAATGCATCATCTCTGTTTAAAATTTAAGATGCACATCTTTTTTTCTGTTCTTACTTTTATTGTATTTTAATAGCTCTAAATGCATTTAATTGTTTTTATTACAGATTTCTTTGGAAGGCCTTTTCATATGGAAAAAAGGCATATAAATCTCTGCAAAGAAGGCAGCAGTAGCTCCACGAAGTCTCTCAGCTGCAGCAAAAGTTTTTCCCCCTGCACTTCTTGGTATGTTTCCTTCCACATAACATCCGACATTATAACCATAGATTCCAGAGCGGGCCTTTGAAAACCTTTGCTTACCATGACAAACCTACTCTTGCAATATGCAGAGACGGCACAAAATGACTTGAGTAGATCAAGCCATGGTCTGTTTAGCTGTGATTTATTGAATAACCAAGAACTGGCTGGATTCACGCAACATGCTAGGTGTAACTCATATCATCCACACTGTAGCTTGTTGTAAAGTATGAGTAACTATTGAAAGTTAGTTTACAATGGCTGGGAGAATGATAATGGGTTCCCAAACTTTCTGCCCAACAAATGTTTCTCAATATGCAGGTCAATATGAAGAATGAATGGAAGTTCTTAAGTGCTTAAGAAAACTACTGCTGTAATGGAAAAAAAAAAAGAAGAAGAAGGAACACATTACTATTTTCAGACTACATCAATGTACTGAACGCATTAAAATAAAACATAAAACCCTAGCTGTTCTCGTGTCAATAGGAAGTTATTTCTGATACCATGTAGGCTGAAAGTTGCACCTCACAGATACAACACTTTCATTATTTCCAAATCAGAAATGATACTAATTATATCATCTGTCTTCATTATAAAAGCCAAACAAAACTTCACAGAGAACTGCCATTTAGTCAATTAACAGGTAATGACCCATAATACAAAAAAGATTGAAATTTGGAATTACATTCATGTTCGTCTGCTTCCCTGGCTCCCCTCAATTTTGTTCCTTCAGTGAGTGGGAAGAACAGTCTTGTCACTAATTCTTTTCCATTAATGGTTTCTCACAACCCTCGGGAGCTGATCCAAAAACCAGGATAACTCAAATGAGAACAAAATTGACTTTTAAAAAGATCATTCAGTCCAGTGATGTAAACAGCTTCCTAAATCAATCTGCCACACCGGCAGGAATTAACTTGGCAGCAGAACAAAAATTGCACATGGAAAAGATTGGCATTTTGAGCCGCATACCATATTTGATGCCCACGCGTACAGCACCATACTTATTTACATGCTTAGAGTCTACATACTCAATTTAGGTTTATCCCCCTATGACAGTGAAACTAACAGCAAATATCTTGTACTGAAATCTGACTTTTGTGCAAGCTGTTTTCTCATTAATTCTGGAGCAATTAAAATAAATTACTTCAATGAACAGAACCAAAGCCAAGGACATATTTAAAGTAACTCCAAATCTCCATGGAAAAATTGCTAGACATCCTTCATTCCTGCTCCTTCCTCTGTCACAGACTCAAAAGAGAACTAATTCCTAGGGAGACAAGCACTTGGGCATGCACATGTGAACACAAAGCACCTACACAAACTTTCAGTCAAGATCTGGAGAAATTTGGAAAGCATTAACTGCAAACCTGATATTTTTTAGGCCAAAACAGCCTGATCTTGCACACAGTTCCTTCAGTCTTCATTAAATCAACATATTTCTTCGTATCCTTTTATTTTAGAGTGCATTTACAAGAAATCCTATGGATTTAAATGTGATTTCTTTCAAATGGTATCTTGGTCATGTTGTGATGTTAAATCCATTTCAACGCAATAACTCCACTGACTCCTCATTAAAGATGACACATTTAAAACGAAGAGTAGCAGAGATGAAAGCTGCAGCAAGAACGTTTCTCCCAAGTACACGGCTAGACAGGCAGTCTAAATATGCTTACAGTTGCGGCTTTTGATATGTCTTTTTTTAAAAAAACATTTCCAAGATTCTGTGTGTCTGTTTTACCATGATTGTAATAGTAACTCAAACTCATAAAAATAACTGTGATGTATTATTGACCTACTTTTTATTAATGTTTGAAGAATTATAATTTCATTAAAATAAGTAAGATCAAGAAACAAATCAACCTCACTTGAGGCACAAAGTACCAGATTCAAATTATTCTACTTTGGACACATCATGTGAAGAACTAATTCTCTGGAGAAGACTCTAATGCTGGGAAAGGTAGAAGAAAAGAGAAGAAGACGGCCAGCAACAAGGTGGATGGACTCAGAGTGGGAATTAGTGCACTGCTGAAAGACCTGAAAAATCAAGTTTAAAAACAGATTGTCATGGAGAAAATCTATGTGGTGACTGAGATGACATAGACTTGATGGCACATAATCAACCAATCATCAATCAAATAAATAAATACTTCCCCAAAGCTATTAAGAACTGTCGGGTATACCAAAAGCATGATGAAATATCCACTCTTTGCTCTGATGTAGCTGTAGTTGCAGCTACATAGCTATTTTCCTTTTATTTTCACCAGTAAATTATATTATTTGCTATGAGCTTTATGTCAGTGGCCCTGAGTTCCACAGTTTAATACCTCTTATCAGTAAAATGTAATATACTGATAATGCATGCTACCAATTTCATCTCCTTACCAGACACACTGAACAAATGCATTCTGTTTCTGTTCTTTTCTTGAAGTTCTGTTTCAAGGCATAAAACATGTGCCTCTAGGAATAATTATTTTGTTTTGCAAGATAACCCTTCTATTGCAGATGCACCTGTGGAATATTAAAAGAGATTGTTTTTCTGAAATAATATAGCTAAAAGGCTCTTTTGTTTATATATCTATATCTATATGGATTTCTGTGCTTATTTCAAATGCTTGGACTAAAGAAAAAAATGAGGTAAATGATTTTTTTCGTTTTGATAAAACTTTGAAATGTCTTTATCTCTCAAAAGGCACTTTCTTTACCATTTCACCATTATAAAAGTGAATTAAAGAAACCCTTAATGGAGAAGGGCAAGAGTTCACTTCTTGCTCTATACAGTATAATAAAAAAGGAAAATAATGATTTTGTACAGAGGACTAAAATGCTTTTCTGTGAAGAGTCTCAGGATTGCCGCTATATAATCATATATTGGTTGTTTGAGGGAAAATGCTATAAACCTCAGCAATACACAAATGCAAATAGTGTTATATTGTTACTAGATCAATTGTAAGAACATATTTGAAATACGTATCTATATCTTTTGCTCCCAGCATTCTTCAGCATGTTGACTTTGGGCTGCTGGGAATTGTAGTTCAGCAATATCTGAAAAACTAGAGCAGTGATGGCGAACCTTTTTGGCGTTGCGTGCCAAACGTCCAAGCACGCGAGCGCTGTTGCGCTCACGCGTGCCGGCACCCATAATACAATGCACGCCCCCATTTGCGCATGCGCGCACAACCCCCGCACTCCTCCTGTGCATGCGCCCTGCACTGCGCATATGCAAACCCTCACTGCGCATGCGTGTGCCCCCACGCATACGCCTCCCACTTCTTCCAAGGGGGCCGGTGCACCTCTTACCGGAGGACAACCAGGAACCGACCTGTTCTCTGGCGAGACAAAGCAGCAGCCATTCCCCAGCCAGCGGCAGCTCTCTCAGCCCCACAGCGCGGCCTTGCCTGGGCTCCTCCCCGCTGGGAGCCACTGTTCCCCGGCCAGCGGCTGCTGAGGTGGGGGGGCAGAGAGAGCTGCCGCTGGCTGTGGAACGGTGGTTCCCAGCGGGGAGGAGTCCAGGCAAGGTCGCACATTTGGAGCTTCTCCGGCTGGCGCATGGCACTGCCAAGGTGGGGGGGGACACACAGAGAGAGCTGCCGCTGGCCGTGGAATGGTGGTTCCCAGTGGGGAGGAGCCCAGGCAAGGCCACGCGTTCGGAGCTTCTCCAGCTGGTGTTGCCGAGGGGGGGGCAGAGAGCGCTGCCGCCGGCCAGGGAATGTTGGTTCCCAGCGGGGAGGAGCCCAGGCAAGGCCGCACATTCGGAGCTTCTCCGGCTGGCGCATGGCACTGCTGAAGTGGGGGGGACAGAGAGAGCTGCCGCCGGCCGTGGAACGGTGGTTCCCAGTGGGGAGGAGCCCAGGCATGGCCGCACATTCGGAGCTTCTCCGGCTGCCGAGGTGGCGGGGGACAGAGAGAGCTGCTGCCGGCCAGGGAATGGTGGATCCCAGCGGGGAGGAGCCCAGGCAAGGCCGCACATTCGGAGCTTCTCTGGCTGGCGCATGGCACTGCCGAGGTGGGGGGGGAGAGAGTGCTGCCGCTGGCTGGGGAATGGCGGCTCCCAGTGGGGAGGAGCCCAAGCCACGGGGTCATCTGCACAGGTAGCCCACCACCACCACCACCACCCCTCACCGGCTGCTCGTCCACCGGTGCTCCAGACCACCTGGGGCTGCGCAAGAAGCCCGCGTGGGCAGGGTGGGAGGGAAGCCCGGCTTACCTTGCTCTGCTCCCTTAGGAAGCGACCGCTGGGATCCCCTCTCCACATCTTTTGGCATGCACGCCTGTTGCTGGTCTTTGTGCTCACATGAGCGCCAGAAACCAGACCAGCTGGCCGGTGCGCATGCGCACTCTGGAAACAGGAAGATCATCTTCCTGGAGTGTGCATGCGCAATGGGCAGCTGTTCTTCCGGTTTCTGGCATGCCCGTGCGCATGAAAAGCAGCTGGCCGGCGCACCGGAACCCGGAAGAGCAAGGGGCGACGGCTCCGCATACCTGGAGAAATGGCTCTGTGTGCCACTTCCGGCACGCGTGCCATAGGTTCACCATCACGGAACTAGAGGTTCCTAATCTTTTATATGAACTACTCAACTTCAGCTTTTGAAATTCTTGCTGCCAACCTTTCCACCTCTTATTACACTTTCCTCATAACTCCATTTTAAAAGACATATAGTCTATTTAAATTGTTGCTTCCAATAATAAAACCCCTGTTACAAGTTCCAATGTACCTCTCAGTAGTGCGATACCCTCAAATATGGTATCCTTCTGGGATACCTGGCAGAAAAAAGGTTAGAATATTATAAGATTCTTCCCCAATCCTTCCTCAGAGATTGGTTACAAAAGGTAAAGCTGGAAGAATCACGTTCAGCCCCATGATATTAGACTGTAGCATTCCTGAGTTTGTCCCTCATCTTATTTAAAATTTAACTGAAAAAATTGGGCAAGCTCATGAGGAGATACAGAATACATTGCCATAAACATATGGATGATGTGTGCCCTTGCTTACCTTTTTCAGCTGCTACTATTAGGGAAGGCATGGATGGGCAGCAATGGGCTCGATGAGAACTAATAAAATAAGGCTTAAATCTGGACAAACTATGAATGTTCCCCATCAGTACACTAACTTTGAAAGTAATTTCCAACATTTGTGTGTGTGTGGGGGGGGAGGAGGGATAATGCCCTCAAAACAAGCTCTTAGTCTAAGGGTGCTTTGGAGGTTATATGGCAGCTCTAGCCAAGAAGTGCCTTTCCCAGCTTAACCTTTATGCATTAATTCCAAGTCAGACCTAGCTATGGTGATGCTTAGCTTTGTTGTCTTTTTCTTGAATTAATGTCAGATGCTCTACTTAGGGCCATCTTAGAAGGGACGCAGAAATTGTAGCAGTGAAAATGATAATAGCAGTTTTTATGCATGATTGCATTCTGCTTGTTGTGAGCAAAATTCAAAAAGTATTAATCCGTTTTGCACCAACTGAAGTTTCTGAGTGTTTTTGTTTTCTGGGAGGCGGCCTCATGTAGAACCTCTTATCCAGTTGTGTGGTAATAAGGGTTTATTTACCATGGCAAATTCCTTCTGCTCCTGGCAGTATCCTAACTGTCACCCTAGTCAAACCCAGGCAAAGGTTGCACTGTCCATGGCCTCTACTTGCTTATCAGTAGCAGCTGTGAATCCAAGCCCCCCAAGTCCCAGGCTTGTTCCTTCAAAGTGGTATCTCTTCATTCAGAGTTAACATTGGAATTGGCAGAGAACCTCAGTGAAAAAACAGTACCAATCCTACTTAGAAAAAAATACATTATTAAGTAGAAATTGCAAATTTGTTAATTTCAGAGACACGAAGGCAAAAGATTATATCTCTTGACACTAATACGGGTTATGTAAGTGCAGTATTTTTCTAACAAGATGTGTCAGTGTACTTAAATTAAGGATCAACAAATAGAGAACTAGATTAGATCTGGGATAGCAAGATAGCATAAATTGCTTGATGGTAGATGGAAGAAATTAGCTTCATGGCAACCGTTGCTCTCATATGTGCTGTGTCTTTTATAATTACTTATTTAGAAAAGCAACAGCAGTTGGAGTGTATTTCTTTTCCTTCCCCAAGAATAAAAGGCTAGCATTTAATTACTGAAGAGGAACAATATTATTTTTCTTCCTTTTAAAAAATGTATCCTCCCAAGACTAATTATAAATCACAAGAGGATGATCTATGTAAACAACTATTTTTTTTAAAAAAAATCCTAATGTTGCCTTTGATGTATCAAATTATTTTCTTTTTCTACATAAGGATATTTCTGAGATATGACCTGAAATATAATTCTGCTTGCATGAGTGACTTCTGACATGAAGCAAAGAACAAGCAAAAATACTAAGCAAGAGGCACTGTTGGACAATCTGAAAGACCAGATTGGGACATCTCATGGAGAAAATTTATCTCCTTGGTTGCTAAGAAGCAGCACTGACTTGATGGCACATAATCAATCACTAAGCAATAGGAAACAAAGGATGTTGCAAGAGCAAATCATGGCAAAATCAGAACTTAAGTACAGGGTAAGTAGCTAAAAATGCGCAAGTAACAATGTTCACAAGAATGCTTATGATGCAAAAAGCAACAAAAAGCATACCCATGCATTTTGATACCCTTCTCAGGACACTGAAGAGTTACAGAAACAAGACCTTGGCATGTGATCTTTTACACTAATCTGAGTCAATTCATTTAGATATAAACCAATTACTCCACAGCCTATATTTATTATGTGCCATCAAGTTGTTTTTGACTCCTAGCCACCACATACATATTCTCTAAGACAATCTATCCCTAACCTATTCTTTCAAGTCTCCTTTGCCACCATTGAGTCCATTCAACTTGCTGCTGGTTGTCACCTTTTTCTCTTTAAGTTGTATGCAATGAATTAGTGTACATTCAAAGTGACAATCAAATTATTTTAAGTTCTAAGTTCTTTCCTTTTAGCTTTCCCAGTATTAGAGCCTCTTTCAGGGACTCTTTGGCCAATGTATCTGAAGCTGGGTATGATCTGAGCCTGGTCATTTGTGCCTCAAGTGAGATTCATTCAATAACCTATTGGTTTGTTTTCTTGGTTGTCCAGAATATTTTCAACAGTCTTCTCCAATATAAAAGTCCAGCATTGTCAAGAGTTTTCTATCTTGCTCCTTTAAAGTCCAACTTTGTTTGCATAGAGTGTCATAGAATAGGGAATACCATGCCCCACATGATTCTGGTCTTTGTAGGTATAAAAGGCCACAGCTGAGTGCTAGTCTATGATATATTTCCTCTCCATAGCTATATAGTAATTTTAATTCTGTTAAATGATGGATAGAATGCATGAAATGCTCTATCACAAAGGACTCTAAATGGTGTAAAAAGGCAAAAAGTGACACAAGACAATATAGATCAATTTCAAATTGTACTTGATCATAAAATTCCTTATAAAATATCTTCTGTATTAATGCTTGGAGCATAAAATGCTAATCATCATATGAAAGGGTTGTCTGGGACAACTAATTGATATAATTTGGTCATTGATCTGCACTGAAGCCAAGAACTGTTCTTGCTATATATAGTATTTCTTGACTATGAAAGCAACAGGTTGTTTTTTTCATGTACTGAGTAGCAAACAGTGTGATCTTCTGATTTCAAGTGCCTAATTCCAGTACATTTCAGTTTAATGATGCCTAAGATGTCAACATGTATTTATTTCATTTCAACTTTCTATAAGCATCAGCCAATTGTTTGAGGGATCATTGGTTTCCAGTGATTTATGCCTGACTGGTACAAACTGATAGGGCAAGCATGCTCTTTGCTCCCCTCGATTAAACAGTGACTTTCAGTACCTAGGAAATGCACTTTAGCAATAGCAATAGCATTTAGGCTTATATAGAATAGAATAGAATAGAATTCTTTATTGGCCAAGTGTGATTGGACACACAAGGAATTTGTCTTGGTGCATATGCTCTCAGTGTACATAAAAGAAAAGATAAGTTCGTCAAGAATCACAAGGTACAACACTTAATGATAGTCCGGGTACAAATAAGCAATCAAATCATAGTAGGAACCAGTCAATATAAATTGTAAGGCTACAAGCAACAAAGTTACAGTCATACAGTCATTTGTGGGAGGAGATGGGTGATGGGAATGATGAGAAGATTAATAGTGTAGACTTAGTAAATAGTTTGACACAAATAAACATTATTTGTTTAGCGCAGAGTGATGGCGTTCGGGAAAAAACTGTTCTTGTGTCTAGTTATTCTGGTGTGCAGTGCTCTATAGCGTCGTTTTGAGGGTAGGAGTTGAAACAGTTCGTGTCCAGGCTGTGAGGGGTCTGTAAATATTTTCACA
>QLTV01000974.1:1975534-1997222 GCA_003457575.1 Thermophis baileyi | reverse complement strand
GAGTGTATTCAGTTCCAGGTTGTTTTGGTCGCACCACAAGGTTAGTTGTTCAACCTCGCGTCTGTATGCTGATTCATCATTGTCTCGAATGAGACCGATCACTGTTGTGTCATCTGCGAACTTCAGTAGTTTAACAGATGGATCGTTAGAGATGCAGTCATTGGTATAGAGAGAGAAGAGAAGTGGAGAGAGCACACAGCCTTGGGGGGCCCCTGTGCTAATTGTACAGGTATCTGATGTAATTCTGCTTATCTTCACCTGCTGCTTCCTGTTTGTTAGGAAGCTTATGATCCACTTACAAGTGTGTTCAGGTACCGCTAGCTGGTTCAGCTTAGTTAGAAGAGTGTCTGGAATGATGGTATTGAATGCTGAACTAAAGTCTACAAAGAGGACCCTTGCGTAGGTCTTTGGAGATTCAAGATGTTGTACTGCCCCATAGTGCTTTATAGCATTCTCTGGGCAGTTTACAATGTTAAGCATTATTTGCATATTGCCCCCAACAATCTGGGTCCTCATTTTACTGACCTTGGAAGGATGGAAGGCTGAGTCAAACTTGAGGCCCGCCAGGATTGAACACTAGGCTGCGAGCAGAGTTTGCCTGCAATACTGCACCTTAACCACTGTGCCACCAGGCTCCTCCTCCACCTTCTGTATAATGTGGTAAGCCCTCTGGAATGAGCCCTCTCCCCCAAGACCCATATGGTTCTATTCTAATGGTAGAAGGCCTTGAAAACCTGGGGTAAGATATTGGGGTAAGATGGATGGAACTCCCTTGTTTGTGATGTTCTACATTTTGTGATGTTGTCTGGCCCTCTTGCAATTACTTTGTAGCTATTCATCTAAATTTTTTTAGTCTAATTTATTGTATTTTGTTGTTATGTTGCTCTTTATTTTTATAATCTGCTCAAAGTCTGTTGGAGTTGGGTATCATTGAAACTGAATAAAATAGCATTTATATTTATCTTATAGGAGAAATGTCTTGCATTTGGAACAATTAATCAGTGGAATGGCTTGCCTTCAGAAGTTATGGGTGCTCCATCACTGGAGGTTTTTAAGAAGAGATTGGACAGTCATTTGTCTGAAATCATACAGGGTCTCCTGCTTGATCAGGGGGTTGCCCTAGAAGACCTCCAAGGCTCCTTGTCTGTTATTCTGTTAAATCTGTCACTGTGGTGAGAGATGTTTCCCGTGTTTATGCTTCTTACATGCCATGTTCCATGTAATTTTGTCTTTGCAGCTTCAGATTTTCTTTTCCTACATGTCAACGTCAGTATCTGTCTCCAGTATTTTCCTATATTGCTTTTGTCCAATACAGATGCTTGCTTGCTTTAACTGGGCAACTGGAATGACCTTCACAGCTTGGGTGACCCTACCAAAGTTATATACTTCTGGTATGCATTCCCAGCATTGTCTGCTCATCCAAACTCTCTCCCCTGCCAAGATGAGGCAGCACAGCAGGATGTTGGGTGGCAGAGCGTGTGGAGAGAATAAAGTAGAATACAATAAAAAACTAACACATATTAACAATCACATATTGCAGCACTCGGATTCCAAAGGCAATTTGGGAAAGCCAAGTTTTTGTAAGTTGCCAGAAGAGGTGTGAAATTGGGAGCCACCCTCACTTCAGGGAGCAAGCTTTTCCAAAGGATAAAATATCCCAGACAGGGATGTCCACTTTTGATCTTTTCCTATCATACATATTGATAAATGAGTCTTCAACTAATATTCTCTTTTTTGGGATTGGGACAGCAGAATGTTTCTGAGATAGCTAGTCTTGTAAACTTTCAGGCTTTAAGACTTACAGAGCGTTATGGCCAATAGCCAATAGCCAATACTGTTCCCACAGCAGCAGTGTTGTATGGCATTAGAGATTGTCCAATAAATACAAGGACTTCTGTATTTTGCATCAGTTGAAGTCTGAAGGGCAGCCTCTTGTAAAGTGAATTACAGGACAGGGAGAGAGGGGTTTTAAGAGGTCAGCAGGGTCAACGACATCTCCATCTAACTTGAGTTCTCTGAGCAATTTTCTATCCATCCGTCCAATGACAGCCTTCAAATCAATGGTCAGGATAATACTACTTCTTTCATTAGATTCAAATAAGAAATACAGGTAGCCCTCAGTTAAGGAAATGAGTTGAACTGAAGTTAGAATGGCACTGAATGAGCAAACCTATGGCCAGTCCTCAAAGCTGGGGTTACCATAACATCCCCGAGGTCACATGATTTATGATTTGGGTGCTTGGCAACTGGTGCACGAAGGTTGCAGCGTCCTGCAAGTCATGTGATTGGCATTTGCAACCTTCCCTGCCAGCTTCCAACAAACAAATGGGGAAGCTGCCAGAAAGTTGCAAGGCCCAGACATGTGATGTTGTGCATAATGACCATGTGTGATTTGCTTAATGACTGCAACCAGAACTGCTGTTGTAAGTCAGAGTGATCATGGGATTTTTATTTTATTTTATGACTGTATTGCTTAATGACAGATTTCCTATACCCAATTATGATTATCAACCAAGGTCTACCTATACATAATAGGATATTATCAGCAGATGGGCTCTTTCAGCACCTTTGTAAAGATGTTGAACGGGACATGGTAGAGGACTAAACCTTGGTTTCTCCTATAATGCACTGCCTTGATTTCTTACCCCTATAATTACTGACTGGATTTGCCCATTCAGGAAGGAGTAGAACCATTGTAATATCGTGTCTCCCAACCTTCACAAAAAGCCCCAGAAGGTAATATGGTCAAGAGCTGCCAAGAGATGGATGAGGATGGCTGTTGTCAGGGTTCCAAGGAATACACCCATAGCAAACAAGTCTCCACCCGAATTCTGCCAGAGGTCATTCATGAGGATGACCAACAGAATTTCTATTCCATGCCCATGTATATTTCATTCCATATACACTGCCATGTGCATATATAATCTTTTAGAGTTGTTTGTAAGTGATGCCCCACCATGTTTTCTTCAACCAACAGCAATGAATCTGATATGAAGATAAACGGGCATCTCCTTCATGGTTTCTGATTGTTCCTACTCCCTCCTCAAGTGCTGCGGTGCTGACTGTAACTTGTATGCAACATCAGATTTCCTTCCTGACACTTTAACCAGCCAAGAGGACAAAGGTCAGGTCCACAAGTGGCAAAGCTAAAAACCTTGTCTACTTCTTCTGGATGCACAGGATCAAAAACATCACAGGATGCTACCTCTGACATCTCAGTGGACCTTGTCTATCCAGCTGCCAAAGTGACTGCAAGCAATTTGATCCATAAAAGGATCAGCCAGTTAATCACAACTTGCCATCCAGACTACCTCTTCCAAGTAGGGAGTGCACCTCTAAATGGTGCAGTTGGTTGGCTTTCCTCAGCTGCAATAAAGCAAAGAAGTAATTTTGCTTTGCTGCCACAAAGTTGGCTTCAATTTGAGCTCATGCTCATATCTAATCATGCATGCTTCTTATCCTCTACCAAGAATGCCCCAGGCATCTCTTTACCCTCTTGATCATCCAGAGACTTGGCAGGAACAGAGAGGATGCTCAGGAGCAATCTTCTCTAGTGCTACCTTTGCTTCTTATTCCAGAAGCTAACAAAGTATTCAACTGAACCGCTCTTTTGTTGGCAGCCTGTCAACTACCTACCATCACAGTTTCAGTTATTTAAATTAATCCCCACCTCTGGAGATTTTATGTCACACACACACACACACACACAACCAAAAAGAAAATATAGTGAGATAATAATATAGCCAAGATCCTGCAATTCACTGGGTCAGAAATGTGAATGTGAATGTAGCCAGCTTGTTGTGCTTCAAGATATGAGGAATCAAATAAAATGTTTGTGATTGAAATGTTGGAATTTAAAATGGGAATATGCATATAGGACTGGTTTGCAGGTAACATGGATACTGGAGAGTCTGTTTAACAAGGGATTTTTAATTTAAGAAGTATATTTAAATTATTTCAGTTGCTGAAATAGGTAAGAAGCAAAGCGGTTCTAATTTCTGACTCTGTCTGCCAAGCTCTGGAGAGCCATCTGTGTTCCTCTTTTTGTGCCCTCTCTATATACATTTATTATTATTTATAATAAACAGTTTACATGCATTAAACAATCATTGGGTCTAGCTGTCTCCCGCAGTGCTTTCCTTCCCATTTATGCAAAGATATGTGAATTTAGATAAATTCTTATTTAAAAAAAAAGGCAAGTGAACTTTGCCATCTGCATTATTTATATTCAACAGATAAAGCTATTCCCATCATAGAGAGGATCCCATGTAGCTGAATACAGCTGAAACCTACTGGATGGAGCAACTGAAAACAAAAAGAAGTACAAAGGAATACTTCTGCTCTACTTTATTTGTACTGCTTTATTTGATAGATTCTCCATCTTTCCACATCAGTGAATATTCAGGGCAGCTAATAAAATTTAAAGAAATTACCCAGTGTTAAAAACATTGATAAAATTTTACAATTACATGAGTAACAAAAATATTTAGCAAAAGAGTTTCTAAGACACTCCAACTGTTGTAAATGTACACTGATTGTGAAACACCCAAATGGTGATAGTATAACTGTGGGACACCACAACAGTCGTAAAGGGAAGGATTGATCACGAAGCGGCTTTTTTCCCCACTGATGTACCTTCGAATGGTTGTTAAACAAGGCAGTTGGTAAGCAAGGAGTACCTGTACACCACTCAACTCAGAGGGTTCTTGAAGAGGATTATATATGCATCCAAAAATTCTTCCATATTTGGCGCATATTTTCGTTTCCAAAAGATATTTTCATGGTTGGTAAAACGAAACATGAGTTTTCTGGGTCTTTTGGAGGAGAGACTTACAGGGTTACTGGGAATATACTGTGTATCAAATATTAACCACTAGTCTGTAGTTTTTCTGTTGGAAAAATGAGTTATTCTCACAACACAAATGTAAACTTCATTTGGGACAGATATTTAATGTAATGGGAAAGAACTGTGTTCCTAAGGATGATGCTCATCAAGGCGAAATAGACAAACAGTTGAACATATCTGAAGGAACCACCAGTTTGATTTTAGCATTTCATACAAGTATTTGATTAATAATTTGTAAGCATACTGTCTGTGAACTATTGCATTTCCTCATAGTTTTTATGAAATGCTTTAAGTAATGTCCTTAAAATTATTCAGCTGATTAAATAATTCCCTAGAGCAACCAATTAGTCTAATTTCAGTGGGAATTAAAACGTAATTTTATCTAATGTTGTTATCTAATACTGGGATAAATTAAACTTAAAATAGAGATCCAAAATGATAGAAACTTAAAAATCTATCTCTACGGCACCTGAAAGATTTTGTGACACAATATTCTACAGGCCTCAATGACACTAAGCCCAATGTTATTTCTCAGTCTCTCTAGATTTCAGGCAACTGCAGAAAACAAGGAACACTGGGCTTCATTTTCCATGTAGTTAATGAAGGCAGAATTTATTTTTAGGAGCATAAATTTTATTTCAACTCACATGCAGCTGTTTTTACTTTACCTATAGCATTTTCTAATATTGGTGGTATAGAAATACTGAGCATGACTGAGAAATAACTTTTAAGCATTTCATAAAGGAGAGAAATAGTTCACAAATATTCCAATAATTGCATCAATATGCATCAATTCTAATTTCTTAATATATGTAACAGGAAAATATTATTAAAATAATGTAGCAAGGCTAAACATTTAAATACCTAACATATCTAAAGATACTCCGCACCATCACTACCAACTATAAGAAACCAATTAAATTTTCAATTGACATACAGTATATTCTGATAATAAAGAATATTTAAAGCAAATCAGAATAATATTTAATGAAATTAGATGAATCAAAAAAGCTTAATTTCCACTTTTCCATGGAAAAACACTGACCTATTGCAAATGGGATATCCAGTTAATTCTTTTGTTTTGCGCTGAAAGAAATATTCTACCGTATTATAAAATAGAAATGGCTTATGACAAAAATATTTGAGTACATTCTAGTGGAGATCCTACAGGAATACAACTCATCTGATCGAAACATAATTAGGAAAAACAAAATGTGCAATTTTAAACCAGTTCCCTAATAATGTATAAAACATCAGTATGCTACATTTTGACTGGCAAGACATATTCTTTTATTTGAGAAATTGCAAACCAGTTTTATTATCCTGAAGTAGACTGTCAAATGGTAAAATAGGGAAGCTTGCTTTTCTATACGAGACGGGGGAATAATAACTGAAAGACTATGAAAAACGATTAAGAAACATCGGTAGCCAAACTTCCTTATAATGCATATCGGGATTCATCCCAAATAAGGGAGAACATTTCTAAAAACTAGCGGAAACATTTTTGTTTGTATACTTAAACCATAACTGTCCCCTTTTGTTGAGTACATGCAGCCAGCCATATACAAATCTGAAATTAATGAGATCTGAAGAATGCAAAACATCTAGGTGGGATATTAAACTACTCTCTTTATAAACGCAAGATAATTTATATTAAGGTTTTCATTCTAAACATGGCTTAAATATAGAGCCCAGTTATGAAATTGAAGATTTCTTCTTATTTAACTAGATTATAAATCTACTTGTTTGATGTTAGATCTGACAAGTGCAATTATAGCTTCAAAGTACATGCTTTTAAGAAGGAAAGGAAATTAATCCTCAAATAAACAAACAAACAAACAAACAACTTTTGCTTTTCAGGCATTAGTATATAAATTCTTCAATCTCTCCTTACTATTAAATGAGGGAGAATAAATCAGATGGGGATGACTATAAACTGGGAACCTAGTAAAATTTAATTCATGAGAAAACAGTTGCCTGCCCTACAATTTATGATTATAGATAAAGCTAAGACTGTCATCGGTTAATGTGAATATTGGCTCCACTTCACTGCCTGGGACGCACACCTTCTAGGAAAAGAGTTCCTCTTCGCTTCTAGGTATGAATTGGAAGGATGAAAAAGTCTGTGTTACACCTTCCTACCGAAAGGGCTCATCTTATTTTGGTAAGCTTAACCCAGGACACACAGGAGAGGAAAATTAGCTTAAAATGGTTCCAGAACATGGATATTAAATATTAGAATTTCTGACAATTTTTAAAGAACCATCTCCAGAAAAAAACGGAATTATTCTGATGGTCAGGAATAGTTTTCATGAATTATATATTAGCATTTGAATTTTGTTAGCAAGGCATTTTAATATTTGAAATATCCTCTCTTATGAACTGTTGTGATAGTTTTTCAACCTTATTAATTTTCCTGCTTTTTTTTACTTAGACAAAAATAATCTTTAAAACCTTTAGAAATACAAGGAAGAACTTGGCAGTAAATCAAATATTTTCATGTATCCATAAAAACCCTCAACATAAGGGTCTAAATTTTTAAAAACTAATTTAAATATCTGGCTGTTTATATTTTTAAAAGGAGAAATTACTTGTCTTTCACATTGTTAAGACATAATTTTTAATGGTACTATACACACACACACACAATATTATGTACACACACACACACATATACACAATGATCTCACATATACATGAACACACACATCATGACCTCAGTTTCCATATCCAAATAGTGTGTTGGCACCTGTATACTATCCCCCTTGACAGATTTAAAACTGGTCTACACCTAGAATGTTGATCCATCTGGGACATAGCAAAGGATGACCACACACACACACACACACACACACAGAGAGAGAGAGAGAGAGAGAGAGAGAGAGAGAGAGAGAGAGAGAGAGAGAGAGAGAATGCAGAGCATACAGATCTGATTTGGTTTTGCCCATTTGCTGATTCCTTGCCCTCTTGATTTCCAGAGTCAATCCAAACAAGATTGGATGCACACCTAATTCTTTGCATCAGGGGACTTTCCCATCCTGCTGATAGTTTCACATAGGTTCATTTCAACTATGCTATGTAATTTACCCTCTTTGAATGGCAAAACCCATGGGATGTCCATATTATTTTTTCAGGCTGATTAATCTATCCAGTACCCAGAGCTGACTGGAACGTCAACCTAATTCTTCTAAATGTTAAAAGAAGAAAAATTCTGACACTTCATATGAAACGTCATAACTCAAAAAGCACAACAAAAGCCAGAAAGATGGTGGTGTGACTTTTAAGAAAGTGCTTCTCAAGAGAAATAAAAGAAAATCCATGGCAAAGAGCAACAGCAGTCTCATGTGCCTTTATATATGAATCTCTACTTATTTGAGATACTTTGGAAAGTGTCATTCAGTTCCAAAACAAGCACATTTTCCCCCTCTGTCTTCTTGGAAGAGCCAGTTTATCATCTTTAATTCATGAAAAGCTACCTCAGATACAAGGCAGGAAAACAGATGCCGGAGTGCTGGTGCAAGACTGTCAACCTGATAGATGCTTTAATTGGCAGGACTTCCTCTTGTTCCGGCTGCTGGCAGAACTTCAATATAACTATCTTATTACCCTCCACAAAGTGGACATATCCTTGAAGGTACCGATTACCAAAAATATGAAGAGTTTGGGCTGACTTACCTTTTGGATGCCATGGATCTGTAAACTCGTATTTCCCCACACCAACAGTCCGTAGCATCTGCACCCCATTTGTGTTGTCCTGATTGCCCGTCGGGTTAGGAGGAAGCTGAGGAGCAGCCTGCCCATTGGTGGCTGGAACACTATTAGGTAGGGCAGCTGAAGGCAAAGCAGGTGGTGGTGGAGGCAGGATAGGACAAGTCATGTGACCATTCCCTACTGCCCCATGGCCTGGGTGAGTCACCTGACCAACCCCAGTCATAGAAGACATAGTAATGGGTTGACTGTTTGTGTACAAAGGCTGGCTTTGCAGATTCACAACCATGTTACTGAGAGGCCGTGAAGGCTGCTGCGGAAGCTGGTAATGAGCTGGCATTAATGGAAGCTGGGGGGTAACATGTGGAGGGAGTGAGGGTGTGACTCCAATGACAGGGGCTTGGACGTTGACTGCTGGGCTGAAGGTCGGTGGCTGATTCATCCCATAAGAATGAGTTATAAGAGTTGGTTGGCTACCTGCTGCAACTGTTGTAACCCATGGAGCTGTACCTGGAAAAAGGAAAGCTAGCAATAAGAACAATTTTTGTAAAAGGTCAGTCCCCAAAATAGCTCCCTCTGCAAATGTGATTCTGTTGAGTCTGTCCCTTTCTCTCTTATAACGAGAGGGATGGACTGACATCAGTCCAAAATGGTAAGTGCAAAGCAGTAAATGCTATAATACGGCAGGAAAGCGTCAGCGTTAAAAATCCTGATGATCAACGTGCAAGACAGTATGTTTACAGTTTTCTGTAATTTTCTGCTTCCAAGAAAATTAACCTCTTTCTCCAATGTGTTTTTGTGGCTCCCTGACAAACACTCAGTGTGTGTAATAACCATGTTCCAGCCGCTACAAAGAGATTATAATTAGGCGCCTGGCGAAGCTGGATGTGTCAGGAAACTGGAAAATATTTCAGGTGGCTCTGGACCCAAAAAGAGACTTTATGTATTAAACGCATCTAGATAACACCACAACCAAAAGACTTAAACCTAAAAACTAGGGGGATTTTATTATTATTCTGGCACAGGATAAACAGGAACAGAAAGGGCAGAAGAAAGAACTTTAACAAATTTGCAGCATCTTAATACTTTTGTATTAGCCATGGCATAGGAGTAACCTGAAGAGGTCTTTGTAACTAGAAAGCAAAGCCAGCTGTGATATTAAAAAAAGGACTCACGATAAAGCCTTATTTAGAGTGGAATTGGAAAGAGCATACTGAATTTGCTTTGAACAATTTTCTCCAGCAGAATTGCAAATAAGGCTGAAAGTATACCTGGGTTTTCAGTCTCCCTCATTTGTTTAGATGGTGGCTCATCTGTATCCCAGGGAGTAGACTGATTGATGGGTGTCTGTCCCCACCTTACACTGGTTGCTAATCCTTGTGGTTGATTATCTGTCTTGGAAATGGAAAGTGTCTGCCAGAGAATGAAAGAAAACATATCGAAATTAGATATATATACACAGAATCCTTATGGTGCTTTGCATGTTTTTGTATAAAGTTTTATATTGCATTTAACTAGGCCACGGGTGTCAAACTCAATTGCGTCACGGGCTGGATCGTGACGCATTGTGATGTTTTTTGCCTTTGCCGAACCGGGGTGGGTGTGGCCTGTATATGACGCATCTGGCCTGCGGGCCGCCAGTTTGACACCCCTGAACTAGGCCAACATTAGACAGAGCAAGCTAAATATAATTTTTTACTGTTTGGAAGGTATTATGATTAATCCAACAATTGTTACCTTAAGGCGGCTGTGAAAAGAACACTTCTACTCCCAATTTAATTACTTGCCAGGACAATCAGTATGTACCACCATAGAATTTCTGCAATGTTACTATCAATGCACAAGGTATTAGATAATTCGTCCCTAATACCATTTATTACTCATCACAGTTATCTGACTTTGCCCAAATAAATTTTTTAGCTATCTGGGGGGCATAATTTCATGCTGGGATTTTTTCTGCATTGTCCCTATTCCAATAATGAAAAAGCAAATGGCATTTTTGAAGAAATGGACTTTCTCCAAAAGTCAATTGAGATGTTAAAGAGGCCTTATTGCATAAGAATCTTTAAAATTGAACTAATAATACATGAAGACAATAGAAGTTGCACCAAGTCTGTACTGGCTATTTTTCTGGGTATTAAAAGAAATGAGCAGAAAACAGTAGGGTTCTGTGATAGAAGCAAATAGACAGCTTTATATAAATATCCAAAGAAAAATAAATGTTTAATATGATAACCAAGGTGCTTCCCAGTTTCTCCTTATGTCTCTGCCACAAAAGGGAATTAGGCTTTCAGTATTATATCCCTCCCTGCACAAATATAACAACAATACAGACCTTCTTTATCAACACATGGATATCTAGATAGGTTCCAACAGAAAAAGAAGTTGTCCAAAATATGTGTGTTCTAATTTATATGTATTTGGGGAGGAAATATCATGTTGGCTAGATTAAACAGAATATCCTCTATCAGTCAAAAAATTCTTTTATTCTGCCTCCCATCAAAACATGGTTCACAATTCCTGGTTCTTAATAAGTAGGTTTACCTGTCAGAAGGCAAACACACTCCCAAACTAGTATTGATTCAGTCAGAAAGAAGCTACAAATTTTAATTTACAGTGGCTAATAATCTTGGGGTACAATGAAGGAAATCAAAAATAGAGAAGAAATAGCCCAATAACATTCTTGATTAATTATTAAATGTTTAATGCTAAATGAAAAAAAAAAAACACCTTAATAACAGACTTATTTTTCTGTTTTGGAATGCTAAATTTTGGTGGTCTTGAAGATATAAATTATTGCTTTGGAAATTCAAAGCCGTGGTAAAAGGAACGTTGTGTCTTTGGTAGAACACAGGAACATTTATTTTAGCTTTAATTATCTGATATGTTCGTTGGCCACTGTAAAGAGATGGGCTTTCTAAAATGTTCTGTAGACATCACAGGAACTAATTGCATTATGGTGTACTTTGCTTTTTAGCTTTCATGTCACACGCTTATTTGGATTAAATAAGGAACACATGAAAGAGGTAAATTGCTTGAAACACACTTTCAGGTGTGCATTTCAAAAGGAAAGAAAAGAGAGGCCAAATGTCTACTTGCTTGAATAGACAACCTCTGAAAGGCTTTGTGGCTGTGATACTTCAAAAGCATATACTTCAGGAAGAGACAGAAAAGAAAGGTATTAAATATCAAGATGCCCAATGGCATTATTTTGTTTATTTACTTATAATATTGCTAATCCTGCCTTTCAGTCAATAGATGCACACCTTTCAGGAAAAAAATGTTTTAAAAATACACACATACACATTCCCTTGAATCAGTCATAAAAAATAGAGCAAACTACAGAATTCTTCCGACAAAAGAACAGGAAGAAGATAAAAGAAGCTGGTCTATTCTATCAAAGAAGAGAGTTTTACCAGCTGAGGGTCATCACCAAGAAAGCCTCCAAACCTTGGCCCTTGAGAAAAAGGACTTATAAACTGAAATAAGGAACTGGTTCACTTTTGATGGTGGGACCTAGACAATTTCCTCATGTGATGAATACAGCGGGTGCTCTGAGTTATATCATTATTTTTATTTTTAAAATAATGATATAACTCAGGGCACACACACACACACACACACACACACATTGGAATACTATGAAGCACATCCGGAAAAACAAATGGCGCTGATGTTTCTAGACGCACAGAAAGCATTTGACAATGTGAACTGGCGATTCATGATACTACAACTAAAATATATGGAATTTGGGGAAAATTTATCAATATGATCAAGGCAATATACACCAAACAGACTGCAAAAGTGTTTGTGAATGGGGACATAACAGAGAATATTAATATTAAAAGAGGCACAAGACAAGGATGCCCATTGTCTCCCTTATTATTTATTTTGACTCTGGAAGTATTAAATAGAAACATCTGCCATGATATAGAAATAAAAGGCATGGAGATAAAAAAAGAAAAATACAAACTACAAGCTTTTGCAGATGATTTGGTTTTCATCATAGAGGGACCCAAACTAATAAAGAAAATAGAAGACTATAGTGATGTTGCAGGATTGATGGGACCCAAACTAATAAAGAAAATAGAAGACTATGGTGACGTTGCAGGATTGAAAATAAACAAAGAGAAAACTAAAATCCTAGCTAAAAATCTTACAAAGGAATAGAAAAAAGACTTAATGGAAAAGATAGACATTCAGATAGTAAAAAGAGTAAAATATTTGGGAATACATCTATCAGCGAGATGTGTAACCATAAAAGAAGACAATTACTTAAAATTAACACTGCAAATTAAATTGGATCTGGAAAAGTGGAAAAACATGCAATTATCACTGTTAGGAAGAATAGCCACCATCAAAATGAATATCCTACCAAGACTGTTGTACCTGTTCCAAACAATCCCAATAAAGCTAGAAAAGAAATATTTCGAGGAATTAAATAGAATGGTAACCAAATTTATATGGCAAGGCAGAAAGGCAAGAATTAGGCTGAAATTAATACAAGACTCTACCAATAGAGGGGGCTTTGGGTTGCCAAATTGGGAATTATACTATCAAGCAGCTACCCTTACCTGGCTGAAAGAATGGATAACTCTGAGATATAGACGATTACTGGTATTAGAGGGACACGATTTACAACTGGGGTGGCACGCCTTTCTATGGTATGAGAAATACAAAGCACATAAATACTTTCAGGGACACTACATTAGAAATGCCTTACTTTCAATATGGGTAAAAATCAAGGAAAAACACTATTTGAAAATACCAGTTTGGCTCTCCACGATAGAGGCACTAACATACCCAAATGTGATGGATATGGGAAAAATTGTAAGATACAAAGATATTTTAAATGAGAAGAGGGAATTGAAAAACAAACAGGAATTGAATAGCCAAGGGATAAATTTAGCATGGTGGCCACATTGTACAGATACAATCTAGATACTATAAAGATGTTAAAACATACAGTTTTTATAAAGAACCAACAAAATTGGATCAAATTATAATAGGACTGGAGGAGAAACTGATTAAAAAATTCTATAATTATTTATTGACTGTTAGAATGGAAGAGGAGCAAGTAAAAGAAACTATGGTAGCATGGGATAAAAATTTTGGGTATTCCATAGAATTGGACAAATGGCAAAAGTTGTGGGACAGAAACTATAAATTGACAATGTCCACTGCATATAAAGAAAACTTATACAAAATGTTTTATAGATGGCACTTCCCCTCAGCAAGATTAGCTAGAATGTTTAAGAATATGTCTGCCAAGTGTTGGAAGTGTAACCAAATCCTGGGCTCGTATTATCACATGTGGTGGACATGTCCGAAAGCAAAAAAAATACTGGACTAGAATACACACCTGGCTAGAAAAGATGTTAAAGGAACATATAGATCTAAAACCAGAAACATTTCTATTGGGCATCATACCAGATAAATACAGTAAAAGAAATGTATACTTAATAATACATGTGTTAACAGCGGCCAGAATCGTGTTCGCACAACATTGGAAGGGTGAGGAGATCCCCACAGAAGAAAAGATAATAACAAAAATTTTAGAATGTGCAGAAATGAATAAACTAACATTTGAAATTAAAGAAAAGGAAGACACTGAATATATTGAGGTATGGGATCTGTTCTATCGATGGTTGGATGAGAGAAACAGGAGTTAGAACTTCGAAAATTACAAGAGAAAGATTAATTTTATTATTAGGGTTGTTTACTGTAACTTATTAATTTTGATTAATTTTGATTAGTATTATTAATATGTATTAATATTATGAGGGAAAAGCACTGTTATTATGAGATTACTATTAGAGAATGCTATTATTGTTACTATGATGAATGTTACTCAAAAGAATTGTAACCAGACAACACACTGTTTATATGGGTTTTGAACATGTTGCTCTTTTTATCTATATCAATAATAATAAAAAAAGAAAGTCAGTAGATGGCCTTTGGAATAACCTGGCTCCAATCTGATTAGGCTTGAAAGATAAGAACCAGAATCTTAAATTGAGCCCGGATGCTAATTGATATACGTATCATATCCCAACACTATTTTGGCTGATGTAATCTGCCAAATCTATCATTTCGAACTGCTTTCCAAAACTAGCCCCATGTAGCCTATTTTAATCACCTAGTTCAGAGATTATGTAGGTATGATGGTCATCTATTTGTTTACAAGCTGCTTTTCCATGGTAGCCACTCTCAAAGTATTTTACTAGATATCTTTTAACACACTTCACAATAATTCATTTGAAAACCTGTAATTGTCACACGCCTATCAATAAGTACGGTAATCTTCTCAATGCCAAGCACGAATTGGACACTAAAAACATGGGGAAACAAGCTGTGAAAAAGAAAAGAATAACCTGCTAAGCGAAATGTTCTAAAGGTTTGCAAGTTCAAATTGTGGAAGAATATGGATGGCATGTAAGTAATATTCACATGCAGCCAGTGTAAAACATACTGTATGTAAGTAATGCTAAACTTGCCACTTTCAATAAACATGAGGCATCTCCACAGTTACAATAGCAGATTATATTGATAGTGAAAAAAACATTTCTCTCAATAAACTACATTCATTCCACATCAAATATATAGGATGGAGAATATCTCAACAATTAAATAACCATGATGAGTCTCTCTTATTGTATAAGTAGTCCTCAACTTACGACCATAATTGAGCCCAAAATTTCCATTGCTAAGCAAGACAGTTGTTAAATGAGTTTTGTTTTCTTTTATAAGCTTTCTTGCCACAGTTGTTGTTAAATCACTGCAGTTGTTAAGTTAGTAACACAGCTATTAAGTAAATCTGGCTTCCCCATTGATTTTGCTTGTCAGATGCTGCAACCGTCATATATACATGCCAGTTGCCAAGCATCTGAATTTTGATCATGTGACCATGGGTATGCTGCAACAATCATGTGAAAAATGGTCAAAGTGGTCACTTTTTTCAGTGTCGTATATTTAAATGGTCATTAAACAAATGGTTGTAAGTCGAGGACTACCCCTTAATAAATAATTTCTGTTTTGCTTCTAGCAAAATAAACGAAAATCTTCTCAATGAAATGATCAAATGCTAACACTTTTTCAGTTTTTCAAACTAAAGGCATATAAGGCATTACAAATAAAAATCAAGCTCTACACAGATGTATAGTACATTCAGGGAACAAATGCTGTTAAGTTTCTTACATTCCTCTGATGTCTTTACAGCTGTATTAAACTCATAATTCAAGAAATTTAATGAAAATATTATGTAACAGGAAAACAGCTGTTTCTTATGCAAAAGAAAAAGTTTTACTTTATTTCAGTTTATTTTTAGATTTTTGTTTTGCCATTTTCTATCCTTGATTGCAAATAAACACAAATACATACTTATCTCTCAAAGCTGTTCTATCACTCTAGTCTACAGTAGTATAATGTAAATTTAAAACATCTGTTTGTATCCCAAACATTGTGATGTCACAGCCTCTAATGTGTTTGTGCTAAGCCAGTGGTATGATGGCTATTGTTGAAAACAGTGATGAAAAATGGAGCACTAGTTTCCTGGCACCTAATATGGAGTTTATATTGTATAATCCCTGAATGGTCTTAATCTTTTCTCCCCGTACAGTCCTTAATATGGGCCAAATGATCATATAGACGATTGAGAAGTTACCATTTGAATGATCTTTCGAAGTATTTTGTGCATTAGAAACAAATCTTCTATCTCAGATTAGTGAAAGCAAGAGTTTTTTGTGACTGGTGGCATGTAGCCATTAGTGCTTTGAATGCTTTGTTCATTGTTAGGCAAGGGCACAGCTAATGCCCATAAACATTGTTAGATGCAGTGTTTTTCCAAATTGTGTCACAGATCTTTTAGTACAGGGGTGTCAAACTCACGGCGTCATGTCACGTGACGTATCATGACTTTCCCCCCATCGCTAACCTGGGGGTGGGCGTGGCCAGCGCGTGATGCATCCGGCCCGCGGGCTGTGAGTTTGATACTCCTGTTTTAGTATAATCCTGTCCATGAAAGCTAAATCGCCAATCCTGTGTCAGCCTGAATGTGGTTTGTATGTAACATCTCCTTGGAACAATTTGGTTAGTTCCTTCCTGTCATTGTCCAATGTACAAATGTAACAATCTTTACACTCACAATTCTTCATGCTTAATTATCAATTACACTGAAAGTTATACCATGAAATAATAGTCCCCAGAATAGAATATCTGTATTGCATAAAGAAGACACAAAATGATGATTCATATAAAGTTCTTTTTGGAAAGGTCAATATATAAATTTCAGATTTTTTTTAAACTAGCCATCAATTTCTTACATCCTTACCCTTCATTGGTGAGATGGTATCTATCCATTTATGACCCCAACTGCTTAGCTATACCTAGATGATACTTTTAATTTCATTCTCCTTAAGAAATTTGCTTTTCAGAAAGAATATGTTGACGGTATTGGGAAAAAAGACTTTGATCAATTATCAAAAAGACTTTGATCAGGTACAATTCTAATACTTTCTTAGGCCCTAGTTAACACTTCTAGCTCATCCAATCTAAGCATCTAGAACAGTGTTTCTCAACCTTAGCAAATGTACGATATCTGGACTTCAACTCCCAGAATTTCCCAGTCAGCCACGCTGGCTGGGGAATTCTGGGAATTGAAGTCCACACATCATAAAGCTAGCAAGGTTGAGAAACACTGATCTAGAATATAGCAGTATAAAACCAGCCCAATTGAAATGCTTTGAGCAAAATGGAAAAGGAAGGAAGGAAGGAAGGAAGGAAGGAAGGAAGGAAGGAAGGAAGGAAGGAAGGAAGGAAGGAAGGAAGGAAGGAAGGAAGGAAGGCCATAAAGATAGATAGAATGAAAGGAGCCACAGCCTGAAGGAGGCAGCTGCTTTAGAGTTACAATATGCTAGTTGGTTTATTCTTAGCATGGACTGTGCAAAATATCTGTTAGGATAGAAGCAGCTACTGAACAAGACAACAAAAGTGAACGAAACCCAATTACCTTTGCTTCAGAATACATACTTAATAACGACAAGGTATTATCAGAACACTATTCTGGGGCTGTTACAGCTCCATTATCTAGTGGCAAATAGAGTGCTCATTTTGTGTTTACATATGGAAAATATTTCAAGTGAAAGTAGCTTTTTCTCTCTGAAGAAGTATCATGGTATCACTAGAGATAAGTTAAAAAAACAAAATAGCAATGCAGTAAGACTGCAACGATCTGCAGAATGAAGTTTTCACAACTATCAAGTAGCAATAGCGATAATTCTTCAGCTATGATTAATTTCTCAGGAAGCCTATATTTCTGAAAAAGTTTAACAGTGCTCCAACAGTAATTATGATGTATGCCAAAGCCATAGTTCCCTTTAGAAAAAGGTCGGAATGACTGACAGTCATAACAGTAAATATTTTCATTTATAAAATGAAATGCATCTAACAATAGGGAGCCAAGTGATACCATTAATATGCAGGTCTTTTGGATACTTGAAATGTGGAAAGAGATCATGGGAACTAGGTAGTTACATAAGGATGTACTAGAAAATCAAGATCAGTGGATAGAGCATCAAAGATTATGGTCCTCATCATCTGACAAGCTCATATCTTAATTCCTGCTCCTGAACCTTTTTCTTTTTTAATGTTGTGCAACAATCAATACACAATAAATGAAGCCTGTGTTCCTCAATTACCATTTCCAGTACTTTCAGCAATGAATCTCATAAATAACTGTAATCCAGACTTCCCTAATTTGGATTCTTCAGATATATTGAGAATTCAAATTCCAGAAAGTATCTAGCCATCTGGGAGTTACCTACAGTATAATACAGAGGTCTTCAAACTTGGCAGCTTTAAGACTTGTGGACTTCAACTCCCAGAATTCTCCAGCCAGCTATGCTGGCTGGAGAATTCTGGGAGTTGAAGTCCACAAGTCTTAAAGTTGCCAAGTTTGAAGACCTCTGGTATAATACATTCCATCTTTCTCTCTTTCCTTTTTCCTCCCATTTCTTTCTTTTACGAGAGAGAGTAACAACATATCTGGAAGGCTGCTCTCCCATGTGCATTACAAGCCAAACCTAATGTACATTCAATAAATAATAAAGAAATTCAGAACGGTGCTCCCCCTACCTTTAAAATTGGGCTAACAGATTTGCCATGACACAGTTACTCCCCCCATCAGGTTTCAAGTTGTGCAGCATTGTTTCCCAAGATTAACTCTGTTGTTTTGATGTTTCAGCTCTACAGCAAACAATGTATTATGTTTGCACCATAAGAAATTTATAAATCAAATATACTAAATCAAACACATTCTTCTGTTTGCATTTGAGCACTTTCATGGAAGAGGCATTTATAAATGTTTTCATCTGGCTTTGCGATCATATCAAACATCCTGTGATCATATCTTTATGTCACAATATCAAACATGAATCAGTCAGAGATTCAATCCATTTGCTCGTAACCCCACAATTTTTAATATTTGGGAGATTCTACAGCCTTTCACATATTACTTTACCGCAGTAATTTCTACAATTTTTACAGTAGGATGGCTTTTTTTTCATAAAATCATTATGATTCTTTGATGAGTAGAAGTAATCCTTGCCGGGGGTAACATGCATGGCTACTTCTTGGAAGAAGGCAAAAGGACCGAGGGCCAGTAGCCCTTGTAGACTCTCTGTAAAGATTGGTAGATCTATTTCAGTCATCCTACTTCCTACTGATGAAGCCCTCAAAGGGTCAAGGATGCATAGCAATGAACAGCAGCCTATTTATTCTTGCACAGATTGTACTATAAATTGTTTGCCATCCTTATTTAGAATGGCCAAAAAACTTTTTATCTCCGTTTTAGATAGATAGACAATTCCAGACTATTTAAAAGAACAAACACACACACACACACACACACACACACACACACACACAAAATTTACAATGCAGTATAAACCTGAAATTACATTTAAAAGAAGAAAAACTGAAAGAAAAAATACCTGGAAAATTATATAAACAAAGTAATCTCCCAAACTTTAACCATGTTGCTCTAAAGTCTTCTTCCCTGTCACATTCAGAGACAAAATAAATAAAATCTATCAAATGCTGATAAATAATAAACCATACATCAAAAATTCTATATAAATTTATCAAATATCTAAAGAAAACAAGGCGCTGAATAATAATCTTTTAGGGCAGTGCCCCCTTGCCCAGTCTGCAAATCTCAATCTGTTGATAAATTATTGAGGTTTTCACTGCCTGGGCCAGGTGCTGCAAGTTGGTTGTTTTCAAATACTGTTAGGTCACAGTGCATATTTTCATAACTGGAAGAGATGTCATGGGACTGTGTGATATTTGTGGAAAGAAAGAAACAGTTGATCTTGTCCTTTGGGACTGTTTGTGTTATGATAATGCCAGATGCCTACTGTTGTAGGCATTCTCTGACTTGGATGTTCAAGTTTTTTTATTTAAGAATAACTAGAAACATGCTCTTGTGGATATTTTTACAGGACCTTTCAGTACATGGTGCTTAATAAGATCGGTGGAATCACTTGGGCCAGGAGGGAGGGTCCTGATGCCATCTCACCACTCTTGCCAAGGCTGGGAGTCTGTGTGCAGCTCCCGATTGCCCAATCTTAGTCTTCATTTACAGCCGTGATGTGAAGCCCCATTAAAATTCTGGCAAACAGAATAACAAAGTTGGGAGGTACCTTGGAGGTCTTCTAGTCTAATCCCCTACTGAAGCAGGAACCCCTTTTTTCATTTCAGATAAATGGTTGTCCAATCTCTTCTTAAAAATTTTCAGTGTTGGAGCATCCACAACTTCTGGAGGCAAGTTGTTCTGGCTTGTTCGTTTAGGAATGATAAATATTTGCTTTAATGAAATATATTTGAATATTAGTAACTCAGGTTGGTAGCTGGGCTGTTGGTCTGAGCTCCGAGCTTGGCAATTTGGTTGCAAATGTTTTGTCACCATTCGAGGAGACATTGTCAGTGCGTTTTGAATTGTGCTCGTCTGTCATAACACTAGCCTCTAAATATGGTTTTTATGTGATGCAAATTAGTGTGAATGTTGTTTGTTCAGCTACTTCTGAGTCATGGTTTCAGACTGTTTGATTGGCTGGCTGTTGTTACCGAGACATGGTCTTTGGTTTTTAAATACAGTCGGTGTGATGTAAATTAGTGTTGTTTGTTCGGATACTTCTGAGTCATGGTCTGGTTTCGGACTCTTTGATTGGCTCGTTGTTGTTACTGAGACGTGGTCCGATGTCTTGTGAGCTGATGGGTTATGATTTTATTGTTGCGTAGTGGGGTGCCTGTTTGTTCATTTTAAATGCTATCTTCGGGATCGCCGTTGATGCAGTTCTTTCGTTCTCAGCGGTTGGTAGACTGGATCGATGTCAATATGTCTGTTTATTGACTTATTGGTGGAAACCAAATAAGTATGTATGTATGTATTTTGTAGTATGTATTTTGTATTTGTATTTGTTTATTATAAATTGCCTAGAGTCATGTAAAAGTGAAATGGGCAGCTATGTAATTTAGTAAATAATAAACAAACATACAAATATTCCAGAAACTGACATTAATTCATGTAAGACATGTCTTACTATTTCCCCAATTTAGGTTGAAATTCATAGAATTAGTAACACAGTTTTAAATGAATTATTGCTACTTAATAATGCATATGCTCTGCTTAGCTCCATCTCCAAAATTGGAATCTAACAAGGCACCAATATATATACATTTTTCATGCATTAGGAATAGCCAAAAGTTTTACTCTTGGAAAGTTAAATATCTATCAGAGTTGTAGAAAGGGATTTCTGATATGAGTGATCTAACAATGTTTGAATTAGGATTTGAGGTTTTATAATAAGGGAAGAAAGTGGCCATCTTTGCTTTCTTTGAGACATACTCCTCTCATGAAATCATGTTACCCACCACTTTTCTACCAGCATTTGCACTTCTTAAAATGAATTCATTCTAGTACCATTCTTTAGTAAACATTCTGCCATTGTAGACAAATTAATTTACATCTTCTGATTTGGGGGCATTTTTGTCTAACCTATAGTTCTCCACATCATTTTTTTAGAGTAGAATAGAATATACTTCTTTATTGGCCAAGTGTGCTTGGACACACAATGA
>QLTV01000974.1:1891048-1952842 GCA_003457575.1 Thermophis baileyi | reverse complement strand
TATAAAAAAAACTCTTCTGCCTTTATTTTGTTTTCAACGGCTCCTAAGAAGTTATTAGGAGACCTTTATTATTAGTAAAAGAACAGTGTTTTGCAGTTTGTGTGTGCGTATTATTGGTGGCTCATCGCTGGGGCAGAACAGGACCAGTTTGCCATGGCCTCAGAGCCAGGCTCCAAGATGTGGCCAGCACCGATCCTTCTTTGGAGAATATGGGTGCCAAGGAGCTGCCATGCACACACAGGCACTTTCTCTTACTTCTCCTCCTGCCTGTTGCTGCCCTCTCCACAGACAAGCCTTCCTGACATTTTACAAGACTTTCTGCAAACAAATTGCTCCTAAATACTCCAATCCTTCTGGCAGGGGTGTGTACTCCTACCCAGCACCTCTGCAAGCCTTGCCCTCAAGCGTCCGCATGTGCTTGCACTTAACCTATCATTTGCATGGGAGTTTTCTCCCTTGGCTGAAGCCAGGCCACAAAATGGTCATAACTACCATTTGTTCAGCACCGTTGTAACTTTGAACAGTAGTTGAGCAAACGGTTGTTAAGTGAGGATTACCTGTATTACAAGGTATTGCAAGGATGCTTTGCTACATTGTAATAAAATGAGACCAAGTACCTATTGTGCTAAACATTACAGGCAAATCAACAGATGTCTTTATCAGAAATTAACTGAGTGAGGTCATTTGCTCCAGCCCTCAGTTGGTGCCTGTCCTCAGGGGCACGACCAGCCCTAAGTCAGAATCCAAATCCATATTCGAAAGGAATAGAATCTCTCCTGATAGTTCATGGAGCAAAGCACTGTTCACTGACCAAGTCAAAAGGTTTCTTAATAGCACTATGTACTAAGAACTTGAGTTTTGTAAAAATTCAAAATATTCAAATAAAAAAAAACATATTTCAAATAAAATATAATGGCCCTCTTGATATCAAGGGCATGCAGCCCACACAGAAGAGGTTTTGATGGTTCCGAGAAGAAAGGAGGAACAATCTAGTCCTGGCAGACACAAAAGCCTGAGACAATCTTGAATAGGAATGAGAACTTACGGAAAATGCAAGCTGCTTTCCAAATGAGCAAATGATATGAATGAGTAGTCATTGGCTCAACAGCCAAGAATTAATATATTAAAATCCAATTTTCAGCAAAACAACTATAGTTAAGTAAGTGCTTCTTTTTTAACAGAAGATCTTGATTTTAGAGTAAGGTCAGTGGATTGGAACTGCATATATGTCATCTTATGGTAATAAAGTCCACCAGTGACTTGGCAGTGCAGACTTCAGAATGACTAGTACATTTCTTATTTTACAATACATACCTTCCAGGTGTGGAAAAATGTCTTTCTATTGGTGTCCAGATAGAAAGGGATAAGGATTCTCAAAGGGAAATTGCAGAAGATTTTGGCAAACAAGCATTATCAAACACAACTTGCAGGAAGAATGCCCCAGCTTCAGGGGTAAAATTCAGCAGGTTCTGACAGGTTCTGGAGAACTGGTAGCAGAAATTTTGAGTAGTTCAGAGAACCGGCAATACCATCTCTGGCTGGCCCCAGAGTGGGGTGGGAATGGAGATTTTGCAATATCCTTCCCCTGGAGTGGGGTGGGAATGGAGATTTTGCAGTATCCTTCCCCTGCCATGCCCACAAAGCCACGCCCACAGAACCAGTAGGGAAAAAATTTGAATTTCACCTCTGCCTAGTTTGCAACCAATGTATAAATAAAATGTATAGATAAAACTTTTATCTACCACAGCAAAATGCTACTGACACTGGGATGTCGCCAGGATAATGGAATGTATAGTAAAATTTGAAAGTTTTGGTGATTTACTCTACACCAAGACCTTCTGTCAACCCTGGAGCCATCTTTGAGTGTCCTCAGGGTTGCCATAGCGAGGCTGGATGGAGCTGTGGGAAAGGGAGGGGGGAGTAGAGATAGCTGGGGAAATATGTAGCCAAAATAACATTCTTTCTTCTGGAAACCAAGGACACTCTCACCAGCACCTGGAGGGGCGTGGATGGGAGGCATCCGGGATGGAGAGAGAGACCTGATTGGGGCATGTGATGGTTGTGTGTGATGGGGGGAAGAACTTTGGATTTTGAACTGGGTGGGGAAAACCCGGGGAACTTCAAAGTTGGGTTTTCACCAGCTGTGCCAATATGACATGCCTAATAAATCTATATTTTGAAGAACCCTGCCTTGGAGTTTTGATTTCATATGGGCTGTTACTTGGAACCCTGACACCTGTATTTTGTTAAGTAATTCTTTTAGTAAACTATAGCCTCTCTCATAAAAAAATGTCCTCAAGTATATTAAAAGGAGAACAAAAAGAGGTTGGGACAGAATCAGATGTTTTTTTTTAAATCAGGAAATTATATTTAATATGCATAGTTCTCAATATTCTGCAGATATTGCCCCCAAATTTACAGCTTCTTGTAAGTGCTAGAATTGTGTTTATGAATGAAAACTTTGGAATCTTCAGATGTCAAACTCATTGCATAGTAAGAGTATAAACAAATAGAATACACACACTATGAATAATTAAAATATATTATTCAATGGATACCTTTCAACCATCTACAAAAATAAACCTACTGAATAATTTATTTGATGGGTGACAGCATTATTACATTCATCAACAATATTATTCAGCAAAAAGTGTTCAGCCAGCACTGATTAAAAAGTATTAAAAGTAAATATAGATAGTTCAGACGGTGGTTTCTGTTTCTGGAAAAATAGAGAATACCTAAGGTCACTCTGATATTAGAAAAGATATTTCGGGATTCTATTCTAGTATAACTTTTATCTTTATTTACTAAATTGATATTCTGCCTTTCATTCAGCAACTTCTTCCTCCTATCTTTTTTCCACAACATAAACTTTGCCAAGAAGAATGGCCTGAAAGCATGGTTCAAAATCATCCAGTCAATTTTCCAAGACTCTGGGCCTCCCTGATCTTAGTTCAACAACTTAACTTCTACAAAGCAGCCTATACTGTTCCTTAGGTATTATACCCTTAGTAACATAAGACATTTGGAGGCTAAATCTTATGAAGAACAGTTAAAACAACTTGATATGTTTATTTATTATTTTATTTATTTTTTTATTCAATTTTTATGCCGCCATCTCGTCCTGTAAGGCAATTCTGGGCAGTTTACAGATTATAAAACAAATAGAAAAATAATTAAAATATTAAAACATTAAAACTACAGATTAAGATTTTAAAAATTATACTGAAACCAGAACTAAAAGACAAACAGGACGGGGATGAGGCCCTCTTACCCTATCAATCACCTCCAGTAGCGAGCGCCCTCCTCAGGGCCCCAGGTCAACTGCCAAAGCCATGTTATAATAGCTTTCCAGAAGGCCAAAAGGTAGGAGCAGTTTCCCACCTCCAGTGGTAGAGGAATGGGGCCACAGCAGAAAAGGCTCTTCTTCTTGAACCCACTTGCTGGAATTCCTTAGCAGATGTAATCCATAGCAGGCCTCTTCTGCTGGTACAAGTGGGGCGGGCTAGTCCCATTGGAGAGAGACAGCTCCTCAGATATCCTGGACTCATGCCATATAGGGATTTAAAGGTAATAACCAATATCTTGAATTGGATCTAGAAGCAAACTGGTAACCAAAGTAAAATTAACTCAGTTGTATTTCCTGTTTGGTTTACCTGGGAGGGCTGATAGGATAAGATAAGAACCAGTGGGTTAACAGAGAGAGATCCAAACTTGAAATAAGGAGGAATTTCTTGCCTGTGAATGCCATCAAGCAGTGGAACATCTTGCTTCCTGGAGTTGTTGGTGCCCCATCAGTGGATGTTTTCAAGAAAAGATTGGGCAATCATGTGTCTGGGATAGTATGAGGATTCCTACATTGGGCAGGAGATTGGACTAGATCAGGGGTGTCAAACTCAAGGCTGCATCCGGCCCGTGGAGTGCTTAAATCTGGCCCGCGGGGCCGGCCTGGAAATAGCAAAGGACCGGCCCGCGGTGCCTCTGGCAGCCAAAACGGGCTGTTTTGGCCGGCAGGGTGCTGCAGGAGGCGTGCATCCTGTCTCCCCCCCCCCCTCGGCCGGCCCGCGGAGAACTACAATGCTGATCCGGCCCTCAAAGAAATCCAGTTTGACACCCCTGGACTAGATGATCACTTCCAGCCCTATGATTCTAAATTAGGAATGGCACTGGTGGTTAGTTAAACATTATTTTACTGTTACTATATGAAGTGCTTTGTACTGTTTACGAATAGGGACCTTTCTGAATGGGGTGTAGCTAACTGGCATTCATGATGTGTCTAAGAAACTTGGCTAAGTCTGGAACACCATGGTATTAGAGAGGAAATACAGAACATCAAGATGACAAGGAGCTGAACCTCTCCTTTTCCATCACCCTTCACCAGACTTTTGGAGCTGCCTTTCCATCACCAAACTACTTGTTTCCAGTACAAATTTTATTATGCTTTGCAGGGCAAAGAAAACTGTTAAATAATCATATTCAATCATAGTGTAAATTAACTTTGGATGTACTCAAAGCCTAGCTGAAAGATAATAGATCCTTTTGAACCAAGGGGAACCAGTTGATAAATTATGGAGATAAAGTCTAACATATTAACTACAACAGTAATGTTATACACTGAGTTGTGCTTATCCCTTCCTGCCTAGGACAGATCTATATGAAAGGTAAGCATGACAAAGTTGGTGCCTCCTGTTATCTATCTACATTATGTTCTTCTCTAGAAGATATGTGTAAACATTAGATGTAACAAATTGCAGTATGGAGTATAACTGTACACTCCATCAGTAATAGAGTAACATGCCTTTGAAATTGTGGTGCTCTCCTTCATTGACATGTAAGACAACTGTAATGTATTCTTGAAGTGTGTCCAAGTGACATGGCTCTTTTTCTATTTGCAACAGCAGTTGCTTTGAGGCAGGGCAATGACAGGAGAAACGATGAGAAAGGACTGCAGCAAGCCATGCAGAGCTGGGTGGAGCTACAGATCTGTATCATTTCTCTCTGTTTCATATTTTCTGAAATAAAAATACCTACTTCCAATAAATAAAGTGTAGCCCCATCTAAATCTGCATTTTAAAAAAAATCTTCATTTTAGACATTCTACAGCTTCAATTTACCCCAAAGTCAGTAAGTAACAAACTTCTCTTATTTTTTTACATTTTGCAGCTTTCAGGATGCATCGTGTCTGATATGTAGGATTTCATTATGATGATTTAATTTTATTATATATGTAATGCAAAAGAAAGAGAGGGAGAGAATTAATGCTCTTCTATCAAAGAATATGAAACTTACTGGAGAAGCTGATAAGGATAATCAAATTTAAAAATCTGCAGAACTATTCTTTACAAGGTTTACTTAGGAATCTGGGCTTCATATATTATATTATATGCTGGATTTCCAATTGTTTCTAGGATTAACTAGAATGACTATCTCATAAATCAGCGGTTCTCAACCTGTGGGTCGCGACCCCTTTGGGGGTCGAACGACCCTTTCACAGGAGTCGCCTAAGCGTGCGCTAGCCCGCCATCTTGGTGTCACGCCCCCTTTGCCACCTCATTGCGCGCGGGGAGGGGCGGGGGTCGCGGCGGCGGGGTGGGGGTCGCGGCATTAGGAAGGTTGAGAACCACTGTCATAAATCATTTAATTGCATGGCATGACATGAATATATTGGTAGTCCTCGCCTTACAACTGTTCATTTAGTGACCATTCAAAGTTACAACGGCACTGAAAAAAGTGACTTATGACCATTTTTCACACTTACGACCGTTGCAGCATTCCCATGGTCGTGATCAAAATTCAGAGGCTTGGCAAATGACTCATATTTATGACAGTTGCAGTATCCTGGGGTCATGTGGTCACTTTTTATGACCTTCTGACAAGCAAAGTCAATGGGGAAGCCAGATTCATTTAACCATCCTGTTACTAAATTAACAACTGAAATGATTCACTTAACAAATGTGGCAAGAAAGGTCATAAAATGGGGCAAAATTCACTTAACGAATGTTTCACTTAGCAACATAAATTTTGGGCTCAATTGTGGTCGTAAGTCGAGGACTATCTGTATATGCAAGACTAATTTTGTTTAGTAGATATGTTTTTTCTTTCTTTCCATCATTCTCCCATCTTTCTTCATATAGTTTTAAATTAAACTCTATCAAATTTATATTTTTCCCCCTCACTATGCTTCCCTTTCTTCAGCAAACACTATTTTTGGCAGCTCCTGGGGAAGAGAAGTAAACATTTCCATACTATATAGGTCATTTGAAGAAAATGCAAAGGTCAGAGCATCTTGAGTGCACTAAATACTAATTAGAGTTTCTCTGACTGAATTTATTTTATTAAACTCAGCATGCACCATGGAATTATTCAACTCATTCTAAACTTCCATCCATGTGGACTGATGTGATGAAACACATTTCAGAACATTTATATTACTAGAAAAGTAGCAGGGTGATATATATTTCCTAGTGACTAACTTCCCCCAGGGTCCACAAGCTTCACAAGAGTCTTGTCTGCTGCTGTAGTCTTCCTGAGTTGCTAGGTTTCCATTTTGGCGAAAGGAGTACACTTCACAAGCCAGCAAAATGTCTGATGATACTAACTAGGGAAGATTCACTATGACTTAAAATTATCATAAGATACTTTTCTATATTACTGTTTCTGTTACTATATATTTATTGCTGGTTTTTTGTTTAAATCTCTAATAGCACCCATACACATTCAAACTATATTTCAATATCAAAAACATTTGGAGTGGTGAAAAACCTGAATGTATAGAGGAGACACAAAGTTAAATGAGCTTATAAAAATATCAGTAGAAGAAAAGAGGATAACAGTACGATACGATGTTTGAGGAATGGAAGGTTCTTAGGGGTATCTATGAAAAGCATCTGAAAGAGCCTATTGTGAGTGGGCAAAATGCCCTCCAAATAAAGCCAGATTTCGCATTAGAGCCTGACAGTAAGTCTTGGCTTTCCAGACACTCAACTCCTTATTTAGGAAGAGACTTACTCTGGCAGAAGTCTCTCATAAATGACTTGGCTAGATAAAGATCCTTTACTGCAGACAAGAAGGAAGCCACAGTCACCCAGAATATTTGCTCCCTGCAATATGAAAAAGGCAAAGCTTTTCTTTTAGATCTAGCTTCCAAGAGTTTAAACCCAGTGCATTTTCCTTCTGTCTTTTGAAGCCTGCCTTCCTGCCTGCCTTCCTTCCTGCCTTCCTGCCTTCCTTCCTTCCTTCCAGCAGCCCTTCCTTCCTTCCTTCCTTCCTTCCTTCCTTCCTTCCTTCCCTTCCAGCAGCCCTTCCTTCCTTCCAGCAGCCCATCTCAGTCAATGACTCTCGGTGGCTTACAGTTAAAAAAAAATAATTACAATTAAGATGCTAAAAACATTTTAAAACAATAAAAGCATCCAGAATAAATATACATAGCAGCCAAGATACTTGGACTGTTAGCAATACAGCCAGGAAGTGGGGCCCATAACACATTCAGTACGGAGACTTGGGAACAAAGCCAGGTTTTTAGGGCGTTATGAAACGCTAACATGGTTGCGGCCATTCTAATCTCCGAAGGGAGGATGTTCCATAGAGCAGGGGCCACTGAAGAAAAAGCCTGTTTTCTAATCCCCACACTCTTTGGTTGATGAGATCTGTAGTATGCCCATTCTATTAGATTGGGTTGGATAGATAGAGACTCTTGGAAAAAAGTGATCTCTCAGGTAACAGTGAGTTAATAAACACTCAGTGGTTCACTTGGGGAATGAATGGGAAAAACAGTGGGATGAATGCTAAAATAAACACAACAAAGGGCCAATAATTTTGTGCTTGTCTGAAAGTGTATTTCAGAATATTCTTCATTGTTTTCCTCTTGCCATCTCACCAATTTTCCTTTTTTTTTTAGAAAGTAACAAGAGAAAAAAACAGTATAGTTCTGTGGGTTTCAGCAGAATTTGCAAAACAGCTGGTTCTATCAAAGCGGTGCACTTTTGAACAGATTTCCAAGTTGCAAGAAATATCAGTTTTCGCCTCTGAACAATATAGGAATTTTAACTTTAATGTCAGATTAAATGCAAACTACTTAAGGTCATTTAACTGAATGCGCTCCAATGGATTCCAACCTTAATTTGTGTATTAAGTGACTTATAAAAGTTACTATTAAATGTTCTGATCCCATTGTTGTTCCCTTATCAGTTTTCACCAAGCTTCCTCTGTGAAGCCCAGCTATCATTTTCAAACTCTATTTGGGTATGTGTTAGACTGTGCACTCATAATTTCTCTGCTGAGCCAACCCCAAATTAAAAATGTTATGGTAAGATAGGTAAAGAATATAAATTCAGAAATACAAATGCAAAGTGGCATTCTGCTGTTAAAGTGCTAAACAGCATTTCAAATGTTTTATCTCTCCTTCCCCATGGCTATTTTGTTGATGAGCACTGTTAGTCTCCATTGGTTTGACATCCCTGATTGCTCAAGTCTGGAAGCACAAGAGATTTCTGCGCTAAACTATTCCATGCTTCTGCAGAAGGAAGACTGTAAATATCAACACGGTCTTGCAACACAGGAATAAGATGAGCAATGCAAATGCAAGGGCTTAAAAATAAAGAGATTTTAAAATTGGTCCTGTGATTACTCTTCTGTTTAAGCTTAAGAGTTTTCAGCCGATCAAAATGCACAAAGCTCATTAATTCCATTTTTGTAATATTTGTGGTTTAGAAGCCATAGACCCTAAATAATTTGAGTCCTGCTGCAAACAAACAAACAAACAAAACAGCTGAGCAGCTGAAGATAAATAAATCCCTGCTGGGCATGCACTGAAGTCACAAACTGCTACACATCTTGATGGCTCTCCAAGATTTAATATTGGTGAGTGAGCAGTGTTGAAAGGCTAGATGGGTTATAAAGAAGGTACTGCAGACATTTCTAGGGATAAAAACAGCCACAACCACATTATATATGAGTGGCATAAATCCTACACATTCTACAGATTTCAGTCTGTTTTCTGCACAAAGAAATATGAACCATATGTTTAAAAATTCCTCTACTTTATAATTTAACTAAAAGGCAATTGTATTAACATATAGGACTCTTGACCTGGAAGACTGAGGTTTAATCAGAGGTGGGTTCCTCCCGGTTCGGACCGGTTTGCCCGAACCGGTAGCGACCCGCTGGTGACGTCACAATGACGTCACGGATCCGGTTCAGTCGGTGCTGGTCTGTGGACGCCGCCATCTTTTTTTTTGAATTTAAAAAAAAATAATATTTTTTTTCTTCTGCGCATGCGCAGAAGCCGAGTTTCCGGCACTGCGTATGCGCCCATGAGGCGCGCCCAACGCGGCGCGGGAGGAAGCGAACTGGCAGCAAGGTAAGTTAGCCGAGTTTCCGGCACTGCGTATGCGCCCATGAGGCGCGCCCAACGCGGCGCGGGAGGAAGCGAACTGGCAGCAAGGTAAGTTAGAACGTACCCCTGGGTTTAATGATACACAGACATTAAACTTCCTACATAATTTGAGATCAGTATCTCTCAGCTTTACTAAATCTCATTTTATATGCAGTCTTACTTTCCATGGAAAAAAAGCTACTGCTATAAGAGATATAAATAAACCTAAGAATTGTAACATCTGAATCTCTAACTCTGCAAAAACTGTGAAACACATGTTTAGGTCATGTGCTTAGCCACTGTGTCAGCACAATGTCATGTCTTGGAGTGTTTCTTACAACTTATAAGTTTAACCAAGGGTTTTCTGCTGTGCAGTACTGCAGACAGAATGTATTATGCAGGAAACAGCTATTTCCCCCCACATACACTTAATAACATTGTGTAAAGCATCATGAGGCACAAGGCTCATTTTAGATGAGAAGGCACAGATAATAAGTTTTGCACAACTTTTTCAAAGAAGGAAACTTACACAGTACAATAAACAATAAACAATGAAGATGATATTGCACTAATGATCTTCCCAAACATTTCTAATTTGGATCTCTATAACACATTGCACATCACAGCTCTAGCATATACGGTAAGTCAACAACGCATCAGGATTTATCCAGAGAAATAGGTTGCACAAACAAGTTTTCTTTTTCTGCAACCTTACAATTTTTAGGCTAAAACTTACAAGCTACTGGCTATAATCCAGTAAGTTAGAATTTCAGTGACGTCCAGCTTGCTGTGAACAAACCAGTGTAGCGTGTGTGGTATAATTGCTCCTGCATGGCTTCTCCTGTCAGAAGGAGCAAATAAACAGATCATGAGATTGCTCTTTGCAGTTTGTTTATCATGTCATCTTGACAAGTTTTGATAGCCTGTCTCATAGAACAAAAACCAAAAAGAAACCATGATTTCTGACTCATTAGTGAATAACTAGTCCAGGATTCTGGTTAGGGTGTACTGAAACACAATCTGTACAAGATGTTCTTATAATCTATTGCAATTGAACAGTTATTGTAATGTTTATATCTATATTGTATCTGTATTAGCATTCGAGTTTCTTTTTCTGACCTGGAATTCAGTCTAGGGTGTTTCAGGGTAAAGGGTATTGTGATAAAAATCACAGTGGTAATCAGAATTGCTACAACTGCCATCACGAATCAGCACAGTCGTGATGTCATATTGTACAACTGCATCCTTTAGTAACAGAGTTTCTGGTCACAATTAACGTTATTAACCAAGTATTACCTGTACCAAGCACTTTACTTCTTCTTCTGAGGGTGAACTGCAGACTAGGGTGTGACACCAATTTGCATATATAGTTTAGGGGCTGCAGTTTGGTCTAGTGCAGGGCTATCAAACTCCCGGCCAGCGCCCGGCCACGCCCGGTTTAGCAAAGGGGAAAAAAGTCCCAATACATCACGTGACGCCGCCATAACAACGTGAGTTTGACACCCCTGGTCTAGTGGATCATACTACTAAAAGAAATGATCAAGCAACTATTTTAAAATATACCTGAAACTGTATATACCCTTTCCCTTAAACAGTTTTAATCTATTTAAATGTACATCATTGATTTCAACCTGCTACCGGTAGTTCCAATATACATTTTTGCTGATTTTACAATATTTACTATTTTACTAATCTCTTCAGAAGTGCAGTATAGAAAACGAATAATTAGAATTCACAAAAAAGCATTTATTAGCATTGGTTAATACTTTAAAAAACCCCTCAATTTTATTTCCAATGAAGTTTTCTTATATCACAAAATATTAAATTTTCAAAGTGGCTTTGAAACCATACCTATTCAATGCTAAAATAAAACCGGAGCATTCTTTGAAATTAAAAAAAAAAAAGGTGTCCATTTTTACAGGTTCTTTTCACACATCTGTTCTTCTGAAGTTGGCTCATGAACACAATGGCTTCCGTTTGCTGTGATACCTTGATGTAGAAAGACAGACGGACTTTCACTCTTCAACAAAGGAAACTTGTGAAATTCCTTTGAAAGCCCATCATACCACTTCTTTCAAAAGCAATCCCCTCTTGCAAATCTGACAAATAATCTTTCAGCACTTCTTGAAAGTGATAAAGAAACCAATGGTCAATCGGAAATCTGTCTCTTATCCATATACTTAAAGAAGTCTATCAAGATTGGTTGCTATTTTTAAATTAATGGAAGGGTACATGGCATTTCTTTTTATTCCTTTCTTTAAACATTCCTATAAAAAGAATGATCACTGTTCCTTTGAACTAACAAATTTTGAGCAGGACTAAATATAAATTCTGCTGCCTTGTAGACCCCCCATCCCCCCATGTCAAAACTGTTTGCAGTCATATCACTAAACAGAGCCTAAAAGCAAGATTCTATCAATCAGATGAAACAACTCCAAGTCATATTGGGTTTGGTTGCTTCAAATAGTGTTTTCTTTATCCTCCTCAGTCACAAGGCTATCCTTTGGGCCATGTTATATTACCTTCATTACCAGAGGTCATTGAAAATAGTTCTAAATAGCAAGCATTATTGTGCAATGAACTGTTCATCATAGTTGTCATCATAGCATCACATGATGTGGTATATAAGGAAGAAACATTTCCCCTAATATAGAACTGGGGCATGAAACATTATCCCTCCACTGTCGCAACTGTTTTAGCCTGGATGCCACTGACTTAAAGTGAGAGTTAGTCACTTTACACTTTATTCCTAATTTAAATAGGCCAACTAGAGCTGAAAGGTTTTAGATTTTGTTTCAAATTAGCCAGCCAATTGCATCAGATAAAACATTGTTGTTTCCAGTATCATTTGGATGTCAAAACATGGAATGCTGATTAGAAACAATTAAGGAATAACAGAATGGGGAAAAAAACCCTTAGGCAGCATTGGCTTCAATAAATACATTTTGACTACTGCATTCACCATTACTACTGCGTTCACCATTAAATGTTAAAATGCAAGAAATGAGAAAGTAACTTTTGATTCTGCAATTCTATTAGAACCTAGTGACTGTTACACACACACACACACACACACACACACACACACACCGACAAATGCACAAATAGCCCCAGAGCACGAATAGCTGGCTTTTCTGTGATATAATGAAACGCAAAGATACTTCAAAGCACAATTCCAAATGCTTTTTTTTATGTTCATCATAAATAGAAAACTGATTTTATTTCTGCATCAGAGAGAATTATTTAATCATAAAACAAAAGCTAGCTTGATAAAAATTAAGTAAAATTACTTGTTCCACCAATTCAAGCATAAGCTGTTACTATAATGCTCTTAGTCTCTTCTTCGAGAAGTGAGGATGATATAACTGAATTGGAGAAAACATTACTGTGCCAGAAAATACAAGCAGGTGAAGGAAAAATAAGTTTACTGTAAGAATCCAATGCTATTAAAGTGCAACCCAAAAGCTTCATTCCAAAATATATTTTTTAAAGATTCTATGACATGTAATATACAAAGAGAAAAAAAATGAAAATAAATTTCTCTAAGGTGCCTTTCCAATTATTCCAAGAGGACAATATGGTCAAATACATTATGAGAATATTTTAGTTTAATAAATCAGTTACCTTGCTGGGATTAATTCAGACAGATGTTTCAGTAATTATGAATCACTTAACTAATTATACCAAATACCTTTCTAGCTATCACTGACTGGTATGATAAACACCTGAAACTAAATTATGCTAAGCAAGGAACACTGAAATTGTACAAATTCTTGGCTTTGGGAAAAGATAGGCTAGTATTTAGGGTCTAACAATTACTTTAATCAACATTATAATGGTTCTGCTGGAGTATATATAATTTTTGTTGCTGACGTTACATTATTAGATAATTAAAGTAATTTAAGTAATTACTTGCTAAAAAGACTAATTTTGCTCATCATCATAAAAGGTCTTGGAGCACAGTAATAGAAAGAAATTAAGACTTCAATATGGCAATTTTGGGAGAATTAAAATCTCTGAAATGGAAGCTGAAAGAGCCTATTTAAAAAAAACAAAAAGCGATTCCTTGGTTAAATTGGAATAAATCCCACACCCATGGTACATGCTTTGCATTCTTTCTTATTATTTAAAATATTTGTTTTTATAAAGAAAACTCATATACATTCCATTAAAAATAATATCATCAAAGGAATGTCCTCTGAAGAGGTATCACTGAATAATTCCATATGACTATAGAAATAAATTAAATACACTAAAACATTTTAAATACATATATTTCTGAAGTTAAAGTATGTATCTATGTCTCTCTCTGTGTGTGTGTATTACACACACACACACACACACACACATTATTAAATGTTTAATAAACCTAACAAACTAATATAAGGGGGAAGCCATGCTGAAATTATTCATGAATTATCAATGTTTTTTCTTATATTATTCATTACAATTTTGCAAAACTGCTCATAACTGAATAAGTGTTCTAGGTCTAAGCCACAACAGAGAACACCACACTCTACTTACCAAGAAAGCCCTTTTCCTACACCAAAGACAGGCCATCCATGAGTAAGTATCATTTTTCTACTCACTTGGGATGCAAGGCTAGGAAATGTTTTGAAAATGCAACTGGTGGGAAGAAATGCAACTAAAGAGCAGGCTCACAAAGTACAGAAAACCTAGGAACTATAGGTAGAAAAGGAGACAAATTAGAATATATGAATATGCTTGCAAACCTCATATAGTCCCCTTTCTCTGTCTCTTTAATACACGGGTGGGCTAGATGCCCTGTCTCTTTCCTTAAAAAAGGACCTCCACAGTAAAAACAATGTCAGGGAATTGCACAGCAGCTGTCCACATGAAGTCCAAGACACTGACACAAACCTGTAGTTTTATATAAATAAATATATTTTACATTTATATTTACAGCAAGCAAGATAGTCAGGAACACAGGAACAATCAGGAGGTAAATTCAACAGTATACAGTGCACATAGAAAAAAAAAGGCAGGAAAAAGGAAAAATCCCCCTTTACACCCATAGCAACCAATCATAGCGTACATTGCCTCATGCATCAGCCAGCATTCTCTGACCCATCAACTATAACTGTGTGTTCTGGTCTATTCTGCACTTTACTGTTCCAGCTATTAAATTTAAAATCCTAACAAACAATATGTAGTTTTCTTATGGCAGAGCCAGAGAATTGTGTCTATGGAGACTCTCAATCATCCAGGTCATGGTTGCCCCAAAGGTGCTTTTCAAAAGACAACTGGACTTTCTTGGGGTTTTTTCCTTGAAAACGTTTCGCTTCTCATCCAAGAAGCTTTTCAGTTCTTGGATGAGAAGCAAAACGTTTTCAAGGGGAAAAAAAAAATCAAGAAAGTCCAGTTGCCTTTTGAAAAGCACCTTGGGAGAGCCAGAGTATCCTAATCCTCTCAGAGCTATCTTTAGGGGCAGGTGATTAAACGCTCTAGTCCCTATTGGAAATTATATTTTGTAGCAACCTGCTGAAGGAGATTTCATCCTAGGCATAAGAATCAAATTTGTAATGCTTTATAAAGGAAGACCATGTGCAGCCCTACAGATATGTCCTGGGTGCTTTGATGTGAACAGTAGCTAAACCTATTCTAGGGAAGGGGATCACAATTCTCTATGTGGCAGCCTTATTTTGAGCCTTGCATTGTAGGCTACTTTGATGCAAGCTTTGATCCACCTGGAGCTGTTCTGTAACGCTCTGGGGCCCAGGTGAGTCTGTCAGAAGGAGACTAAGAGGTTGTCTGAAATTCTTAATTCCTCTGTTCTGCTCAGGTAGTTCTTTATTGCTTACCTGATATCCAACATGTGCCAATTATCCTCTAAAGATGAAATGAAATACTCAATCTTGCAGGTAGGTTTATAGAACTAAATGGAACTGGATTCCTAAAGGTTAATTTCACTCGTTCAAATACTATGAGATTGAGACTCTTCCTCCCTCCCATCCATCTATCCAATTTATGAACCGCCCATCTCCCTCCATCTCATGGCATCACTCAAGAGACCATGACCCTCCCATCCATCTATCTAATTTATGAACCGCCCATCTCCCTCCATCTCATGGCATCACTCAAGAGACCATGAAATTTGCTAGTTTGCCAAACTAGCAAATTGGAGATACCAGTGGTGGCTGTATTATCTATAGCTACATCTCATGAGCTTTGTGTTAGAGGATTTCCACTTTTCTATCTTCTGGATGCATGGGTTTTTTTTTTTTTTGTCCTGATTTAATATGGCTCCCATACCAATGCTGCCATGTATGCATCTTTTGGGAGGAAGGTGAGCACCTTCAGAAAGCTATGCAGGAAGCTATAACCTGCAGGAAGCTATAACCTTTGACTGTTGTTCTAGGGATTACCATTCTGCCTTCTGGACTTTGTTGTATGACTCCAGAAAGGAGAGGCATGACATTCCTGGACAAAGAGAACATCTTTGCTGCCTGTGGATCCATCACTGAATACATTGGGATGGGTGGTTCTAGCCACTTTGGAATGTCCTGCTCAACAGGCATTGGCCTTGTGTCTCTCTGAACATGCTTCTACCAGTAGTGTTTCAGTCAGAGGACACATCTCCTTGCCCAACCATTAACTGTAACACTCTGAATTCCTGGGGATTCAGGATCTCTCTGGAGCAAATTTTCAGGGATTGCAATTGGTTGTAGAAAGAAAAAAGTATCTGAAAAAGCTAAATTTCCCTGCTGCTACCAGGGCCTTTTACTGGCAAAATCTATATTTAAGCTGTTGTATTTAGGAATCCATATAAGGAATCCATCTAAAGTTCTGAAATGATTATAAGTTATTTTTAATTAACTTTAAATAGTTACTAGAAAACAACAAAAGAAGAAGGATATCTTTAAAAATCAGAAAACTGATTGTAACTTCAGTTAACCCAGCTTATATGAAGCTCTGACACTGGTCTGCAAATTTTCACATGCCATCATCATTTATCAGAAAGAACTGGGATACTATGCTGAATTAGTTGGAATATTACACTTTGTCCATTCTTCCAAAAACACTTACCACTTAGGTGGAGTAGCTGAAGGAATACCAGAATCAATTAAATTAGAACAGTTCACTCACTGAAGGACAATATATATACTGTATATACATACTTACATTCAGTTACACACTTCTCAGAAAATAAAAGGTAAGCAGAGCCCAAATTATATTCTGAGAAATATGTGGACTCTCAAGGAATGAATAAATTACATATCTTATTACATTTATTTTTAGAAAGAAGAACAAATCTAAAAATATCCAAGAAAGGCAGAACTGCACACCTTGATAAACCATCTGTCTTTGACTGCAAACACAAGGTGGTTGTCATACTCTTAGCAAAATACAATAGAAAACTCGTACTGTATTCTCATTTTGGTGTGCCACATATTGTGCAGGCTTGGGAGCTTAAAAGAAATTTTATATAATTGCAAATTTATTTCCAGCTAAACACCACTGTCACAGTGATGCGATAAAGAGCTTCTATTCTTTTTATACATATTATCTTTTACTCTTTCAAAATGAACAAACTATTCTACATAGTACTGTTTCCATGGTATGTAAGGACTGTAAAGACACCTTCATCCTGTCAGTGCTATTTCCCACTCTCTGGCAAACCTCACATGGTTTTAGATAGCCAGTCAAGTCCCTGTCATATTTAGATCAGCAAAAATGTTGCCTTTCTTTAGTTCCATCCACCCCAGGTTTCCATTTCAATGAGTATGGGGCCAAGCTTGAGATATGCTTACAAAATTTCCCAGGCACAATTAGCTGCCTCCAAAGTCTCCCTGTGTCCTTGTGGGTGAAAACATCAGAGGTGGGTTTCAGCAGGTTCTGACCAGTTCTGGAGAACCGGTAGCGGAAATTTTGAGTAGTTCGGAGAACCGGTAAGTACCACCTCTGACTGGCCCCGCCCCCATCTATTCTCTGCCTCCCGAGTCCCAGCTGATCTGGAGGAAATGGGGATTTTGCAGTATCCTTCCCCTGGAGTGGGGTGGGAATGGAGATTTTGCAGTATCCTTCCCCTGGAGTGGGGTGGGAATGGAGATTTTACACTATCCTTCCCCTGCCATGCCCACCAAGCCACGCCACGCCACGCCCACCAGGCTACACCCACAGAACCGTTAGTAAAAAAAAATTGAATCCCACCACTGGAAAACATCAATTTGTTTCTTTTAATGAAGCTGGAATTCTGAACTTGGCTGAAGTGTGGGAAACATTTTCCACCTCCTCCCACATCTTGCATAAGTTATGATCCTTCTCTTACACTTCCTTGAACTTCTCTCCTTCATTTTGGAGTACTGCCCCTGACATTTCTATCAGTTCTCTTTCCTCCAGAAAGTTTACTTCTTCAGACTTCTGAAAAGAGTTCAGGTCAGTTTAGATGGCTGCCTACTCTATTGATATCTGCTTTTCCACTTCACTGTATATCACTAAGTGTCCTGAAATTGCAGTGGATAATAAATCCAATAAGTAAAGTAGCAGGATATTTAGGTTACAGCAAACTGCTGCAGCCTTTGGTATTTTACTCTCTCACCTCTTAATTGGACAACCTCTTTATATTCAATGACTAATGAGGTACCACCTTTAGCATATTTCTTAGATGTTTTATAACAAATAGGTAGGTATCTTACATGGATCTATCACTAGCTGAAATGAATGACTAATGGCCAGCACTCATTTCAGAACTAAGGTTCTTTTTACCTTGCTCGCTATGGTGCCATCTATCCAATTTACAGCTGAAAAGCAAAAGGTTATATGCTGAGCTTTTTCCTCTGTAAACTTATCACCGCTATTTCAACAGATTTATGTTTTCTACATCAAAGAAAGAAACAATGCTACAAATAATTAGCTTCAATCCTTCCCTGCTACTTCTGCAGTACAAACAAGGAAGACGCCACCACTCTGAACTGGAAGGAATTCTGAGAAGGATTTTGTCTGCTTTATTTTTACCTTGTTAGCCAAAATCACGTAACCCTGTTTCATTTTTCTCCAACCATAAAATTTATGTTATTAGCCCCCCTTATGATAAATATATTGCACTGATATGATTGTATTTGTGTAATAATTAGCAAAGATTTTTTTTATTAATAGTTTACCATCAGTAAAAATTAGTAATTTTTTTTAAAATTGAACATATTGTCCTACAAGCTTGTGCATAGAATACTAATGCTTTGAATTGTTAACTGCAATTTTTATTAGCCTGGCTGCTTGCCTTTGTAAGACAATAAGACTTTGTCCCTGTCCATAGCCATCCTATGTCCTTTTGTTCATTCCATGTGGAATACATTATATGATTCCTTCAGAATTTTGTTGCTGTTAAGGCCTTATTTGCTCTCTTCACAATTCTTCCTTGTTAAGAAGATCAAGTGATATAAGTATCACTTGAATTATTCGCCTTGATATAAAACAGTTGATGAAAGTTAAGTATTTTCTTTTCAAAGTTAATGGCATCTAGTGATTGGATGTCAATTTGAAGTGCTGTATTTCAAGAAGTGGCATCTTCAGGTTGTGGATTAGAGATGGCAGTAGGTTATGTTTGGAGCTTTACCCTGAAACCAAGAAGCCTATTTCAAGGAGAAATAAAGTATCCCATTCGCGTACAAGGGGACCTTTGGTAAAAGCATCTCTGCCAACCAGGAGAAATATTCTTATTGTTCACTTAATCATTTATTGAGATAAAAATCAGAACTCTTTTTTTCTCCATGTTCCTTTCAACTTCTGTGTTTAACCAGCGAATGCATAACAAATGGGAGATATAAGAGAATTAAGCAGCCGTTGCCCTTGTGTTAACCCTCAAGGTTTTGATTCTAATGATAATTAAATTATCATTCTATTTAATGTTTTACAGCTAGAAATTGTATTGATCTTCAAACCAATGGACTTGCTTAGACATCAGAATGGATAGAAGCTATGCCTAACATTCAGATAAAATTTTGATTCATCCTTTCTGTATTGTACTTAATAAAAATTATTAGTAAACTCAAAGCATCCTAATAAAATTAGTTCATAAACTAATATTAAGCTAACAGTAATAGCTTATTTCGCTAACATAGTGATACTGTATGTAGCATTCGGTATTGCATTCAATTTTTGGCATTCTTTGTTTTTTTCTTTCTTAAATTGAAACTCAGTGTGTATCAAGTATTTTTCTTCACATTTCTTTTCTCACATTTCTGAAATGTTTATATTTCAGCAATTTGGGACTGTTTTGTCACTCTGCTGTTCTGTTTGATTGCTATATTTTTGGTTTTACCCAATGAATGTTTATGTGATATACACAATGATTTAACTATTTTACAGGAAGATGATTTATTGATTGATTGATTGATTGAATTTATATTGCCGCCTATTCGCCCATGGTGACTCAAGGTGGCTTACAGAATATAAAACCACATTTAAAACAATAAAACTAATAAAAAGAATCAAATAAAATTAATATAGTATAATATAATAAAATCACCCCCCACCCCGGCGACAGCAGATCACACGAGGCATTTGATGGGCTCCATCCCCCTCTGGGTTCCCCAGGCCCGCTGGCAGAACCAGGTCTTCAGTGCCTTCCAGAAGAGTATTAGAGTGAGGGCCATTCTAATCTCTGGGGGAATGATGTTCCAGAGAGAGGGAGCCACCATGGAGAAGGCCCTTCTTCTGGGTCCCACCAGGTGTATCTCCCTCGGGGATGGGACCCACAGCATTCCCTGCCTCCCCGCTCTGATGGGTTGGGTGGATGTAGCCAGCAAGAGATGGTCCCTCTGATAACCTGATCCCAAACCGTGAAGGGCTTTAAAGGTGACAACCAGCACCTTGAATTGCACCGGGAAGCAAATTGGCAGCCAATGCAGCTCCCGCAGGAGAGGTGATACATGTGCACACCGGGGTCTGCACAAAACCATGCGGGCCGCTGCATTTTGCACCAACTGGAGCTTCCGGATGCTCTTCAAGGGCAGCCCCATGTAGAGCGTGTTGCAATAGTGAAGACGGGAAGTGACTAGGGCATGAGTGACTGTGATTAGGGATTGTTGGTCCAGGAAAGGGCGTAACTGGAGCACAACCCACAGTTGCGCAAAGGCCCTCCTTGCCACGACCGCCACCTGCTCTTCGAGCAGGAGTCGTGAGTCCAGGAGAACCCCCAGATTACACACAGTGTCTGTTTGGGGTAGTGGCACCCCATCGAAGACCAAAGATGGCAATTCTCCCTGAGCCAGCGAACTCCAAACCCAGAGCCACTCGGTGATGATGGTGATAGCCTTTCAATCCTGTCTGATTCCTAGAGATTCTATGGAATCTCTGTCTCCACATTTTCTGATCTTGCACAGCTTCCTTCAGTTGTTTTTATGCTCTGGCTGGTGTTAACTTTGAAGGTCTCTAATCACTAAGTTTTCTGACAGCCTCACTTCCTTTTACAGATGACCATTCCAAGCATAACTGGTTGTCACCTTTAAAGCCCTTCATGGCTTGGGACCAGGTTATCAGAGGGACCATCTTGCAGGGAGACAAGGAATGTTGTGGGTCCCGACCCCTAAGGAGGTACATCTGACGGGACCCAGAAGAAGGGCCTTCTCCGTGATGGCTCCCTCCCTTTGAAACATCATCCCTACAGAAATTAGTCTGGCCCCCACTTTGACAATCTTTCGGAAGGCCCTGAAGATGTGGCTGTGTAAGTGGGCCTTGGGAAGACAGAGTGCAATGGAGCCCATCAAATGGCTTATTTAATCATGTGCTGTCACCAGGGAGGTGAGTGATGGGTTATTACTATTTTTTTTGTGGTTCTTTTCTATTGTGTGTTTTTATTGTTTGTAAGCCACCTAGAGTCACTGTGAGCGAGTAGGCAGCTATATAAATTTTCATAGATAGATAGATAGATAGATAGATAGATAGATAGATAGATAGATAGATAGATAGATAGATAGATAGATAGATAGATAGATAGATAAATCTGGAAGGAGTTTGATGGTGTGACATGGCTGAAATAAATAAGAACAAACTTTGTGATTTTGCCTTCCAGTGATATGTCTGGCTTTATATACTCCAGTACCTGCTTGTTTGTCACCTTTGCTGTCCAAGGAATATGTCTTCTCCCACATGACAGCTCAAATGAATAAATTGTTCTGTCTACTTTTTTCATAGTCCAACTTTATAACTGTAGGTAGCTATGGGAAACACAATAGTATGAACTAATGTGCATTTAATTGAGAGGTTGATGTTGTTGCCTTTTCATACTTGATTCATGCAGGGGTCATATGCTTACTCTTTTTGACATTCAGTGAGATGCCAGCTTTCTTCTTTAATTCTTCTGATCAGATGTTTTAGGCTTTCTTTGGTTTCTAAGAGGGGAGTTGTGTTGTCAGCATTTTGAAGATTGTTGACGGTCCTTCCTCCAACCTTTATTCTGATTTTTGATTCTTCAAGTTCTAGCTTCTTCATGATCACTTAAGCATACAAGTTGAATTTTAAAAAATGTAAGAATGCAACCTTACAATGCTCCTTTCTCTATCTTAAACCCATCAGTTCTCCATATGGTGCTCCTGATTTGTGGCTTCTTGATTTGTGTTCAGTGACTGCACCAACTTGATCACCTGTGTTGGCACCCCAAGGTCTTCTAGGACATTCCACAGCTTGACATGATCAACACAATTGAAGGCTTATTTGTAGATGTAGATATTCTTTTGATATTTTTCCATGATATAAGAAAGTAAGATACAGTAAAAAAAATACACTGCTTGGAAAAGTGTCTCTCATTCTGTTTATTGAAGATATATTTGTATGAGGAACTATTCCTTTAAATAAGGTATGGATAGCAAACAGGCTTCCATCTGACCATCCTGTCTCTCTAGAAGCATTCTACTTGTAATGGAAACTGCACATGAACTGAATGTTCTTTTATGGCTGCAGCTTCCTTCCCAAATCACAAGGCCAGATTGTAAAGTTTGCCCCCACTGTTGCTGTCACTTCAAAAGAACTAAACTGTAGTGCCGTCAGCTAAAGATAAGATGAGGTCCATTCCAATCAGCACCTGTCAGTAACAGAGAAATCTGTTTTTATCTTTGTCCATCACCGTGACCTATCTCAGTGCCAGTTTCAGAGCTCCCAATATGGTTCCATCTAAACCAATAGATTCAACCTTTGGCCCTGTGGAATCATGTATGACAGCATTCCAGTACACAACTAAAAACAACTATCAACTCTCTTCTCACATAGCAAAAAAAAAAATATTGTAAAAATCTTTATCAAGAAGTCCACTAAGAAAACAGCCACAAGCAGGCATGAGCTTAAAAAAACAACAACTTTGTCGTAAGTGTAATAAAATCATTATGAGGATGTATTTCATAGGCCAAAAATATTTGTAAAATGCGCAACACATGTGGTGTGCTGCCATAGTTATTTGTGACCTTGTAAAAAGGAATTCTGTAGCATTCTGCTTAAATAATCAAACAAAATTTGACTGAAAAAGTTTAAAAGAAAAATTTGAGCAGATAACACAAAGACAAAAATATATAACCATTTTTATATGTATTTAGGGCTAATTCAAACATAAAGACCAGCACACTCTAGATATACCAATATCACTTGGGTTATACTAGACACGTGCCATAAATACTCATGTTTGAGATCAGCAGCTATGTAATTTTTGTATTTGCTACAAAGGTTTTTCCACCTCATCACTTGAACAAACCAACACATGAGATTAAGATCAAGTCAGCCATTCATTGTACTATGACAAAATAAATAGGTATATCAACTTTTGAAGGATCACATGTTATTTATTTGTCAGGAAAATCTGGCAATGAAAAGCTCGGTATCTTTCAGTTTATCTGCAATGTCTGGATGAGACTTCTAAACAGTTTGGAAAGAAGAAGATAGAAAAAGATGTGTTGAAGAGATCTAGCTACTTCATTTTACTAAGTGGTAAAGAAATGCATAGATAGGAAAGGAAATGAGAAAATATAGAAACAATGAATGAGAGAGGTGAACTAACAAACATTTATCATTTAGCTGCAAATAGCTAGGAACTGCTTCTTCAACTAGGACTCGGTTAAACTTTCTATTTTCTACCTTTGAAACTTTGTAAATGGTAAAAGGACTATTGCAAAAGAGTTTGGTGTTTTTTTTCCACAGCAAACAAATGGTGAAAAACCGAATATAAGGAAAAGTAATTTTTTGTTGGGTGTAGAAAATAAACTTTGCAAAACTTTTCTGAAATGTCTACCAAGACTAAATTTCTCTTGCTGTGTGTTCTTTATTCCAGTTATATTTTTCTATCTCCACAGCAGTTCAGCTTTGGAGATAGCACACAATAGATCACATACTGTAGTAAAAAAAAAATTGGTTTTTGTACCATTTCAGATTACAAATTGGGGATGCGTGTTTCTCAGTATATGGGGAAAAAATCCTCTACCCCAACATTTCAGAGATAAAATTTAAACTCTTGTTCTTAACAAATACTGTATATAACATCTTCCTTCACCCTCTCCCAAAGTGAACTAAAGTTTCCCAGAAACTGTTTTATCTTACTATCTGTTTGCATAGTCTAGACCCTGTTTTTGTGACCTATTTTGCTGTATTTTCAACTTTATTTCTATATGCTTTAAATAAATTGTTTAAGAAGAGAAATGACATGAAATCTTGACACGGGAAAAAAAAAATCAAAGAAACAACATTTTCTAAAGGAATATCCCTAGAGAATCAGGTCAAAGCTCTCCCCTTGCGTTTTAACGTGTGAAAAACTTGAAAGCAGCTTTGTTTTAGAAAATTTAGAGGTTGTACACAATATTGATAATTATTTTCTTCTGTTGTAGCTTTTGCATTGATTTTAATCCAAGATCTGTTATGCATCAAAGAGAGGTTTGTACAAGTTCTTTAAAGGAAAGGTTTGGACTTTTTCTTTTTCTTTTTAAGCCTCAAAAACTGCCTGGAGGAACAGCATCCCAAAAGAAAGCCAAACACTGTTGAGTATAAAACAGCAGGACACAGAATGGCAGGAGAAAACTAAAGAACTTTCTTCTCAGGTCCATTTAGTTTAGGAACTTGGTAAATAGGAATTAGTTGAACGAAGTATTTTGCTAGCAGATTAATTTATTTATGTATAATCTTTGTAAATTGTCCAAATAATTAAGACTCCGGGAGGCAAAGGAAAACAAAGCAAGAATCAAATAAAGCAGGGGTGTCAAATTGGCGGCCCGCGGACCGGATGCATCATGCACAGGCCACGCCCACCCCAACTTTGTGAATGGAAAAAACATCGTGAAACGTCACGTGACAGCAACATGACACTGCGAGTTTGACACCCATGAAATAACGCAACAATATCCATTTTTGAGAGAGACAGAGACAGAGAGAGAGAGAGAGAGAGAGAGAGAGAACAGAAGAATAATCAATAATGTTTATATCTTGCATACATAGATGAACCCCAATTTGATATAGAGGTTAAAGGCACTGGACAAGAAACTGGAAGAAACTATGAGCTCTAGTCCCAATTGAGGCACAAAGCCAGCTGGGTAACCTTGAGCCAGTCACTTTCTCTCAGTCCTCTCAGGCAAACTGCTTCCAAAAATCTTGCCAAGAAAACTACCAGGATACATTCAGGCAGTCACCAAGAGTCAAGACTGACTTGAAAGAATCACAAATAAATAAATAAATAAACACAGAAAACAAAGCAATGACATCACAAATAACCCTAGTTTATGGGTTAGGTAACCCTTTCCACCACAGATGAAGTTTTTTGCATAATCAATGTTGAACAGGCCTGCTGGCTCCTATCATAAGTAGTGTAGCTGTTACACTTTAAACTTAACCCCCCCCCCAATTCAAATACAACAAAGAGGCTATTTCTAACTGGTGCTACTTAGAAAATGTAGCTCTCGCTTCTCTTAGTTTATACCCTCTAGTTTTTCTTGATAGAAATAATCTGAGCCCCACATTTCAATGCCATAGTTTAGTTAATTCTAAATAAATCACACAAGCTAGCCACATTGCTTGCAGGAAGAGCCACCGGGCAGATAGAATTTTTAATTATAAGCCTAAATAAATGTGATGTGTGAACTGACTTATCAAGTAGCAGTATTTTAAAAAGTGTAAAGACTTGCCACGCAAGCTTGATCCCAATTTTTCCTCAGTGTATACAGCCAGATAAAGCCAGGAAGCAGGCTGTTAAGCCCACTGTTCATAGAGCAAAGATGACTAACAACTTATATACTATTGCCAAGAAAACTAGATGTATGTACATTAGCCCTTCAAGGTAGACTTGACTAGGAAATCAAGGTCATGCATTTTTTTTATTGGTTATGGTAACAGAGTCTTGCAAGTCTGAACGTACTTCCCCTCTCCCTCCCTTTATCTTCATGACAACTAGGGAGGGTTTTATGTAACTGTTTTATCAGGTTACAGCTCTGCCCTGGACTCAGATTTCTTTTATCTGACTTTTGTCTTGGTAGAGGCTCTTTCTCCTGTCTGTCAAGATTATTTCTTCTGCCCATTACTATGTGTCCATGAAGTTTCCAAGACTTGAGATTGGTTTCAAGAAGATTTTATAGTATAATGTATAAAATTCAAGGGTATCAATGCCTGGAACCCATGGTGGTAATATACTGCACCTGTGTTAGAAAAATATATTTCTCAGTACTGCTGGTGGTAATAATTATGTCCGTGCTGCAATGAAATTAGTTAAGATCTTATTTTTGCTGCTAACAGTACACATCTCTGTGTACAAGGACACATTTACCCTGGTAATAATTCAATCCAACTGTTCAAAGGCCATTCTCTGTACCTTGATGAACCACGAATGCACTTCCTTGTGACTGGAACTTGTCTTTGTCTTTTGAGGCCCATCTAAGAGTTTGCTGAGTGTATGTGTATATATATTTACTTTGAGCTTGCCAGCTTTCAATAGCAACTATAGGCAAACATAACAACATTCCATGTCAAGATTGCTTCTGTATGTGCCCCTAGGCACATACAAGGTGCACATATAATCAGACTGCTTCATATAACACATCTGCATATTGAACTCATTGAATCACTTAGTAAGTCTTCCCATCTACCACAATCAGTTATTATACGGTAGATCAACTGTTGCAATACCATCATAGTCAGTCCCAGTCTCAAATAGTGAAATCCAACAGAGTCCAATCATTTGTTTGCTTACACCTAACGGATAGAATCTTGCTAAACTAAAGCTATAATTCTCTACCCTAATAAATATATCCTGGAAGATTCTAAAATGTCTACTCTGAACCTCTTCACCTGTCTCCTTCCAGCTTGGGACTGCACACTATGTTAATTTAGACTTCTTTCTTTCTTTTTTTAAAAAAACTTTTTTTTAATTGAGTTATAAAATATTATAAGATACAAAATACAAAAGTAAATAGAAAAGCAGTGGGGAGGAAGAGGGGGAAGAGAAGTGAGGAAGGATAAGAAAAGAAAAAGAAAAAGAAGCACTGACTTCCGACTCTCTCTGTTGCAGTAAAATAAGGCATTAGGATCAATCACAACTTTTTGCTTTTTCATAATAATATGAACAAGCCATTTCTATAAAGATCTATCAATTTACTCAGTAAAACAATTTAGACTTCTTTTTGATGACATGTACTGCCTCCTCTTGGGAAAGTTCTCTGCTGCCAAGATTCCCCTCCACTGCTTTTCCAGGTCCACATTCCATCACAATGCTCACAAAAAGGGATAGGTTTGCTCTACAATTCTTTGCTCTATAAATAGCTATATCTGGGTTTAGTTTTATATTATATTCCACTCACTTTTATATCTGTTGACTGCTCTGCTCCAATATCTTCCATTTATCTGTGGATAGAGGTTTGCTACCCATATTTTCCAGTCTCTCTTGACTTTAATTTATATAATGTGGGGCCAATATGATGTGAATTTATATAATTTACATCATATTGGCCCTTGCTATATAGTAAACACTGTTAACTTCCTTGTTTTTAACCTTCCTTCAATTATTGTACAAGTTCACTGAAGTTGATTCTTTTGGTCTATGGCCATTCAGCAAGTAATACACAAACACTGCTAATGAGGAACATCATTATTACATTCTGCTGGTAGGCTTCAAAATGACAATGTGAAAGACAAGATACTGGACTATAGAAGACTTTGGTCTGATGAAGTGGGACTTCAAAGAATAAAGAATAATTTGCAAGAGGACAATTCTCATTTTCATGATCCATGCACATCTGCGCCATGTCTCTTTGACAGAATAAACAACCAATTAAAAAGAGTCTTAAAAACAAATGTAACTAATTTAAATTTATGTAAATGTTATTTTTTTCTGTATGTTTACATCATGAGCAAAGAAACGTAAAATGTTTTTGCAATGATGGCTAACCACATTTTTTCTTTCACAGTAACTAAGAGTAAAAACAAGAAAGGTATGAAAAGGTTTGAAAACCAGTCTGGATAATGACAAAAAAAGACACCCCCCCCCAAAAAAGCAAAACATAACAATAATTAATGGATGGGATTACAAAATAGACAAAGTAATAGAAAATGAAGAAGCTAAGGGGCTCTGAGATTTTAGAATTCAAACAGAAAACTACCTGCCAAAACACACCCCACACTTAACAACTGGTGATAAGAAAGACAAAAAAGTCTAGATATTGGACATTGTCATACCTGGCGACAATAGAGGAGAAGAGAAAGAATTGGAGAAAATCACAAAATAAAAGACCTGCAAATGCAATCCCAAAAGATCTGGAGTACCACTTGAATACCATCAGCATTGACAAAACCCCTTCAGTCAATTGCAAAATGCAGCTTTAGTTGGAATAGCTTATATCCTGCAACAATACCTTTAACACCATCAAACACAACATCTGTCTACCTCAGTTCTTTGGGAAGTACTTGATAGGTATCTAAAAATGCCAAATCTAGTCTAAACATCTGGCTAATTATGTGACTAACAACAACAACAACAACAATAATCATCATCATCATCATCATCATCATCATCATCATCATCACAGGAGATATACTTTTACACCATTGATAAAGAAAAAAACAATTAAATGTGATTTTTGGATTTCAAAAACTCCTGAAGTTTCAGCAAAGCAATAATTTGAAAGGACTTAGAAAAAAATAGAATATTTCTAATGAAACAAATATGTATAAATAGAAACACAAACTCATTTCCCAGAACTAATCCTATGTCAAATTTATTATTCAATTTGGTTAATTTGAAATCAGGATTTGATTGGCAAAGGTATTAAAAATCAATAGTAGTACTTAGACCTATCATCATTTTTGCTATACTTTTAAAGTGACTGTCACCCTAATTTTGTCAAAGATATGAACGTTGAAAGGAAAATAAATAATCAATGGAGGAAGTCTGAGCTACTTAAAACACTTGACTTACTAAAAGGAGAATCTTGCTTTTCAAGACAAAACTGCAATTACTGTCATTCCTGAAGTTCAAAGAGAACTGGTACTATATATTTATGATTTCTGCTGATCATCGGCAGCTTGTATCAAGCAAAGCTTAAAAGTTACTCTGCCCACCACTGAGAAATGTGCCAAGAGGAATAGGATCCATACACCTTTTCTGTAGGTGATGTAAGACAGTGTAATGAGAGTTAAAGACTCAGCACCCTCCAAAATACAATTGTTAGAGTAATCTAACAATTTGATTTAGCAGTACCCAGTGAAATCCAGTATCTGCTCTATGATATTCTTGAGTGTAACTAATAATCTACCTTGTGCATATGGTAGAAATTCCTAATTTTCTAACCTGGCTACTCCTTTCTTATCCAGCATCCAAATTCAGCCCTCCTTTCCCAGAACTAACCATAATGATGATATTCATATCAAATTTAGTACTCACCTTCGTTAGTTTGAAACCGGGATTTGATTTCATACTCTATTCAAAGTTAACCACATTTAGCATTACCCAAAAGTAAAGTATTGATGTTGCTACACAATGTTCAGAAGGTTGAGATGAAGAAAAGGGATGCTTTCAAAGGAACCTGGTAAATGTCACATTACCACTCACCAAAGGTAAGTGTGAGGAATATATAGCTTTGGACTTTATGTGACTCTTAGGAGCCCATTTGCAACTCCCTCATCCCACCCTCACTGCCGAATCCTAACATTCTTCTTGCCAAAATATTCCAGTCCTGGCTTTTGAATTTTGATACTCTAATTCTAATCCATGTAAATGACCAAGGCATCAATTGTATTCTTAAAAAACACTGAGACATCCCCTAAATTGATTGCTATTTCCCAAGGGGGAGGGGAAGAAGCTAAGGGGCAAAATGTCCACTGAGCTTCTGCAAAATTTCCCCAAGCATCTAGACCAAGATTTTAGTTCCAGCCACTCAGATAATACAATGAATACCAAAGACCCCCATGCCCGAAAACCCATTCTTTAAACCCCCCCCAATAAAGAATTAATGGTGCAATGTTAACTATGCCCTTACTTAGGTCCCTGCTTATATCTAGCCATGTAACCCTCATCCAGAAAACCCCAGGCCCCTAGGTTCTTATTTAAATTAGCCTTGTACCAATTCCTTGAATCAGAAGTTCCTTCCAGATTCGATTCTACTTGGCCTTGTCTTTTGTTTATTGGGAAATGCTGAGCTTTACTCTGGGACTAGGGAAGCTCACTCTTTCCAGCCTCATTTCCAGCAACAACTGCAACTTCCTTTTAAAACAGGCGGCAATAAGCATGATTTTCTAGAACAAGGCCCCATTACCTATTAAGATGAATCAGATATATTTTGCATTGGGGCTTTGCAAACTGTGGGCATGCAAAGAAAATGGGAGAGAGCTGGTTCTTCCACAAAATGCCTGCTATGCTCACAAAACATCAGTGTGGTGGAATCTCCAGCTAGACTGGAGGGAGATGTTAAGAGGGGAACAAGCTTAGAGTCCTTGCACTGCAGAAAGTAGCACAGGCCTGACCTCCCCCAGAATCCCTGAAGCCTTATCTGAACGTTTCCCAAGCAATTTCAGTCAGTCTGGCAAGATTCCTGTAACACAGATGACTAACAATAAAGCTTCTGCTTGAGATTATTCATGAGTGGTTCTGGTTGCTTACATTTAACATCGGTTCACCAGAAGCACCATCTTGCGTGCCCTCTAAAGGCCTGTCTCCACCTGGATATGTCAACCTCAAGCATGCCTTTGCTTGTTGTTCTTGTCAGATCTATCAACCAAAGAGGGGTCTGCAGTCAACATCTTATTTATTTTGTACAAATAGGGCCTGTGTGAAATACAAGGGCATTCTTGAAAATAGACATAATATTTTAAACATTGAAAAAGTGGAACAGGGAAGGGTGTAGCAAAGGAAGGGGGTTGTGGGCACAATGATACCCATAGACTTCAGGTTGGGCATCCCAGATCTTGGTACTCTCTGCGAACTGCTTAATGATATGATACAATGCAGCACTTATTTTCCTTTAAAATTTATTTCTTTGTACAGGACATGAATCAAGCCCTATCTCATCCTCTCTTCTCTGTAAGGGAACTACAAAATCATATAATATTAAATCGATGGAGTGTGTATTGAGTGAAAAAAGGAGAGGATAACGTAAGTAGAATTTCTAAAGTGGTAAAAAGCACTTTCTGCACTTGAGATAAAATAATAAAGAAATGAGCCATATAGCTAACTCTAAGGGAATCCTAATACGAAACATTCCCACTGAACAAGGGGAAAGATGGTGGTGATGGGGCGGAATAAGTTTCTCTTTCCATTTCCCTCTTGCATATTGATATGAGGAGTTAATGAACGCAATATATTGGCTGACTAACATGTATTTTGAATGCAGTTTCTGTAGAGAGCGCTGAGATGCATTTTTCTTTTTTTTTTGTATTTTATTTAAACACACATACACAAAAACAACAACAACACCAACATAACATATTACAAACAATAGAGACATTAATAGTCCCCTAAGAGATGCATTTTTCATATACCATCCCACTATCAGAAGAGATACTGCTTTTCTCTGTATATGTCTGTTGAAAAGAAGATATCACTAATCTACTGATTTTTGCCTCTAGGCCAGTTTAAACTGTGTAGAAATTAGAATGCTAATTTCTACGAACTACTTAATTAAACGTTTTATAGAGAAACACCCTTGTTTGGAATTTTCAATAACTTTTAAACAATCTAGACTAGAACAACTAAACCCACTGTACCAAATGGCAACCACCATCACCTAATATCTTTCTATAAATGTACTCAACACTAAACTTCATTTCTCCAGCACACATTCTTGATTATTTTGCCTCTCTGGTTGATGCTCTACAGCAGGGGTCTCCAACCCTGGCAACTTTAAGACTTGTGGACTTCAACTCCAAGAATTCTGGGAGTTGAAGTCCACAAGTCTTAAAGTTGCCAAGGTTGGAGACCCCTGCTCTACAGCACGGGTGTCAAACTCGCCGTGTCACGTTGCCATCACTGGACGTATCGTGACGTTTTTTCCCTTCGCGGAGCTGGGGTGGGCGTAGCCTGCGCGTGACGCATCTGGCCTGCGGGCCGCCAGTTTGACACCACTACTCTACAGCAATGTTGCTTAAACTTTTTTTTTTAAGTTGGGACCTTTTTTCATTTTTAAAAATTATGAAGGACCCTGAAAGAACTTTTGTTGCATATGTTATATTTTCAATAATTACTGTATTCAAAATTAAAATTGATGTATTTGTAGAATATTTATTTATTGAATAGTGTAAAAATAATATTAAACCCAGTAGATATATAACATTTTTATGAAAAGAACCTTATGTTTTTAAAAAAATTAAAGATAATCAAAAGAGTGGCGTTGTTTTACATTTTTGCAAATACCTCGAGTATCTGGCAAATAATTTTAATTTCATGGCCCCTGAGAAGGTCTCGGAGGACTCCTCCCCCAATAGGTCTAAAAGCAACATTTTAGGAAATACTGGTCTACACAATATAATTTAAAAAGCTGAAGGGAATGTGGTTAGGACAGTGCATTTACTCAACTGGTAAACTGCACTCTGATCCCAAATATTACAACTTTTTTTGTGAAATAAATATTTACTAATCAGATTATCTACTCATAACAGTAATCTTTTGTTGTTCTGTTGCCATTTACTGCATGTTTGAGTAAACCCCTCCGGCTTCTACATTCCTATTTAATATAGCACTGTTGTTTTCAACAGAGCACAAAGCCCCTTTGTAGAAATATAAATGCTGAACAGTACAGAGAAGCCTGCCAGCCATACCATAGAGCCAGTTACAATTTTTATACTAACTCCCTTTTGTAAGGAGGATGAGCAAATGCACGATGGCACCACCCCTGGTCCATCTTTGGACTAAAACTGAACAGAGGGCTTCTGTTCAAAGGTCAAGTCATCCTACTAAGAACATTTTCAGGAAAATCTGTCATGCTCTTAAAGACAAAGGTGACAGAAAAAACAGCAGTCATGAACTCTATTTTTCATATTAAATAGCAGGATGTACTGACAGAACATTTTAAAAATACGTATCCAAAAATGTTATGGTGAAATGTTTTCACTTAATTTTTTTTAAATAAAAAAGATTACATATTTTATCTGGATGCTTAAACCTTATACTGGGTGATCCAAAAATGTCACAGGAGGACAAAGGCCATCTGTAACATCATATGTTTTGCAAAATATTTCTGTCCTTCAAACTCTATATTTATAAAGGACAATCCAATTGTCTGGAAACATGAATGAAGCATTTGGCTGAACTATCCCGACAAGAATGCATTAATAGCTATAATACCTTTTTTGTAGCAAATGTCTATTAGTTTGAAATAAATGATTTTGCATTAAACTTGCAGTCCACAACAGAATGGGAGAATAATTTTATGAACGTTTATGCTGTTTTCGGAGTTCAATTATGGTAAATATTAGTTGAATTTGTTTTTTAATTCAACAACTTCCAAAAACAAATTCAACTAATATTTACCATAACTGAACCCAGAAAACAATATAAACTTTCATAAAATTATTCTTTTAACTCCAAATTAATTAAACTAGAACATCAATACAAGCTTTAACTTCACATATCATTAACATGGACTAGAATACCAGGGAAATTTATCCTACAGCTCTGAAAGATTTAAAAAGTTTTTTATTAACTATTGCTTTCCCCCCCTCACAGACTATTAATAGTTAATAATAGATTATAGAGTTAATAATAATAGATTATCAAAGTTATGATGCTGTAAATTTATCTAAAGATAATTTCATACTAAAAAGAATCTTCAGCAAAAGACAAGTATAATTACTTGAATAACCCAAAAGTTCCTATTCCTTAAATTATTTTATTTTTTTCATTTATTCTAATTAAGAATTTTGGGCAATACTTGTAACTCCATGAATAATGTTTTCTGTCTGCCCTCTCATATACTGGCTGGAATTTGAGAAAAACATTTCACTACCTTGTAGTGGTAGACCCACTTTCTAGATTTGGAGATAAATTTGATCTCTTTAACCGCATGACCTCCAGTTTAATGTTCTTAAATCAAATAAGCAGTGCAATCAGATTATATTATTTATGAAATTATGAAAAATAATATGAACTGGTGCAACTAGCTTCCTTAATCATGTTCAGAGATAATTCCACCAACATTGTGAAGGACTGGGACTTGACTATCATAATTCTATCTATAGGGAGGCAAAAGGGATGACCTTGCCAATTTCCACCATATTAGATCAGTCACACGCATATTAAACATCTGCAGATTAAATTCCTAGATTGGTTAAATCTGAATTCCTCCTAAGAGACAAACATGTAGGGTTCTGGGCAGGTAGATTTCCTTTAGACTAGACCATACTGCTTCAGATGTGGTTCATATCTATTTATGTCTTTCACTGATTTAAAAATAGGTGCAGCGGCTCAACAGGGAGATGGTCTCTGCTCCAGTGGTTCAAGTTCTAGCACTGTGTAGCGGGGTGAGCTCCTGTCACTTGCCTCAGCTTCTGTCCACCTAGCAATTCGAAAGCAAGTTCTATGCGAATAGATAAATAGGTACCACTTCAGTGGGGAGATGAGCTGGCGCTTTGTACAACAGTTAGAATCCTGCCAGCACAGAACTTTCCTGGTTGCGATGCCCATTTGCGAGGCAACTTTGGAGGGAGAGAGGGAGGGAGGAGAGGACCTTGGATGATGCTGTAAGAAAAAGCAACTCATCTGTCTTTCTGTTGTGAAGCTAGCGCGCCCTATTATGGTACACCTTGGGAAACTACTACTCTGCATTAGCATTGTAGTCTCCTGGCTAATGTAACATCATATGCTAAATAAATAAACTGATTTAAAGTTTGCATTTGATTGATCTCCAGCACCAAATTGTGGCACAAATTTAATGATTCCATAAATGACAAAAGTTTGTTCCTACTAATATTTAAAGTGTATGGGGACATTCCAGTAAAAGTCAGATGTAATGCTTAAGGACATCTAACCAAAGTAATACCAATGAATAAAGGGGTAAGTCACGGTACTGGTACTATTTAACTTTTATATAAATTAATTGGTGGCCAATTTAAGCAGGCTAGAATTTCTACCCTCCTAAAATACCCTATAACATATCAATTCACTCATTTGCTGAGGATATGGTAGTAGTGTCCTTGACTTCTATTGGTCTTAAAAGAGCTTTGCATATTTTTTATTTATTTGAAATAATGAGGACTTAAAGCTATTAAAATCCCAAGTAACAGAAATGGCAAAGCAAGTTTAAACCTTTAAATGTTTAGTGATGGTTTCTATGGCCTGAATTGGCTACCAAAATGCTGCTGTTAAGCTATTTACATCCAATATGTTCTAGCTGTCTTGTATTACAAATATAGTGCTTCAGTAAAGAAGCAGGAATCACTAGAGTTGAATTGGCCTTTGGATTCGAACCTTTAATGTTGGGGTTGAAATTATTACATAGTAGTATGGATTGCCATCTTTATCTATAAAAGATAATTTTGACTCCTCCTAGACAAAAGGCTATTTTTAGGAAACTGCATTTCAATGGCTTTTTCTGGGACATTCACTGGGGTTAGAGCAGGCTAACTTAATTTTGAAGCAAAGGATTCTAGATGTAGATGGCCAATTGGATTATGCAGCATGTCAGTTTGCAAATTTTAAATCATATTCTTACCTGAACAAGATCACTGTTACAAACCTCAGAAGAGGCTTATCCCTGGTCTATTTTAATACAGAAGAAAATCCCCATTGCTAAATGACAGTGTCCTTTTGATGTAGGTATGATAGAAAATACATTCCATGTTTTATTATGCTGCCAGTTCCATGGGGACCCTTGTTTGCAGTTGATCTCCTTTCTAAATTCCCAGAGCATTTTCTATAGACTGCAAGCAAACAACCAAGCTCAGAGAGCACCAAGGACTCCAGATGGCATTTTTATTTATTTCACTTACATTACTTAGTGGACAACAAAGACAAACAAAATTCTTTTGTTATACTTCGTGTAAGTTCTGCTCTACTATAGCAATCTCCAATTGTTAATAGCTACGTTTTATTTTATTTCTTTATTTCTTTTGGTCTATGACTATAAGAAATGTACTTATCTACTTGTAACTAAAGGGATTATTTGCACTCAAAGGGTAAATTGAATAATTTTTGAAAGTAAGGTCTGTTTTTCTCCACAGCTCCATTTTGTCATTTCTGGACCAAACTAAACATAGCAACATAAACCTGAACTAAGAAATCTCATTCATAAGTTAGAGTAGGGTAATGAATGAATATAGCCTTCTCCTGACAATAGCAGCTTATCTTTGGACCAAGTCATATCAAAAACATTAAACCGCACTGCTGTTTTTGGTCAATCAGATTAACTATGATACAAATCCAACTCATTGTATTATACAAGATTGGGCAAAGGTCAGTTGGACCCATTCATAAATGCAATTTTAATTGGCTCCAGAAAAATGGCATAGGATAAATATGCACCATACCTTCAGAGATTTTTTTTACAACTTAGTCTAATCTAACCAATAAAAAAAAACCTTCATGGATTCTTTCATCTCCTAACCAAAATACTAAATCATTCATCTATGTCATCTTGCCTCAAACTCAAGGCCCGTGGGCCGGATCCTGCCCACAATGTGGTTGGATCCAGCCCGGGGGCCGTCCTGGTCTACCCAGTGCGAAGAGGCCAGCGTAGCTTCGGCCCAGTCTACTCAGTGTGAAGAGGGAAGATCAGGCCAGCAGTTTGGGAAGTGGCATCAAGCTGGCCACGCCCACCCAGTCGGCCACGCCCGCCCGGCCCCCCAAGGTCAACCACAGCCCTGATGCGGCCCTCAATGAAATTGAGTTTGACATCCCTGATCTATGTAGTCGTCTTTCATTAACTTTAAATTAGACTTCACTGGACAACAAAGATTTTCTTTCCTGAACATCTTTTGGGTGTACCTTACAGATTTTTGGTTACTAATCACAAAATAACCTGTAATTTAACCTATCACATACCATTTTACAGAAATCTTCTGTTTTTACATAACGGAGATATGCACCCTTCAGAACCTGCTGGCTATGCTGCAAATATGAAAGAAACATATAACAAATGGAACTGTTGTTGGAGCACATCCAGTACACCAAATACAGCTGGAATTTCTTTGGAGATCTAAAAGTAGTGGCTCTGCTGCTTGGAATGCAGCTCAGCAATACCAAGCACTGTTGTTGCACGTGCAAATGGGACAGCCATGCAAGAGAGTTGCATTAAATTAAAAAGAAATGGTCACTCCAAAAGAAATGGTCACTTCAGGATAGAAAAAAGTGGCACATGAACCATTTGCTGATCCAACAAAGATATTTTTGCTTCCACTTCACATAAGACTGATGAGAAATTGTGTGAAAGTGGTGAACAAGGAAGGTAAAGTTTTCATTATTTGAGAGAGATGTTTCCAAGAATAACTGATGCCAAGATTAAGGAGGCATGTTTTGTTGATCCACAGATCAGATATGTCATCAATGACAAGAGGTTTGAAGATCTGTTAGTGCAGGGGTTCTCAATCCCTGGTCCACGCGCTGTTGGGAATCGGACTGTGTAAGCGGCAGGCAAGCGTGCGAAGCTCCATTTGCGCAAGTAGCGGGTGCGCACGCGAAACCATCCTTTCTCTCCCTGCCACCGATCCTCAGAGCTGGAAAGGTTGGGGATGGCTATGTTAATGGGGCTAGAGAAAATCACCTGGAAAGCATTCAAGAACATCGTGGAGAATTTTCTTGGAAACTAAAGAGCACCAAACTATATTCAGCTGGTTGACAAACTTCTTACAGTATATAAGACCATGAAGTTCAACATGTCATTTAAGATTCATTTTCTGCATTCACCCTTGGATTTATTTTCTGAAAATGTAGGTGCAGTCAGTGATGGACATGGTAGAATGTTTCACCAGGACATTGCCACAATGGAAAAATGGTATCAGAACAATTGGAATCCATCAATGTTAGCTGACTATTGTTGGTACAAAAAAATAATCACAGCAAAATACTTATATAGCCCTGTAGAACTCATGTAGCATGTTGGAAACATTATGCAATTAAATAGAACATGGAACACAGAAATATAGGACTGGAAGGAACCTTAGAGGTCTTCTAGTTCAACAGCTGCTCATGGAAGGAGACCTTATATCACTTTGGTCAAATGGTTGTCCAGTCTAATTTTGAAAACCTCCAGTTATGGAGCACCCATAAATCTGGGAGGCAAGCTATTCACTCTGGGAGGCATTAAAAATTAATTCCATATTTGTCAAGCTTCCTATGTGATATAATCATTCTCAAATTACAGTATATTTGTGTTCAGTTTGAAGGGGTCTATCATAATCACTGGAAGTTTTTCAGGAAGCAAAACGTTTGCAAAAATTTGTTGTCCGCTGGCTACCATGTGTGTGTGTGTGTCTCCGCTTACATATGTATGCACAGCCATGAGGCTTTCCCAGCATAAATGCTGGGTCTGAGCATGAACGCATAGACACATGGAACTTGGCTATTTTTTGCTTCAAATAAAGATACTTCATTCACGTTAACATGCTTTCAAACAATCTTCAGATCTAGTACCCATTGCTCACCATGGCACTAATAAAAAAAATTAAAAAATACAAACATAAAAAATACAAAAGCAAATAGTGTAACACTTTCACTTTAAACGTTTCTTCTCTGCAGAAAAGCAACCAACATACCAGTACCTGCTGAATTTCTTGAACCAATTCAGAATAGGCCTCTACCTTCCTTGCCTTCCCAAAAACACTAAAGATCTGGCTCCCACCCCCCACAAGGATTGGGAAAGTGAGGTAGACAAGAGGATTTAATAAGGATTTTAACAAGGCATGTGGAAGCTTAACTTTGGTGCCAGGTTTTTAATGTTTGTGATTTTAATAGATATATGTATTATTTTATTTTATTATTGATGTTTTAATTGTTAATTGGGAGCGACCCAGAGTTTGATATAAGATGCTATATAAATGTTTTGAATAAAATAAACAAATAAATGTGGGAACAAATAAATAGCCTGATTACAATACAGGAAGGCAATTTGTGATTTGTGAATAACATGTCTACTCTAACAACAAAAATTGATGGCTGAAAACTGTACTGTTAGGGGACCAAAGGTCCTACAATACGGATACCGCATTTTAAAGCCCATAACATTTTCTTTCCCCTCATCTTCTCCAGATTACATTATTAAAACTTTATTAAAAAGTTATTTAACGGAAGTCAGTATGAGTAATTTCATTGTTCCTTCTAATCTGCTTTTATCAAGACACGTGCATTAACCAGCCTGCCTATAATTCATTGAGCCAAATTCCCTCTGTCAGGTGGAAATTTTCACATAGTTATTGAAAAATTGTCCCTATAAAATATTGTCACCACAACTCTTTATGAACCAACCTATATGTCAAGTGTGGGAAATCAGAAGTCCAGGCAATTCAAAATGAATATAAAGGTTTATTGCAAGCTTATGCTCTCTATAAGAATCTGAACTACTAATGGTCAAAGCAAATTGGCGGTAAATAAGGATCAATGGAATTCAAGATGGGCTGGATTTAGATCGCTTGTGGGTACAAAGGGACTCAAGACTGATGATGCATTTGACCCCTCCCTCACGCTCAGCCTGGTCATCTCCTACATTATATTTTCACATCAAAATGCTTTTCATCAGTTCTGGGGGACTTATTGTCAGTCACCTTTTATACAATCAAATACTGAGCATTGCCAGAATTTAGATACATTTCTTATGGTCCTTTGTTGACTTAGCATGCAAACCAGGGGTGGGTTCCAACTTACCTCGCTGCCGGTTCGCTCCCTCCGGCGCCACGTGGGCGCGCCTTGTGGGCACGCGCATGCGCAGTAACGAAAAAAATAATAATTAAAAAAAACTGAAAAAAAGATGGCGACCGCATGCACAGTGCCGGAACTCGGCTTCTGCACATGCTCAGAAGGGGGAAAAAATTTCAAAAAAAAATTCAAAAAAAAAATTCAAAAAAAAAATAAAAAGATGGCTGCGCCCACGGACTGGCACCGACCGAACCGGGTCGGTGACGTCATCGTGACATCACCAGCGGGTCACTACTGGTTTGGGAGAACCGGTCCAAACCGGGAGGAACCCACCCCTGATGCAAACCCCTGCTATAGTGATTCTCAACCAGTGGTGCATGTTTGAGATTGGACTTAGCAGTAATCTAGGGGAACACTAAAATCACCAGAATTTAAAGTCCAATTTAAAGTCCGATTTAAGGTCCAATAAATATAAGCACATCATAGTACGGACTTCAAGTGAAGATGGCTGACTGACCAGTCTGGAAAGCTCTCCTTCGGACTGAAGCTTTTTCAATGTACAAACAGGGTACTGGGTTCCATGAGTTCTCCTGGTTTAGGAAGAGCCCCAGATTCATCCCACAACATTTCTTGCAGTGGCGATCTGCAAGAAAACTCTTGATGCTCCTAAGTAGCCAGGTGAGTCACCCATAAACTGGGAAGCAGGTAACTTCATTGTTGAAAAAGCAGCCATTTTGGAATTTATTTTTCAAACGGACAATAAGTCTCGTCTTTCACGTCTTAAATACTTTGATTCTTATCTTTATTAAGCTAAAAGTCACTTTTCAGTGATAGTCTGTTAATCCTTTTTGAAAATCTGCACCATTTCGTGGATATTGATATTGATATGGATAGGAGGATTGCTGGAGGTAAGCTAAGGAAGTGTGCAATATTTTTTTCTTTCTATTTTTGATGAAGAAACATAAGGAGTTTTATTTTGTCATTTCCATTAATTTGCCACTTTTATTTGACGTTAGGAATTATAATTTGCAATTTTGGATTGTTTGTTGTGGGAGGCTGAAATCTTCCAATTTTAATGGATTCTGGTTGACCAGCTGATCTACAAAAAAACCTTTTTTTCAAAAAAGATTTATTCTTTGACCATTAGAGGGAGCTAAAGAATAGAAGAAGATGAAGCAACATAGAAGGAACCTAAACCAGATAGAAATTGCAAAAATTATTTTGAAGGAGTATTTAAACAAAACAATTCACTCTATAGATTAACTATGTTCCAACATGAAAGAGGAGCAAGAGGAACAAATTAGTTAAATAATTGGAAGAAGGATGTGTAACCCAGTGATGCAACCAAGTGCAGAAAGTTACCAAACCACTGTGGCTACTGCACAAGTATTTGACAATGCAAAGGACTTAATTATAATTTTGGAATATAAATCCGACACAAACAGGCCCTACTATGAAGATGGTTTAATTACAAGCCCCCTAGTGCAACTGAAAGAAGAAGAGTTACAAGTAAATCTATAATTCCCAAGAAACAAGTTTGGAAACTCCACTTCAAAATCAACATGAAAATCGACAGTTTTAACATACTTATTTTAAAAGTCATATTTCATATTTCTGTTGAGAAAAAGAGAAAATTATATTTATTTAATAGAATTTCAAAAGAAGAAAAAGATTTTATTTTATGAGGACAAGCTGTAATGTGTGACTTAAATTTAATAAGTTAATTGGAGTTAGGATGGATTTAATTACATATGTAATTAAAAATAGTTCCAGTGCATTTTTTTGTGCTTATAAAGTGGGTTTGAGAATGGAAATTTTTTTTTGACCTTTCCTTTTTTCCTTTTTTATATATAACACTTGAGCAATTTCTAAAATTTGCAAAGTATTATTGAAAGTGAATTTGAAAGTATGTATGTTAAAGTTTAAAAATGCATTAGAAGTAATTGATTTTAGTTATAAAGATGAATTTTTTAAAGAAAGGTTTAGAGTCCTAAAAGGAATATAAAAGAGTTTTCCCTTTAAGGTTAGAATAGTTAATGTAGATGATGATAGTTTAGAAAGATTAAGAAGTGTAAATAGAAATATATATCATTTCCCACAACAGTGGGGGGGGGAAAGGGGGGGAAAAAGGATTTGATCAAGATGGCAATCAATATAAACTCTTTTAAACAAAGCGATTGTATTTGGTCTTGTTTCTATTTGGATATGGCCTCCTCCTCCCTCCCTCCCTGTTGTAGTTTTCTATATTTCCTTACTAAATACATAAATATCTCTGTCTAGTTCATTTTTAATATTCTTTATTTGATCTAAAGTATTAATCATTCTGCCCAGTGTTATGTCATCTGCAGATATGATAAATGTCCCCTTATCATTGATGAAGCTCATGGTGCATTTTGCTTCAATGAGATTGCTGCTTAGCCTGTTTGCTGCTGCTTACCACTATCCCTTTAGAATTTCAAAAGTTTAAAAATAAGGATCCCCACCCCCCACCCCCAAGCACAGGGTATGTGCATGCCATATTGTAATTAAGGATGTAAATATAGGCAGGCTTTCTTTTTCCAAGTGGAGTGGGCTACCAATACTCTCCTGCTGCTTTTGCTAATATACTCATTCCATAAATATTTCATAGGAAGCAAGTTGCTTTCATAGTTTCTTTGGATGTTTTCTTTATGGTATGTGTACATCATGAACAGGATTCTAAAAACACCCCACACTGTCTTAGACATTAAAAATGTTCCCTAACCTGCTTAAAAACCAAGTTTTTGAAAACAGTCTTATTATGAGGTTAAGACAAGGCACAATCTTAGAACGTAGCAACAAGTGAAATACTGATTAAGTCGTTCCCATCAGAAAATTAAAAGGAACAGCAATGGAACATTTTTATTTAAGAAAAAAAACAAAGGCAAATTTAAACAGGGCAAATGAGAATCATTCCTGGAAAAAAAAAATCATTTAGGCTAAGTATGTATAATGATTAATGAACATAGATATTGACCTGAAAGAATTTACAGTTCGCTTGTAAGTTTATTTTTTATCAGTGTCCCAGCACTGAGATAATAATATATGATCGCAATAATAAAATTAGCTTTTTTATAATATAGTGTATCTGAATTATTTTTTTAAAGAATAGTATGAATATGCTTGAGGTAAACATTTGTAGCTTATTGAGCAAAATGTGGGAAAACTGATCTGTTCTGTCCTTAGGAGGGACAATAATTACTATAAGTGCTGCAGGTATTAACAATGAAATGGAATTTTCTGAAAAACATGTATATCTATGGAAGAGAAGGATAGAACAGTTCTGAATGAAAATGATTTGATTTTGTGGAATGGAATTGATAATGCATCCAGGAAACTGAAGATGTAGGTTTAGTTGTAAACGAAAGGGCTAAAATGTGTGCTAGAAAGTATGAATTTGTATTATTTAGGTTGTGGTGGGTGCAAATGGAAATAAATCTATAGGTGGGTGATAGTTGAATGTTATGCTCCAGTGAACACGGAAGAGGGAAATATGGGAAAAACTGTACAACCTTCTGAATGAATGTCATTGCGGGTAGGAGAGGAAGACAATCTGCCAGGTGACATGAATAGATGGATAGGAACAAGATGATAGAATATACAAAACATCATCGGGCATTTAGAGAACAGAGACTGCTGATATCTGTTTAAAAAAAGATTTCTTCTGCATATGTGGTAAAGAAAACACATGTTTACACATGTTTGTAGGGCAATGGAATAGTGGTGCATACTATATTTTTCTCAGGAAAATCTTTAATAGCTCAAAACAGTTGACTTCAAAATAACAATAGCGTTGATGGATATCACCACCCATCTGATAGGAGGCAGCACTAAAATAAGGAGTATGATAAAGCAAATAGGCTTGAATTATAAAATGTTTTTGTGCAAATATGAAGTTAAAGGTTGATTTCTGGATGTATTATGAGCAGTACATACAGTATAGGAATAAAGCATGAGTTTTTGAAATGCTTAGTTCAACCATTGGACGTGATGAAAACAAGGATGATTATCAAAGATTAAAAAAAGTATAGACAAGTGTAGCAAATAGTAATTTAATCCAGTTCAGTTGTTCTTTCTTTTCTTTTTCTTATCCTATGCCTTTAGCTTACTTCTCCTTATTCCTTTTCTGTTGTCAGTGTAACATTGCTTTCCCCCCAAGGTAATAGGTATGTATGTATGAATTCTTACTATGCCACTGCAATGTGAACTAAATTTCTCAAAAAATATAGCAGGTCTAAAAAAAGTGGAGCTAAATTGTAATTCAATAGCACAAAGCAAGTGCTAACATTTTAAAGAGCATTGCCACATGAAAGCTTGTTTGATATAATATACATAATAATCTACCTAATAGCATAATTAATATGGGTTACATTTTATGCAGTGCATCTGATGAGAAATAAATGTTCTTCTGGAAGTACCAATGCTGTCCTGTTTCATAAGATAGTCTGAATTGACTATGGAGGAATAACTGAGCAAATGATATTTTTGAGATCACAAGGACTTTTGATAGTGCTTACTGGGAGAGTACTATTTTCAGCAGAATACAGTATAATCCTGCCTTATTCCATTCTTCAGCAAATCAATCTAATCTTAAAACACCAATCCACAAATGCTGTGAATCCAGCAATCCCCTTCCAGTTTGTTTAGGGACTGATACTGGCTTCATTCCAAGTGTGTAAGATTTTAAAGGGTTATACCCCAAGCGATTTGACTTATAGGATTCTTTTAAAGCAATGCTCTTTAGCTGAACACATCTTCAGAGTGTTCAAATCATAAGCGCAAGTTTCCTGCAATGTTTACCCAGTTGTCTTACTCCCACAGGGTGTTGTTAGACTATTGCTGCAGGCAACAAAAAGCTATCTTTAAGCTATCTTTTAAAAAGTAAATTAATGCTTCAAAGTCTCATAGGTTTTCTCAGTACTTCACAGACACTGAGATTCTTTCATATGGTGTAATGCACAAAGAAGCCTAAAATCTATTCCATGACTGCCAATATATCAAATGGCACTATAGAAAGGGGAGGGGGGAATACAAAGAGAAGATGAAGAATAAACAATGACTTTACACTTCATTTAATGATAGGTAAGTTAAAGCAAATGTTATCTACAGTTAATTCTACTAAAAAGGAATATAAATGGCAGGGTTTGAAATGATTTTGGGGCCACAAAACCCAAACTCTGTGCATTCTAAATTTAGGAAAGGGGAATCACAAAACAATCACATTTTAGGAAAGAAAAAAGGTTTCCTAAAATGCTTGATTGTGGCCAATGGCACTATATATACTGCTTGGTACTTTGATTTGATACAAGAGTGAGGCTTGCATATATTTACCCGTTTACTTTGCAGAACATTACAAAGCATACACACATATTTCTTTATTTCACCTGACATCTTATGTATTCTTGTAATAATCACATACTTGATCCACTTGGAATAACAAATAATAGTTAACAAAGGAAAAATAGTACATATCAGAGTAAGTTATATTTGGAACAATAAAAGCTTACTATTGGGAAGAAGCTTTTTAGATAATGCTATAAAACAAATGTCAACTTGCCTGTCCCCCCCTTGAAATAAAATACCAACCTCAAAGTGATCAGATGGTTGTCATCAGTAAAGTCACCACTTTAAACTTGCTTCAAAATGCAAGTTTGTCATTGCCATGTACTGTTTAAAAAGATGCATTTCATTACCAGCATAATTGTGCTTGAGTATAGCTGCGTTTATGTTCTCCAGTAACTGGAGTCCTCCATTGCAAATATTGCCATATTTGGCATTCCTGCTAGCAACCATATTAGCTGAGAATTATTCATAATTGCCCTATAGTCTAATCCACGGATGTCAAATTCGCCGCGTCACGTGATGTTTTGTGATGTTTTCCCCATTCGTGGAGCTGGGGTGGTCGTGGCCTGCGCGTGATGCAACTGGCCCGCGGGCCTCCAGTTTGACACCCCTGGTCTAATCCCTTCCACCTCTGATAAATGTATGAGAGCATCTTGGCTAAATCTCTAAACAGGAAAAACTTTCTTCCTGAGGTTAAACTTAAATGGAGGAGTTTGCTGCTGGAGGAGTAAGTTCTTTTGAAACCCCCTGAGAGAAACCACACAGGAATGAACAACCCAACACCCCAGCCAGTTGTCCATTTCAAGCATAGACTAAGGACTTGCCTGAACTGTTCACCAAATTCTCAGGGAAAACCTCAAGCTTTCTCTGGAACCCCTTGGAATCCATCAATTGCTTGGGGTGGGCAGATCAAATGGGCCCTGCCTCCCTGCAGGGAGGAATGACCTTATGAGTCAAAGGATAAGCAGGGAGTGATCTGTCCATGGCAATGGGCTAGTGTGCATGTCCTCCACTGGCAGATCACATCTCAACTGATAAAAATTATCAGGATAAAGATTATGTTTTATGCAAAACAATGATAGTTCTAGGTTTGTGGATATTTGTAGATTTCCAGAAACCTTATTCCTTCCATCACCACATTGTGTTGTCAGGAGAAACTCATGGGCTGATGTCTGTCACACTGCAATACTACCTCTATACCAGTGGTGGTATTCAGCTGGTTCTCTCCGGATCGCGCAAACCGGTAGGGGCGACTGCAGGAGGCTCCGCCCACCCGCCCGGATGTAACGCGCGAGCACTGCACATGCGCAGATGAGCCACGTGCGAGCGAAGCGCGTGCGTTCACATTTGCGAACTGGTAGGGAAGGTAAGTGAATCCCACCTCTGCTCTATACACAACTAAACAATGTACAAGAGTTTACACTTTCCTAAAAATTAACTGGGTGAAGAGGAGCAACTGAAGTTCACATTTACTTCAAATTGTCAGTCAAAGCTACTCACTCCAGTCCCTATTACCCTATTGAACTACATGCTTTTGAGGAATCAGCTCTGACAACGAGAACAGTGAGTCAAAAAGATGTCAAAAACACTAGCAAAGTGTAGGAACTTTCTGTATCAAGCCTTTATCAGTAACAATAGCAATTACATTGCACCTTCTGGAGATACCCTTTTACTTCCTAGGTGATTTAAAACAACAGGTGCTGCATGTCAAAACAAACTAGCAGGCCACAAGAGGACAGCTTGAAAGTATAACTTTGGAAAGTTCAGGAAAACTTCTACATTTATAAATTAATGTTTTAATTTTCTCAGTTTAACTAATGTGAATCTTCATAGATTTTAAACAATGCTCATTAATAACAAACAAAGGCATAATAGCTGAAGGTACATGGGATTCACAAGTAGTACACATGTAATTAACGCCATCTGTTTTGAGATAAATTTCTATTACAACTCATAGGTAAAAATTGTTTTAAAATTGTAAATTAGCACAAATAATACCAACAAGTTACTAAAACAAAGCATGGAATACAGATGTGGAAACTACCAGCTACAAAATAAATAACAGAAAAAAAATTCAAATAATTAGTTTCTTGCTTCACCTACTACAATCAATTCCCAATGAAGAGTTGCAAGAAATAAAAATTTAAAAAAATAATATTTTTGAGCCATGGTGTAAGTGAAACCAAAGGAACCAAAAAGAACAAAAATTGAAACTGGAATATATCCCAAAAGGCTTTTTATTCAAAATCTGCTAGTGTTATAAACACAATTTCAGTTGATTTCAAGAACTAATGAAGCAATGCAGAAATACTCTAGAGAAATTTAGAGTATTTAATTTAGAGTATAAAAAATCTCTAGGACCAGTTGGATGTTATTACAGGGTATTATAGCTAAAATATTCTTGGCTCATAACAGAAATTCTGATAAAATTCAGTTGAAATAAATACCTTACTATAAAATTAGCAACAGTTTTGTTTTATATGAAAGGTAATACAAATATATTTTTGAATATGTTGAATACCTATCAAATATGAACCATTTAATATTTTTCACATTCATTTCAAAGGTTCAATTCAATGTGGGTTAAATTCAGAAGTAAGCCTCACTGAGTTCTAAAGGACTTTAGCTTAAATAAAAGGATAAATGCTGACTCAAATGTGAATAATTCAGTAACAACCGTTTCATATTATTGTCACTATTAACACCTGTAGAACTGGACTACCTGCAATTTATCTGGCATATTTCTGAATTAGTGTTATATGAAAGAAGAATCATTGTCTAAGAATCAAAAGAAATCAGATAAATCGAGACATAATTTCTAATAAATAACAATCCCCATTAAATATACCTATCATCTATCCATTCAATCAACCACATATTTTATTAAATTTCTGACTTTTATGCAAGATTCATAAAGTCTTCCTTTGCATAAATCATTATTTCAGTCTTTACATTAATGTAGCTTTCTCTCTAAATTTCATTCAAGAGTATATTGTTTTTCCTAACAAATGAATTATTTTACATTTATGAGAGTTTGCACTGGCAAAAAAGTAAATTTATACGGTATACATTGAGCACAGTATGATTTTCTGACTTAGCTGTAATACAATTACCTTTCCTCTGGCTGGGACAGTATTAGAGAAAGAAGCAACATTTTCACCTAATGCTTTGAAGCAAAGAGGCTCTGCATGAACATGCATGCAGAGAAAGCCCAGAGTATTTTCTGAAACTTGAACCAAAAAAAGAGAGACAAGGCTGCTTTAATGAATTATGGAGATATCTGTATATCCTGTGATGCGTTTTAAAACATCACTGTTAAAAGGATTTGCAGAACTTTAGACTTCATGATTCTATGTGGGCCTGTTACAAAAGCTGACTGAGTCAGAGGTTTAAGGAAATTGATATGTATGGGACTGCAATAACCAAACTGACCACATCAATTCACTAAAGCTACAGGTAGCTTATGACCACAAATGACCACAAAATTTCTGTTGTTAAGTGAAACATTTGTTAAGTGAATTTTGCCCCATTTTACAACTTTTCTTGCCACAGTTGTTAAGTGAATCAATGCAATTGATAAGTTAGTAACCCAGTTGTTAAGTGAATCTGGCTTCCCCATTAATTTTGCTTGTCCAAATGTTGCAAAAGGTGATCACATGATCTCGGGACACTGCAACTGTCATAAGTATGAACCAGTTGCCAAGCATCTGAATTTTGATCACACGATCATGGGGATGCTACAAAGGTGGTAACTATGAAAGATGGTCATGAGTCACTTTTTTCAGTGCCGTTGTAACTTTGAACAGTCATTAAATGAACTGTTGTAAATCAAGGACTATCTGTAGTCTCAAAAAGTACATACAGAATTAATGCTATTTCAGAGGGCATGTGTATACAAGTTACTTGCGGGAGTGCCTGTTTTTTTTTCCCAATTGCCAGTTTTATGGGATTCAATATAACAGTCTGCATTCTTAATGGAAATCTTACATCTATCTGGCCCCATCCTTAGAGGTATGTAAAGATAAACAGTTTCCTTGGCAAGGTTTTTCAGAAGTGGTTTCCCACTGCCTCCTTCCTAGGACTGAGAGAAAGTGACCAGCCCAAGGTCACCCAACTGGCTTTGTACCTAAGATGGGACCAGAACTCACAGTTTCCTGGTTTCCAGTCTGATGCCTTAACCACTACATCAAACTGGATCTCAATGTAGGTATACATGAAACCAAAATCAATCTGTGGACTGAAGGATTTAACATTTAATAACAAAATGAACAGGAAATGTGAAAGCACCAGAAACACAGACAGTAAAGGTGAAAAAAGGTTCACCAAATCTATCTGACTTCTTGTGGATAGACAGTATTCAAATGACATGTGTAAATATAGAAAGTAAGCATGCGAACAATATTCTTAAGTCTCCTCAGAGAGCCTGGAATTTATTTTAAGAGACTTAAACCTACGCGCTGAGTTTCATCATGTCAGATTTCACTGCAATGGATATCTAAAAAAAACCTAACAAGAATGTAGGAGATAAAGCTTTTAAATAGGTAAAAGCTTAATACAATACAATCTGATGCTAAATAGTATTAATATTAACAATTGATTAGTTTCTTTAAGACAGACATCTATAATTACCAAGAAAGTCCCTCTTTTTTACCAGTAAATTTTATACCTGTGGCTGAATTACATAGAAAGTCACCTTGGCACACAGGAAAATAGAGGCTGATAGTCCTTTTGATATTTGGGTCCCAAACATTTGAAACTTTCAGGGATGAACCAACTAGCTACAGCTTGATTTAGGAGGCAGCCATGATCTCTGTTCCCTTTGCTGGAAATAATGTCTGACCTCTGGCTCTTGTGTGAATCCTGTTTGCATAAGAAACCTTGAAAAGGAACGTTGGTTCCTACCTGATACGTTCTTTTTCGGTCCTTGGCAGGAGTAGTCACATGTGGGTATTAACTTCCATCTGCCTGGAGACTGAGATTGTATCAAATTTGCCTGGCCACTCCCCTTCGCTCGCCTGGGTTGTTCAGTTTTTGCAATGAAGAGGTCCAAGGTAAGCATCTGAAAAAGAGAAATCACCACCCCGGAACTGGGCCCAGACCTTCACCGAGGGAGGGAGTGACTACTCCTGCCAAGGACCGAAAAAGAACGCATCAGGTAGGAACCAACGTTCTTTTTCCGGTGCTCTTGGCAGGAGTAGTTACGTGTGGGACATACCCAAGTTAGGTCCCCAGGGGGCGGGGAACAGAATGGCCCACAGCGGGAGGGGTGGCAACTACTCTTTGGAGAACCCTCCGTCCAAAGGATGCCTCAGCCGAGGCATAACTATCTGTCTTGTAATGGCGAACGAAGGGAGTAGGAGAGGACCAGGTGGCAGCTCTGCAAATGTCAAGTATTGAAGCCTGGGTGGACCAGGCGGCCGAAGTGGCAGCACTCCTGGTAGAGTGGGCCGTGATTCGACCAGGGATTGGAATAGCCCTGTGGCTATAAGCGGTGGCAATGCAAGCCTTCAGCCAACGCCCTATGATAGAGGGCGACACCTTCTGACCCATGGTTGATGGCTGACAGGAAACGAAGAGCGCTTCCGTCCGCCTGAAACCTTTGGAGCGTTTTATGTATCTGCGGAGGGCCCTCCTAACGTCCAAGATATGCCAACGTCTCTCCCGGGGGTTGGGATGCCCCGGGACAGAAGTCAGGCAGAATGACCTCCTGGGCCCGCCCGGTGGAACCAGGAGTTAACCTTGGGCAGAAAGGACGGGTCCAACCGCAGTACGACCCTATCCAGATGAAAGGTACAGAGGTCCTCCTGGACGGACAGGGCAGCCAATTCCGAAATTCATCTGGCAGAGGTTATTGCCACCAGGAAGACAACCTTGAGGGTCAGAAGCTGGAAGCTGATAGACCGGAGGGGCTCGAAGGGGGAGTCCGTGAGCACCTGTAAGACCAGGGACAGGTCCCATGATGGGTAGCGGTGCACTACGGAGGGACGGAGGTTAGCCGCTCCCCACAGGAAGCTTCTCACTCTGGGGTGGTGACTAAGAGGTTGACCTCCCTCCCCAGACAGAACTGTAGACAGGGCCGCAACCTGCCTACAGAGAGTGTTGGGTGAGAACCCCTTCTTTAATCCCTCCTGCAAAAAGTCCAACACTGTGGGGACAGAAGCCTGAGTGGGATCAGAGCCCCTCCCCGCGCACCAGCGAGAGAAGACGGCCCATGTAGAGTCATAAATCCGTGTCATCGACGCCCGCCTGGATCATGTGGATTACCTTGTGGGATAGACGATCTTTTCTTAGTATCTCCTGCTCAAGCGTCAGGCGGCTAACTGCAACCACTGCGGTTCTGGGTGCAGTATTGCGCCATGGCTGAGTGAGATCCTGTCGTCTGGGATCCTCCAAGGCACGGTCGTCGAAAGGTCCACCAGGTCTGCGAACCAGGGGCGTCACGGCCAATGAGGATGACTTCTGCCCGCTCCCCCAGCACCTTCCGGATCACCCTGTGGATGAGTGGGAGGGGAGGGAAGGCATATAGGAGCCCCCGTGGTACGGCGACCGACAGGTAAGAGCGGACCGGGAGCATTTCACCCCTGCCCCGTGGCCAGGGGCTGTGGAGGGCATTGACCTGTTTCGCCCCCGGTTCTGGGAACCTGGAAAAGAATCTGGGGACTTGTGCATTGGCTGGCCGGGCAAAGAGGTCCACCAGCGGAGTGCCAAACCTGTCGCACACATCCAGAAATATGACCGGGTGCAGGTGCCATTCGGACTGGCCGAGAGTTGTCCTGCTCAACCAGTCCGCTTGGAGGTTGGCCGTCCTGGAGATATGTTCCGCTCTCAGGGAGAGGACGTTGGATTCTGCCCATCTGCCCAGAGCCTCTGTCTCTGTCATGAGGCGAGACCAAGTGCCGCCCTCCCGATTCACATGCGCCTTTGCGGCGACATTGTCTGTCAGAATTAGTACATGTCTGTCTCTAATCTGTGTTTGAAAATGCCTTAACGCTAGATGAATGGCTCTCAATTCCAGCAAGTTGATGGACAGCTGGGACTCCTGCCGGGACCGCCGACCCTGGGCTACCTGACCCTGGAGGTGAGCACCCCAGCAGAACAGGCTGGCGTCCGAGGTGATTGTGGTGCGAGGAGGATTGTTGAACTCGCATCCGACCGTGATGGCCCTCGATGGCCAGGGAGCGTCGCACCGCCGCAGGGACTCGCACCAGACGTTTGGAGTGGTTCCTGCCGGCCCTTTGATGAAGAAGCAGGAACCATTGCAGAGGCAGGGGATGCAGGCGGGTCCAGGGCACAATAGCAATGCACGAGAGCATCTTGCCCAGCAAGGACGACAGTGAGGCCAGGGGCACCTTTGGCAGTGTCCGAGCCTGACCCGCCAGGTCTCTGAGGCTGAGTTGACGGTCTGGGGAGAGATAAACACGGCACTCCCAGGAGTCTATCACGGCCCCCAGATGGAGAAGACTCATTGTGGGAGTGAGGTGACTTTTTTCCCTGTTTATTGAAAATCCGTGGAGTTCTAACGCTCTGATGACATTTTGCAGGTCCACCGTCCCTTGAAGGGGGGATGATGACTGGATCAATATGTCATCCAGGTAGCACTGAAACCTGATGGGCAGTGCCCTGATGGACGCTGCAAGCATTGACAGGATTTTCGTAAATGTCCGCGGGGCCGAAGAAAGCCCGAAGGGCATAGCGCGGTACTGAAAGTGCCTTCCGGAGAACAGGAACCGCAGATAATGTCTGTGGTCGGGAAGAATGGGTATGTGGAGGTAGGCCTCCTTGAGGTCCACCGATGTTAGAAAGTCCCATTCCCAGATGCAGCCCAGGATGGTTTTCAGGGACTGCATCTTGAACCTCCTGTATCTCATGTAACGGTTTAAGCGCTTCAGGTCGAATATTCCCCTCCAACCCCCCGAGCTCTTGGGAACGAGAAAGAGGATCGAGTAGAATCCTTTTCCTTCCTGGCCCTGTGGTACCTGCTCTATAGCTTGGATGTCCAGCAGATGCTGGACCTCCTGCTCCATAAGAAGCTTCTTCTGCTGATTCCTGGGCACTGGGCATTGAAGGAAGCGCCTGGTGGTGGTGGTGGATAGGAATTCCAACCTGAGGCCGAGGCGGATGGTCTGAAGGACCCAGGCGTCGGAGGTGGTGACGACCCATTGGCTCGCGAAGTGCTGAAGTCGGCCGCCAATGGGGAAGGGAGCCAGACTGTCATTTGCCCCTGCATGCGGCCCTGCTGAAGGCTCCGCGAAAGGACCGCTTGGCCGGGGGATTACGCCGGCCCCTGTCTTGGGAGGAGGACCCATCCCGCTGGCGGTCGGAAGCCTAAGGGAAGGAACGGTTGTACTGGGTGGAATAGGACCCTGCGTCCTGAGAACGAAAGGACTGCCGAGGAAAATAGGGGGCAGCCCTACGATCTGCTCTGCGAAATTGTGAGGACAAAACCTTTCGTTTGTCCTTCGTCTCCGTGAGGAACAGCTCTAGCGCCTCACCAAACAGGCTCGGCCCCTTGAAGGGGGCTGATGCCAGCCGCCACTTAGAGCGGAGATCAGCCTGCCAGGGTTTGAGCCACAATAAACGGCACAAAGTAATGTTAGCCGCCAGAGCCCTGGAGGCAAATTTCGCTGCACTCATCGTGGCGTCCACCGAATATTCGGTAGCCGCTATAATTTTGTTAATATCAAATTGAAGCCTACAGTCCTCAGCCGGAAGGCTAGCCTGCAACTGCCGTAGCCAGAGCAGGGTTGACCTGTTGAAGAATGAAGCTGCGGTGGCTGCTTTGATTGCCCAGGCAGCTGATGGGAAAAATCAGAGGCGAGTCCCTGGGACATGGCCTGAACAATTATGTCCTTAAGGTCTTGGAAAAAGACAGACCCCTGGCCTTCACCTGAGCGGAGCCCCACTGAGGTTGGGGTGAAGGTGGCCTCTGGGGGAGGACCCCTCGAAGAGGCGGGAGGCTGACTATTCGTCCCAGAAGTACAAGCTAATGGGAGGAAGTGTTCCTCATTGTATGGAGGAATAGAAGGAACTGACTCCTCAGGCCCTTCCGGAGGCCAGCCCAGATGTCTCTCCCCGAAGGACTGGGGCGATAGCTAAGGAAGAGGCGAGTCAGGCGCTACTTCAGAGGCAGCCTCCTCAGAAAGAGGTACAGATGAGTCAGCCGCTTTTGAGGCTTTGGCGAACTGGCGCTCCAGAGCCCTGTGGCGCCGCTCAGCATCCTTCCCCGATGTGGAGGAGGATGTAGGAGCCTTAGCCCTGCTGGACTCTCCTTTTGGGGCGGAATGGGAACCTTTGGGGCCCTTTGACCTGGTCCCTCGTAGCCCACCAGCTTTCTGTTGGTCTGCCATGGAGGCTGTCACCAAGGCCCAGTGAAATAGAAATAAGGCAGGGAAGGGCCAGATAGCTGCTGGCCAGAGCAATCCCTGGGCCTCCAAGAAGCTCGATGTAGTGTCTCCTCAAGACACCACTGCCAGGGAACCCCACAGCGAGAGGGAATTCGCCCCAGCAATCCGGCCTGAAAAACAAAATGGCGTCCGCTATTAAACGGAGAAAAATGACGTCCGTTATGAGGACGGAGCAACAACTATCTAGATGCTGAGCTGCCCAGGGCCGATGGCCTCAATAAGCATGAGGAGAAAATCTCCACAGACGCTGGGAGAAAAGGGAAAGCTGTACTAGGCAGCTGGTTCCCCAGGCCTTGGCCGGATCCCTGTTAAAGTGGTGGCCGCAACCACGCGGCAACAAAATGGCAGCCGGCAAGAAGAAATGGCCATTAAAAAACCGCCATAGCCTCAGACGGCAAGGCCAGACCGCTCGTCACAGAGAAAAGCTCTCCTCTCGAGCCTTTAACCCCGGAGCTCTCTTCGTCTTGTCCGCCCCCAAAGGGGGGTCTTCTGTCGGTGACGGTCGTCCCAGCGGGCCAGGAAGGACCTGCTCACCCACCCGTGGCCCGTTAATCACAAAGGGCTCCGTACCAGCAACATCGGGGGATCCCAAGGAAGGGAGAGCCCCCGGAATCGATCAGGCCGGTGGCGGTCGTCCCAGTGGACCGGGAAGGACCTGCACACTGTCCGACGGCCACAGCGCATGGACTCAAGCGCCCGCAGCATCGGGGTTCCCAGAAGGGATTAACCCCGGAAAAAACAAGGGCCAAAGGAAACTCTGGTGGGGCAGTGCTCCGAACGAGCCAGACAGCTCGTTACTCACCAGCCCCTGCGGGCGAAGGAAGCAAGCAGCTATCCTCAAAGGTTCTTCTGTAGCAAAACAGGCTTTCTTGACAGAAAACGACGAGAAGGAAATTAACTTCTATCTGCTTGGAGCCGATTTAAAAACGTCTCCTTGGCTGAGTTGTAAAAACTGGACAACCCAGGCGAGCGAAGGGGAGTGGCCAGGCAAATTTGATACAATCTCAGTCTCCAGGCAGATGGAAGTTAATACCCACACATGACTACTCCTGCCAAGAGCACCGGAAAATCTGACCTTCTGACTGGCTGACAACTCAGACATGGCTCTCAGAACCTTGGACTGTTTTTGGACTATTCTTCTGCAGGGCTCTTTTAAAAGCAAATCATTCAGGCCAGCCGGTCAGAGATTCTGTTTTGATTTGCATGCTTTGATTGTGATTATCTCTTTGACCTTGAGTAAACTATGAGCTACCATAGCAACTGTGTGTGACTACTTCGGGTTTCAGTATTTGAAACCTGAAGCAGGACATGATGAAGCTGGCAAACTTAAAAAAACAAGTACTACTTGGAATTCTGGAAAGATCTTTATTGCTTTTGTACAATCTCAAAAGCCTGTCAAAGCAATTCTTCTGTTCTAGTTATACTTTCAGTTATTAAGGTAGGTTACTCTGGGTCTCTTTCTCATAATTCTAACCTCCCCTGGGCTGAGAAATCTCTTTAGCAACAGTCCTTTTTCTTCTTCTACTTTCCAGGGTCTCACACTAGAGACTCTTAGAATTCTATCACACTAAGAAACTCCAGAAAGTTGAGAAATTAGTTTCTCAGAAGGACAAGGGGTCCCACTGGTTCAACTAATGCATTCAACAATGGCTTTGAAGATTTTGTTAGGCATATTTTGTTTATTCCTCAGATGTTTAAGCCAACTTCCTCCCTGGCTGACCTACATCTGTTTGGCTCAGTAAAAATGTTTAAAGTTCTGCCTAGCTTACATACATCTTTGGCTGACAGCTCTGTTGTATACAGTAGCTCTAACTGTCAGCTCTGAAGCATCCATCTTTTCCATTCTACAGAAAAGATGAAAAACTTAATACTAATATTGTGGTTCTTTTTTAGCTTTCTTGTTAAATGTGTAACTTCTCCAGGAATCATATTGACACTCAAAACAATTCTCTATAACTGATCTAGACTATACAGTATTTTAGGAATTAATTAGATTGCTACATATAATCTGATAAATGTGCTCCAAACAAATATCTAGCATGTTTTAAATGAAAGAAAGCACTTATTGCTACTTATATACTCAAATCCATAAAAATATAAATGCTTTTATATTAAAAATGTGAAAAAGGCAATTTTATTTTATATTTAAATAAAATGAAATTCAGATAGGTAAGTTTGATTTTTTAAAATGGTAAACTGAACTCAGAAACAACCTTGAAGAATTCAAAGGCAGTGTTGAGGACCTAATGGCTGAAACAGGCTTTGAGTTGTAACAGAACCTAGAGAAGCCCATACAACTGAAGACTGAAACTCCCAAACGTTCTTGTTTGGATTGGAGACTTGATAGTTCACTCTACCAACAACTACCTTTCAGGAGGTTCTTCCGTTAATGTTCTCCCCATGTCCTCCATGGCTACTAGAGAGTTGGAGCTCTCACAAATCCAATCATTTCTATAGGACCTCCTCTTGGCCATGAAGAATACAGGAGTGGAATCAACATCTCCCCCCCTATATTGGGAGAGACCAATCTCACAAGAGATAATTAAAATATAGCTGTTACAATGCCCATTTAACTTGAAATATTACAATATGAAACATTTAAGAGTGAAAAAGAATTTCCTAAAAGAATAAAATTCAGAAGATAACGTGATACTCCATATATAGACAAGATACTGGTCTACTATAAAAAGGATTTCCTCATTTCACAGTCCCAGTAAAGGGACAAGGGATTTTCAAGAATCATTAGTATTATTACAAGTAGATTCTGAGTAGGAAAATAAATTACTGGATATTCTGGAATATGTTATGAATCTATGAAAAAAGGCTGAGATAAAATACATTTACTGAGCTTCTAAACAGAAAGAAAGACGACGAGACTTCAGCATAACACACAGAAACAAAAAAGATCAACAAAACCTATCAGTTCATGGCTCAAATGTATTTGCCTAATTCTACAGAAATAGGATTTTTTTTCTTGAAATAGAGACACTCACTTCCTTTTATCTGGACTTCCTTTGTCCCTAGAAATGCCAACATATAATCTGAAGGTTAATCCTCTGTTTTATCAGCCTCCTATTCAGCAACCCCTTTCCTCCTTTCCATTCCTGCTTTGTTTTAGAAACAAAGTTTTTATATCTAGGCAAGGGAAAAATAGTGTGTGCCTACATAACAGAGAGAGCATCTTTCTCTTATTGAGATGTTCATTTTATGTACTGAACATAGTGACAAAGAGGGTAGACAAATTACAGGATCTGAGCCTCTTGCACAATAAACAGCACAGGATACCCCTCAAGGACAAAGGAGATGCACTGAATTAACACTAACACACTCTGAAGCATCCTGTTGCACCCTGGTGGAATCTGCTTAAGTGAAACATGCATTTTTCTAGGATTTATATGACTACTGTGCAACCCTAGCAAAAGAAACAACTTTTTAAAGGAGACATGTATATCCATGCTTGCTCTGAAGAACCCTTCTTGCTCTGGATCCAAAGAACTGATCCCTAAACTGAATTCTGCAAAATGCCGAGTTACATAAAAGTCACTTCAATATTACAAATAGCTCCTGAACATGTGCTTTATTAGACATATCAGCTCATTAAGCATTCTGCCTGCCTCAGGGATGTGAGAGAAAAAATTCTAAGACTTGTCAAGTGAGAAAAACTATACTATTACAAACAGTGACAACTACTAACAATATAAGGAGAAAAGTCAAACCTCAGGGATCTATAGGTTGCTCTCACCTATCCTTCTGGTGCAAGAAAAGGATCAGGAAGGTAGAAGAAGAATCAGTTATGACTAGGGGTGGTATTCACTTACCTTCGCTACTGGTTCGCAAATGTGAGCGCGCGCAGAGCCTTCCGCGCATGCGCAGAGCCTAGAAAATGTGGATAAATGGGACGTCATTATGTCCGGGCGGGTGGGCGGAGCCACCCGCAGACACCACTACCGGTTCGCCCGAACTGGATAGAACTGGCTGAATACCACCTCTGGTTATGACTTTTTAAACAAAAAGTGCTGATAGGAGGTATTACTTTCTGGGATTTGGTGTGAACGATATGGATGATGCACTGGAAACACGAGATAGGTTGCACTGCAAGGATTGATAAAAATGCATTTGGCTGAGATGGCTTTAAAACTGTTGGATGCTGAAGTCACAAAAAAAATTATTGAACAGGTCTTAGATGCAGACTTTTGCTTCAAAGAGGTCTATAAAACCTCTCAGAAATAGAAAGAATAATACTTTTTGATTGTTATGGCCTTTGTAATCCCTATGTTAGTACTTTAAGAAATGGAATTTATTTTTAAAACTCTCCCTCAGTTCTGAATGCGGGACAGCAAATTTATTTAGGCAACTAAAGGATACAGTTTGCTTAAAGTTCAAGTAAAGGAACTTGGTGATGCTTTGCAGAGGGTATTTAGATTACAATGAAATAAATAAATATAATAGTATTTCTAGCAAGGGAAAGAGTGGGATGATGCTTTCCAAAAGCAAAGTGCAGGGTTTTTATTTTCAAAGAGGCATAAAGTAGGAGTGATAAACATCTGCTGGAAGAGAAACTCTGCCAAACCACATCCATTCTAGGAAATTCCTCACTTGTCTTTCTAATATCTTCTTTCCTTAGGTGGAAAGAAATGGTGGAATCAACTGTTGACCTGATGCAAACTAATAGGGAAGCCTTGGCAGAAATAGCAGGAACTCAGGAGGAAAATTAATTCTTGATTTTAAGGGATGTTAAAAGCTTACTGTCCCAAAGGTGCTTTTTTCAGGAGGCAACTGGGCTTTCTGGTTTTTCTTTGAAGATGTTTCACTTCTCATCCAAGAAACTTCTTCAGCGCTGAGCTGAAGAAGCTTCTTGGATGAGAAGCAAAATGTCTTCAAAGAAAAACCAGAAAGTCCAGTTGCTTCTTGAAATACACACCTTTGGGACAACCATGACCTGGATGACTGAGAATCTCCATAGACATTAAAAGCTTACTGTAATTAAATATGGATTTATAGAAAATGCATTTTAATAACCATAGAACAATGATAAGTAGGATTCCATAGCAAAAGAAAGTAATGATAATAGGAGTTCAAAATGTCTAGAGTTCCTTAAAATTTACTAGAGTGCATTTGCAAGCCCTATATTACATAGGAATATTTTTTAAAATGTTGACTTCAAAGTCCTTATTTCTTTGTCCTTTTATTGAAGATAAATTATAAAAGCCCATGGTGATTCAAAGATTTCTCTCCCATTTTACTGTCAAGAGTTCCAGTGATTCATCAGTGATGACTGAGAAAACTTTAAAACTCTGAATCTTGATTTTGGAAAGTATTAAGGATCCCATTATAAATTTCAGATTAGAACCCACAAAGCAAAACCTAACTCAGAATAAAAGGAAGTGATACTAACATAGTGCAGTGCATGAATAAAGGATTAGTAATCTCAAATGATTATTTGAATCTAAGGCTAGGTACACACATGCCCATTAATTTCATTAGAGATGGTAATATGTGTAATCCATTGTTATAAAATGGAGAATGAATATATTTCAGTAGTTTTATCTGCCACAATACAGAACTGCCTTCTTTTGCAATGTTTTCCAGTTCCTCAATTTGGATTTGCATTATTGATCTTCCATCCAAATGAAACAATCCTATTTCGTTTTCCTAAGATCAGCTAACTTAATATTCATATTTTTTTCAAATGAATATATCCATATCTAAGCATTCTTTATGAGTATGTGAACCCATGTTTAGGGTCATATCCATTACACATTTAAAATATTTCAATCTAGAACCTCTGAGGGGAGGAAATCACATATATCATATAGATAACAAAATTCTGGTATAGTTCCGTGATAAGTATATATTCACTAATAATGGTGTAGTTTATACTATGCCCCCAAATTCAGTAAAATTAGCCTGCTCTTGCAAATAATTTTCTGAAGCCTACAAAGGGCAGGCTTAAGGGGGAAAAAGGTTATTATTTTGACAACAAGGCCATTAGAAACCAAACAAGAGGAATTCAAGTGTTTATTTCTTTCTGCAGAGTGAAAAAAAAATCAATCACACAACACTACAAATCATGTGGGTACATTAATTATGAAATTTCACCTCTTGGGGTTTTTTCCCTCAAGCATTCTGAAAACAGTTTGATGAAATAACCTATTGTGAGTAATCAACAATAATAACATTACTCTTGACAAGCCATAAATAATAATGAAATGAACAAGAATAATATTTGCAACCATACAGAGAAAAATAAAATGAGCAGAAAACCAGCCCATATCCTAAGCATATGGAGAGTAGAATCAAGTCTCTTTCAAGCTGAGATAAATTCCTGGTGGTTTCATTGATACATTTGTATAATTGTTTCTTTTTTAGAAATTTACCATTATTTCTTCCAGATTTTTTTAAAACTTCCCAGTCTAGCCTTTAACCTTGGAAGTTTCCCATCCAAATATTATCCCTGCCCAGCCCTGTTTAGCTTCCAAGTAAGTTAGGCATCCTAGATTTTGTGTATAATGCCTTACTGGTTTAAAAGAAGACAAATTAAAGCTCTGCTTCCTCCTCTTGGTTTTAATGGTAATAAGCTGTAATTCACATTTAAATGGAATTAAGGGACAGAAGATTATACCAAGGGGAGCTTTACCAACTCCGATATATTAAAATATACTATCATTCATAAGCCTTTTTCTCTTCCCAAGTATCTCTTGACTTCTTGCTGATATTTGAAGACTTGTATCAGTACATAAAAGTCACAGAAGAAAAAAAAAACAGAAAAGAATTTAAAACAACAAAATTGTCTCATTATTAAAGATAACATATTTATTATGGAATAAGACTTTATGATTCTGGATTACAAAAGTTTAGCCTACAATTGATCTGTTTGTCTTTAAAGATCCATAAGAGATTATATTTTGTAGACTTCATAACAGAAGTTGATTCCATGTTAAACTGTTAAAGAAGAGAACATATCACAGGAGAATAATAGCAAGTATAGATTTTTGCTCCAAAGTAAATTTCTACAGATGACACACTTCAGAAATTGTATTTCAAATTCCTGCCTCTGGCTGTCCTGGCAAGATGGTGCTGAGCAATTGCTGATACAGAAATGTCATTTTGCAGTTTCAATTATAATATAAGGTTCATGTGTGGGAATGTAATATAGGGAATCTGCACACATTCTGCCAACCAGTAATTTAAACCAGGGGTCCCCAACCTTTTGGACCTCAGGGACCACCAAGGTCATAATTTTAAATCCTGCGGACCACCAAATTCATAATTTTAAATCCCAAGGACCCTAATTCATAATTTTAAATCCCACGGACCCTAATTCATAATTTTAAGTCCCACAGACCCCCCTCCTCTGATTTTACTTTCCTTCCTTCTCCCTCCTGATTTCACCTTCCTTCCTTCCTTCCTGG